>CM069302.1:10000-360000 GCA_035609425.1 Epinephelus awoara | reverse complement strand
GTTAACTGTTGTAAGATATGACAACAAAAGTGTCAACACCCTGGTTAAGGTCTTTGATAGAACAGCTGTTGGTGTTGGTAGCTCTTTTTGTTTAGAAATGTAGTATTGTAGTTTTATTGTTCATTGTTAATATGTACATTGCGCTAAGCTAACGTTAGCTGCTGAAACGGCATCTGTTGCCATGGCAACAGTAAACATTCATGTTGCGGGTTGGGGGGACGAAAGCAGGGTGCAGCATTTTATACATTGTAAATAGACCAGAAGTCAGGACCAATCATGTTGAGGAATCGGGACAGTCTCATCATATGCAGCATACCATATGAATAATATTCATTCTGAACCATGCAGATTTATGTAACTTAAGATTATATCAAACAAGTCGTCTCCATATTACACAGAACCCTTGAAGTAGCTCTCAGTTTAAAAAAGGTTGGTTATGACTGCACTAACATGATACTACTGTGCTGCTAAATGACTGCCTCCGTAAGGACTACTGTTGCAGCCGTCAAACTGAAGTTATTACTTTCGTATTTGTTAGTTAACTTAGTTTTACAGTGGAAATGAATTGTTTATTCTGCTTATGGTGGCCTATGATATTGCTATGATTGTTTATATTATTATGTTTGTTTGTTTTTATGTTTCCCGGGGGCATGTTGTGCGTAACAGGAGGATATATGGGGCAGGTGATTGCGCGGCGGCGCACTGGGAAAAAGCTTAAATGTTTGGTTAAGAGGCGGTGGTTGGAAACAGTTTTTTGACCACGTAATTTAAGTTTTTCGTTGCCGCACAAGACCTTTTTCGTTTTCTTTTGGATGTCTTGATAATTAAGCATGCAGCTTGGAACGGATTTAAGTTGTATAAATAAAAGTTAAGATTTATTTAAACGGTGGCAAACGAATGTTTGTGGAGCGTGAGTGAAACGGACCACCCCTTCAACACCACGGCTTTTATTATTTTATTTACAAACTGAACTACTTCCTGGTTTTAGGACTACAAACTAGACTACCTCCTGACTTTTAGTCTACAAACTGAACAACTTCCTGGTTTAAGGACTACAAACAGGATTACTACCTTGTACCAGGTAGTAATCCTGTTTGTAGTCCTTAAACAGGATTACTACCTTGTACCAGGTAGTAATCCTGTTTAAGGACTACAAACAGGATTACTACCTGGTACAAGGACTACAAAGAGGACTACCTCCTGGAATTAGGACTAGTTAATTAGGACTTCTCTGATTTGCCTTAATGTGTGTATGTGGTGTGTATGCTCAGTGTATGTTATGTTGTTATTGCTACTGGATGCTTGAATTTCCTCCGGGATCAATAAAGTATCCATCTATCTATCTACAAACTGGACTGCTTCCTGGTTTTCATACTACAAACTGACTTGACATTGAAACACTGTCACCACGTAAATGATGAGAACTACCTGGTCCTGACCACGCCTTTCTTGCGGCCCTGCCCTCCATCGTTCTGAGCGCGTTCAGGAAAGAGTTTCGAAGGGGGGTTGGGAGGGACTCTGGTCCTCAGACGAAAGATGCACTTCCTCTTCTTTATCTCCTTCCCACACAGAAACCTGAACACACACAAACACACCCACGATTACTACAGGTGTAGTAACAGTGCAGGTGTAGTAACACTGCAGGTGTAGTGGTTCTTACTTGCTCTTGTATTTATTGAGTGCGTCCAGCAGGTGCTGCCCCCTCTCTGTCAGAGGAGTGTTTGACAGCTAAACAACACAGGGGTAAAGAGACAGGTTAGAAACAGGACCAGGTGATCTGACTCAGTGCGGTTCAGTCCAGTTCAGTATGTTTAAGTGTGGTTCAGTCTGGTTCAGGCTAGTTTAGCGCAGTGTAGTTCAGTTCAGTGTAGTTCAGTTCAGTCTGGTTCAGTTCAGTTCGCTTCAGTTCATTTCAGTCAAGTACCTTCCCCAGCTGTAGATGTTCCCAGTTAGCGGAGACGAAGGCCAGGATCTCGTCCAGCTCAAAGTATTTCTTCTTGCTGCTGACAGACAGGTTGTAGAGGACCAGGTGGACCACATCGACCCACCTCAGAGACAGACGGCGGACATACTCTGATCCTTTATTACACACCGCACACAGGAAGAGGTAGAACCTGAGGAGGAGCAGTAGGAGGTCATCACACACTGTCTAAGGTCATACAGAGGAGGATCAAAGGAGAAGGAGGATCAGAGGACAAGGAGGAGGATCGGAGGAGGTTCAGAGGAGGAGGAGGAGGATCAGAGGAGAGGAAGGATCAGAGGAGGATCAGAGGAGGAGTAGGATCAGAAGAGAAGAAAGTACAGAGGAGGATCAGAGGAGAAGAAGGATCAGATGAGGATCAGTATAGGAGGAGGATCAGAGGAGAAGAAAGATCAGAGGAGGATCAGCTGAGGAGGAGGATCAGAGGAGGAGGATCAGAGGAGAAGAAGGATCAGGAGAAGAAAGATCAGAGGAGGATCAGAGGAGGAGTAGGACGAGGAGGATCAGAGGAGAAGAAAGACCAGAGGAGGATCAGAGGAGGAGGGTAATCAGAGGAGAAGAAGGATCAGAGGAGGAGGATCAGAGGAGAAGAAAGACCAGAGGAGGATCAGAGGAGGAGGAGGATTAGAGGAGAAGAAGGATCAGAGGAGAAGAAAGATCAGAGGAGAGCAGAGGAGGAGGAGGATTAGAGGAGAAGAAGGATCAGAGGAGAAGAAAGATCAGAGGAGGATCAGAGGAGGTGTATCTGTACCTGTCTCCAAACATCATAGACTCCTGCAGACACTGGGTACAGGCCTCATGGAACCACTGCTGACACCTGAAGCACTGCAGCATCTTCAAGTACCACCTACACACACACACACACACACACACACACACACACACACACACACACACACACACACAGAGTGACATCATCAGTCAGTGTCACAGTGGGTCACAGTGAGGCTGTCTCTGATTGGTTGGTTGGTCTTACTCTCCAGGGCCTCCGCAATAACAGAAACACTGCTGCTGATTGGTCCGGTGCTGAGAGTCCCAGTCCAGAGAGTCCAGGTCGTACAGTAACACCTGCTTCATGGCTGACAGAGCTTTGGCTATAGGTCCTTTCTTTAGAGCGCCCCCTTTCTGTGGGGAGGACACATAGACAGGTGGCTAATGCTGGCGACAGTACGACTACACCAACACCAGGTGAACTACTGATTAGTAGGGCTGTGCGATTAATCGTAATAAAATCGTGATCTCGATTCATATGCATATGCAATCTAATTTTTCAATGACGGCGATTCTGCCGGCCCTGCCCGTGCAGGGAGTCGGGACATCATCTGCATGAAAACAAGCGCTCCCAACGACGCAGCGTTATACCACGTGATGCAGAGTGGCAGCCGGCTGGCAGTTTGGAAACACACTGCTAACTGTAGCCACATTTTTTCCCTTATACAGATCTGCTGGTAAAGTTAACTTAGCGTTAGCAAGCGTGATAAAAGATGGCAGAGAGGTGACATTGTGCAAATGAACCAAAGATTTATTAATTTTCTGTAGCAGTAAACACATGGGCTGACAACAAATGTGTTAACTAACTATGCTAAAGCTTTACAAGCTATTCAGGGCTGCCGACGATAACATTAACATGACGAACAGCAAGGCTACGCCTAACAAGTTAACGTACTGACACTCCTCAGACACACACACACATACACATACCGGACAGCCTCTCAGTCCTTAGCCGCTAACATTAGCTCATGTACAACACAGATACCACACAGAAACTTTAACAGAGGGTCATAATGTGCTTCTAGTGACTGTCAAATCGCCAGCAAAAGATGTTTACACTGCGGACATGGAGATGGGACAAAGACCCTCTGAGAAGAAAGACGGTTAATTCTGCTCTGCCACCAGGAACAAACTGGGAGGCAAAGATTCTCTCTGAGGAAGAGGGCTCACTTTGCTGCAGGGTTCACCAAAATGTTTTTTGATTTTTTTTTTTTCTTTTAATAAAATTATATTAAAGAACATACAAGATCCTGCAGAGAATTAATACATATAATACAATACAATAAACATTGTCAAATTAAATGAAGGAAGAGGATTTTTTTAAAGGCAAATAAAATATTGGGGATTTATGTAAAAATATACATAGAGACATATAAATAATTATACAATTAAAGATATGTAGGCTATGTCAGGTGAATACTCCTGTCAAATGCATGGTGTTGAAACATTTAATTTAGATCTTCGTTAGTGCAACAATGAATATTATGAATTGTTCACATTTTAATTTAGTTTTAATAACATTTATCACACAGCATTTTGTGATAAAGTCAAATGTTCAGTTTATAGTTTTAATAAACTCTGTACTGTTTTTCAACACATATATTGTTTTGTCTTCAATCAATGTAATTAACACATATTGTTATTGCACCATTGGTTTTGGCCTTGGTGCCTCAATAAATTTGTATTTATCAAAGGCCAAAGTGGCCTTGCCCTAAAAATGGCTTAATTCCAGGCCTGGAATACCTACCTCAGAAAAATGTTGTTCAACATTGATATTATTGTTAAAATTGTTCAAAAGCTGTAAGAGAAGACAAGAGTCTAAAGTTTGTTGTTTTTACGGTCAGTGTCAGGCTGTCAGCTGTTGCACTTAAGCTAAAAACAGGAGTGTTCCCTCTCTGCTGACCACAGTTTATGTGGCTTGTGTCTCTTGTATCAGGCATAATCACAGGTTTTGTTATTTAATGACATTTTTATTATTTATAATTTTTGTTACTTTTCCTTTTGTATTAGGAAATAAGCACAACAAATCTTTATGTTGAAAAAAATCATGAGAGAATCGTGATCTCAATTATAAGCCAAAAAATCGTGATTCTCATTTTTTCCAGAATTGTTCAGCCCTACTGATTAGTTCTCTTGAACCAGTCCAAACAGAGCTCATAGACCTGAAACAGACAGATCTGATTAGTGACTGAGACAGGACTCCACATACTAACCAGGACGGGTCAGACTGGTTATACTGGGCTGTGTGTGTGTGTGTGTGTGTGTGTGTGTGTGTGTGTGTGTGTGTGTGTGTGTGTGTGTGTGTACCCGGACAGCCAGAGCGAAGACACAACGTCTACAGAACCAGGGACTGAGACCGACACTGCCCTCTACAGGAGGGACATGGCACTGCTGGTGGAAACCTGAGCGACAAACAGACAGAGACAGACAGATAATAAAGCCCTGTGTTCATTAATGTGTAAGAGGAACAATCTTCATCAGCTGATACTGATGAACAGACAAAGTCTTCATCATCATCATCATCATCATTGGCTGATCACTGTGGACGTCTCTCGTGTGACCTATGGGCGTGTCTCGTGTAAGCTATGGGCGTGTCTCGTGTAAGCTATGGGCGTGTCTCGTTTGACCTGAGGACATGTCTCGTGTGACCTGAGGACGTGTCTCGTGTGACCTGAGGACGTGTCTCGTGTGACCTGAGGACGTGTCTCGTGTGACCTGAGGACGTGTCTCGTGTGACCTGAGGATGCGTCTCGTGTGACCTGAGGACGTGTCTCGTGTGACCTGAGGACGTGTCTCGTGTGACCTGAGGACGTGTCTCTTGTGACCTGAGGATGTGCCCCGTGTGACCTGAGAACATGTGACCTGAGGATGTGTCTTGTGTGACCTGAGGACGTGTCTTGTGTGACCTGAGGACGTGTCTTGTGTGACCTGAGGACGTGTCTCGTGTGACCTGAGGACGTGTCTCGTGTGACCTGAGGATGTGCCCCATGTGACCTGAGAACATGTGACCTGAGGACGTGCCTCGTGTGACCTGAGGATGTGCCTCGTGTGACCTGAGGACGTGCCTCGTGTGACCTGAGGACGTGCCTCGTGTGACCTGAGGACGTGCCTCGTGTGACCTGAGGACGTGCCTCGTGTGACCCGAAGATGTGCCCCATGTGACCTGAGAACGTGTGACCTGCGGACGTGTCTCTTGTGACCTGAGGAGGTGCCTCGTGTGACCTGAGGAGGTGCCTCGTGTGAACTGAGGAGGTGCCTCGTGTGATCTGAGGAGGTGCCTTGTGTGAGCTATGGGCGTGTCTCGTGTGAGCTATGGGCGTGTCTCGTTTGACCTGAGGACGTGTCTCGTGTGACCTGAGGACGTTTCTCGTGTTACCTGAGGATGTGCCCCATGTGACCTGAGAACATGTGACCTGAGGACGTGTCTCGTGTGACCTGCGGACGTGTCTCGTGTGACCTGGGGAGGTGCCTCGTGTGATCTGAGGAGGTGCCTCGTGTGAGCTATGGGCGTGTCTCGTGTGAGCTATGGGCGTGTCTCGTGTGACCTGAGGACGTGTCTCGTTTGACCTGAGGACGTGCCTCGTGTGACCTGAGGACGTGCCTCGTGTGACCTGAGGACGTTCCTCGTGTGACCTGAGGACGTGCCTCGTGTGACCTGAGGATGTGTCTCCTGTGACCTGAGGACGTGTCTTGTGTGACCAGTGGGAGTGTCTTAAATAACATGTGGGCGTGTCCCATGTGACCAGTGGGCGTATCTCAAATAACCAGTGGGAGTGCCTCATGTAACCAGTGGGTGTGTCTTGTGTGACCAGCGGGTGTATCTTAAATAACATGTGGGCGTGTCTCAAGTGACCAGTGGGCGTGTCATGTGACCAGTGGGCGTATCTAAAATAACCAGTGGGAGTGTCTCATGTGACCAGTGGGAGTGTCTCATGTGACCAGTGGGAGTGTCTCATGTGACCAGTGGGTGTGTCTCAAATAACCAGTGGGAGTGTCTCGTGACCAGTGGGCATATCTCATGTGACCAGTGGTAGTGTCTCATGTGACCAGTCGGCGTATCTCAAGTGACCAGTGGGTTTGTCTCAAATAACCAGTGGGCGTGTCTCATGTGACCAGTGGGCATATCTCATGTGACCAGTGGGTGTGTCTCAAGTGACCAGTGGGTGTGTCTCAAATAACCAGTGGGAGTGTCTCAAATAACCAGTGGGAGTGTCTCAAATAACCAGTGGGAGTGTCTCATGTGACCAGTGGGCGTGTCTCAAATAACCAGTGGGCGTGTCTCATGTCATGACTCACCGATGCCACACTTCCCACAGATCAGGATCTGGTTGTTTTGGTTTGATTGGCTGTCAGAGTTTGGCTCTGCCTCCCTGCATACTGAGCAGCGAGGCTCCTCCCCTGGCACTCCAGCTGCAACGTGATTGGACGGAGAGACAAGAGACGTCACACAGACAGAAGCAGCTGAGAGACACATCAATGTTTACCTGTCTGTCTCTGTCCCCCATTCTGTCTCTCTGTCCTCCTGTCTGTCTCTTTCCCACTGTCTGTCTGAGTCCACCTGTCTCTGTCCTCCTGTCTTTCTCTGTTCCCATGTCTCTCCCTCTGTCTCCCTGTCTCTCTCTGTCCCCCATTCTGTCTCTCTGTCCTCTTGTCTGTCTCTATCCTCCTGTCTCTCTGTCCCATCTGTCTCTTTCCTCCTGTCTGTCTGAGTCCACCTGTCAGTCTCTCTGTACCCTTGTCTGTCTCTGTCCCCCTGTCTGTCTCTCACCATGCTGGATGTCCTTCCAGAGGACCCAGAACTTGGAGTTGTCCTCAAACGTGACAAAGCAGCTCTGTCTGGGCGGGCTCACCTGTCCACCAATCACAGCACAGAGATTTACACAAACCAATCAGAGACCGTACATATGTGTGCTTAGTGTGCTTAGTGTGTGTGTGTGTTACCCTCTGTATCTTGCCCAGGTAGTACAGTCCATCTGACCAATGACAGAGGACGAACTGTCCAACACTCAGGCTGGACTCCGCTCCCTCTCCTTCCTCCAGGCCCATCCCCCTCCGACATGCTCCGCCTCCCGGAGACACCTGAGGCTCCAGACTACAGAAAGCGTCAGTCAGGTCGTCAAACATCCTGCAAAGAGACAGACAGCCAATCAGACGACACCACTGACACTGAGTGACATCACAGAGACAGCCAATCAGATAGTCATCACATAGAGCCAAGTATTGATTATTTTATCATATAAATTATTAATTCTTTCCCCTCCACTGACGAGATATTCCATCAATCTGTGTGTTCAACATTCAACAAAAGTTAGCGCCAAGCCCTGCCTTTAATTTATGACCTTTTCAGCAGCTACAGACACTGTCTCCAGTTTCAGTTATACTCATAAGATGTATGTTCAACCAACAATGATCATTCTGACTGATAATAATAACTGAGACAGTTATCGTACAGTGAAGATCTGAGACTGTTGGAGCTCTTGCTGTTATAAATGTCTTCAGTGACTCTGTGCAGCACAAGCTCTGATCAAACTGACTATACTGTCAAACTGATCAGATATGAGTCATTGTGTGTTTCTCACACAGATTTTAGTGTTCAGCTGTAACATGACAATGTCTGTGACCTGATTGTGTGTCAGTAACAGGAAGTCAGTGGATGAAACCTCGGCTGTATCAGTATCAGGAGTCAGACCAAAGAAATGGACCTGCACTTGTACAGCTCCTTCTAGTCACCTGACCACTCAAAGTGCTTATACACTACGAGTCACATTCATGCATACACATTCACACCCTGATGGCCGAGGCTACTCAGATTTTAACACATTCACACATGATGATCAGCCATCAGGAGCAGTTTGGGCTTCAGTATCTGCTGGAGGATACTTGGACCTGCAGACTGGAGGAGTCGCGGATCGAACCAGACACAGGATCAGAGTTTATACTGAGATCTGCAGAAACTTTGAGGTGGTCTGATGACAGAGATTTGGTCGTGTACAGATCAGAGGTCAACAACCTGCAGCTGTTTCACCCTTCACCAGGGCTCCCTGTGGCTGTGACAGAAATTATTATATGGAAATTAACAGCAGTTATTACTATTAGCCTACAGCCTGAATACATACAATGTTTTAACATCTGGTCAGCTCTGTGCGTCACACACGTCTACAGCCTGGTGCCTTCTCTTAAAATCTGATGAATCTCAACATCCCCACACTAACGACTGCTCATTTAGATTAAAGAGGCTGTGCTGTGTCACTGTAAGGTTCACATATGGACTGTGGCTCCAGACAGATTATCGCGAAGTGTTTTGGCCAGAAACGGCTCTTTGATGTTAAAGGTTGCCGACCCCCCGTACAGATGGTCACTGTGCTGTGTCTCTGCTATGATGTCTCTGAGGTCTGTTTCTCCTCAGTACAGCTGATCATGGGGCCATATGTAGCTTTGTTTTTAACATTGCATCATGTTTTATCTTTTACTCTGTGAGGGAAGCACAATGAAAAGCTCTTTGTGTGTTTCTTCCTGCACATGAAACACTCTGTATTTCCTCTGTCTGTTCTTTTATATCAAAATGTTCAGATAAAGTTCACCTGCAGGTCCTCCAGGTGTCTCCGCAGTCTCACCTGCATCTGATTATGATTCAGACTCATCTCTTCCTGTTAAATTAATGTTTGATGGACGTGTCTAATAACTGGCTAAGTGATTAGTGACCTGACACAGCGTCACAATCACTTCATCAACAGCCACAGTGACGGATGTTCAAAAACATTCCAGACCATTTCCAGGCCTGGAGGACGGGTCAGAACTTTTCCTTGACTGTGGGAACGCTGCCATGTTACATGTCACATCACGTCGCCATCATTTGGTTGGCACAGTCCCACAGAGACAGTCTGATCCCTGCACGTCTATATGTCTGATTCTATCAGCTGTCTGTCTGTCTGCCACACCCACAGACAGCGAAGTGAAATAAGCACATCCATATGTCTCACTGTGACTACATGTACTGCAAGAAGTCTGTCTGCCTGTCTCTGGGTGTGACAGACGGACAGGTTGTGGCTGTGATTCATTCCTCAACTCTCAGGGGGATTTTGACACTTCGGTGCATGCGCAGTTGACCCTCCCATCAGCACCAACACACACACACACACACACACACACACACACACACACACTAAACTAACTAACCGACAAACCGCCGTTAACTACCCGCCCAGCACGTGACCCAGGTCCCCAGACCGAATGACCGGACTGACCGTGTTCTGACCCGGGTCACATCCTGTCTTTCACACCCAGAGACACGGTTGCCGTTAACGTTATATGTTAACGGCTCCGGTGTCTCTGCTGTGATAACGGTGTCTCGCTCTCAGCCTCTCATACCGACAGTAACCTGCTGATAAACGGGTCTAAATCAGGGCTCAGACCCGGGTCTAAATCAGGGCTCAGACCCGGGTCTAAATCAGGGCTCAGACCCGGGTCTAAATCACAGAAAGAAACAGAGCTGACTCACGTCCTCTGTGTCCTCCGAGACACAGACAGGCGGCTGCTGATCCGACACACGGGCTGGACTGTATCGGGACAGACGGGACACGAAAGTGTCTTCACTGTCTTCACTGTCCGTGTGTCTCCGTCCTGTCCCCTTCGTCTGTCTCTGTCCCTCTGTCTCTGTGTCTGTCCCTCTGTCTCGGTCTTCGTGGCGCTAAACTTCAAACTCCTTCAGTCGCCATTTTTCACTTTTCCCGCGGATCACAGGGGGAGGGTCTACGTCATTTACATAAGCTTCGTCATCACGTCAGCAGGAAGTGTTGCACTGTGACCGATCTCCCATCAGCCCCATGCAGAGCCCCATCCACTTCTGACTGAGTTTACGCCTTCATCTGTTGGTTTCATCTATGTGAGCCATCCATCACTCCATCTATCACTCCATCTATCACTCCATCATCACTCCATCTATCACTCCATCATCACTCCATCATCACTCCATCCCTCACTCCATCATCACAACATCCCTCACTCCATCTATCAATCCATCATCACTCCATCTATCACTCCATCTATCACTCCATCTATCACTCCATCATCACTCCATCATCACAACATCCCTCACTCCATCTATCACTCCATCTATCAATCCATCATCACTCCATCTATCACTCCATCTATCACTCCATCATCACTCCATCTATCACTCCATCTATCACTCCACCCATCACTCCATCTATCACTCCATCATCACTCCATCTATCACTCCATCTATCACTCCATCATCACTCCATCTATCACTCCATCATCACTCCATCCCTCACTCCATCATCACAACATCCCTCACTCCATCTATCACTCCATCACCACTCCATCTATCACTCCATCTATCACTCCATCATCACTCCATCTATCACTCCATCTATCACTCCACCCATCACTCCATCTATCACTCCATCATCACTCCATCTATCACTCCATCTATCACTCCATCCATCACTCCATCCATCATTCCATCCACAAAATGACATTGTCCTCTGTGTTCAGTAACATTTAACAAATGTAACTACATGATCAGTGGTGGAGGAAGTATTCAGAGGCCGGTTGTACAAAATACCTTAAGTTAAGATTTTTATTAAAGTCAGAGTTAAGGTTCCCTTAAAGTAGAAAACACAGCACCCCTAAGTATTTTTCCTTTTTTTCTTTTTTCAAATATTTGCTTACAGTAAGTATTTAATATTTTTCTCATCACCTTGGGCTTATACTTAAGAAATCCCTTATAATTAGTTAAGCCATTGCATGAAAGACCTCAGGTATCACAGGCCCGAGGTCAGACAAACAAACTGTAAAATCTGTCTCAATGCAGTAAGTGCCTTAATGTTTTCCCTTAATTAAAGAAATGTTTTAAGGGATTCCCTTAAACACCTTTAAGTAAGACCCTGAATTAAGGGGAAATTAAGCCTTAAGTGTCATATTTAGGAAGAAAAGTTAAGGTGTTATGTGCCTGGCTGCCCCATTAGTTTTTGTTACGTTCTTTACTTTAGTAGAAGTACTGACACCACACTGTGAGATTACTCTCTTATAATTAAGTCCAAATGTTCCTTAAGTACACATCAGCAGGTGTAATCAGCGTGTATGTAAAGTGTTAAAAGTAAGAGTACCCAATGCAGACAATTAAAAAAAAAAACTTAAATTATTCAAAATAAATCAAATGAATGACTGAAACAATTTTCACAAATAATTATTTTCTGTCAGTCAGCTGATTGATTAATTGACTGATTGTCTACTAACTCAATGGGCCTCATTCACTAATATCTGCGCAGAAATGTTCTTACTCTCTGCAAAAAATAAGTATAACTACTATTTTTTATGCTAATTTTTTGAGATAGGGATTTTTGGTTTTCCTTTACTTTTTTGCCAAAATCATCAAAATTAAAACAATAAAAGGCTTGAACTACTTCAGTACTAAGTACTAATCACTGTCGGATTCATGACACGTGCATACTGGCCAATTTTGTTCTCACCACCGTGCGTATATTAGTAAATCAGAACCATTCTACAGGTCCTTCTCAAAAAATTAGCATATTGTGATAAAGTTCATTATTTTCTGTAATGTACTGATAAACATTAGACTTTCATATATTTTAGATTCATTACACACAACTGAAGTAGTTCAAGCCTTTTATTATTTTAATATTGATGATTTTGGCAAAAAAGTAAAGGAAAACCAAAAATCTGTATCTCAAAAAATTAGCATATTTCATCCGACCAATAAAAGAAAAGTGTTTTTAATACAAAAAAAGTCAACCTTCAAATAATTATGTTCAGTTATGCATTCAATACTTGGTTGGGAATTCTTTTGTAGAAATGACTGCTCCAATGCGACGTGCCATGGAGGCAATCAGCCTGTGGCACTGCTGAGGTGTTATGGAGGCCCAGGATGCTTTGATAGCGGCCTTAAGCTCATCCATAGTGTTGGGTCTGGTGACTCTCAACTTCCTCTTCACAATATCCCACAGATTCTCTATTGGGTTCAGGTCAGGAGAGTTGGCAGGCCAATTGAGCACAGTGATACCATGGTCAGTAAACCATTTACCAGTGGTTTTGGCACTGTGAGCAGGTGCCAGGCCATGCTGAAAAATGAAATCTTCATCTCCATAAAGCTTTTCAGCAGATGGAAGCATGAAGTGTTCCAAAATCTCCTGATAGCCAGCTGCATTGACCCTGCCCTTGATGAAACACAGTGGACCAACACCAGCAGCTGACATGGCACCCCAGACCATCACTGACTGTGGGTACTTGACACTGGACTTCAGGCATTTTGGCTTTTCCTTCTCCCCAGTCTTCCTCCAGACTCTGGCACCTTGATTACCGAAAGACATGCAAAATTTGCTTTCATCTGAAAAAAGTACTTTGGACCACTGAGCAACAGTCCAGTGCTGCTTCTCTGTAGCCCAGGTCAGGCGCTTCTGCCGATGTTTTTGGTTCAAAAGTGGCTTGACCTGGGGAATGCGGCACCTGTAGCCCATTTCCTGCACACGCCTGTGCACGGTGGCTCTGGATGTTTTTACTCCAGACTCAGTCCACTGCTTCTGCAGGTCCCCCAAGGTCTGGAATCGGTCCTTCTCCACAATCTTTCTCAGGGTCCGGTCACCTCTTTTGGTTGTGCAGCGTTTTCTGCCACACTTTTTCCTTCCCACAGTCTTCCCACTGAGGTGCCTTGATACAGCACTCTGGGAACAGCCTATTCGCTCAGAAATTTCTTTCTGTGTCTTACCCTCTTGCTTGAGGATGTCAATGGTGGCCTTCTGGACAGCAGTCAGGTCGGCAGTCTTACCCATGATTGTGGTTTTGAGTAATGAAGCAGGCTGGGAGTTTTTAAAGGCCTCAGGAATCTGTTGCAGGTGTTTCGAGTTAATTCGTTGCTTCAGATGATTAGGTTGACAGCTCGTTTAGAGTACCTTCTCATGTTATGCTAATTTTTTGAGATAGGGATTTTTGGTTTTCCTTTACTTTTTTGCCAAAATCATCAAAATTAAAACAATAAAAGGCTTGAACTACTTCAGTTGTGTGTAATGAATCTAAAATATATGAAAGTCTAATGTTTATCAGTACATTACAGAAAATAATGAACTTTATCACAATATGCTAATTTTTTGAGAAGGACCTGTAAATAGACAGGCGCGTGTCCACAATCTGCAGTCAGCATACTACCACGCCCCCATTTCTCCATATAAGGAACCGCTTGCCTAGAGTTGATTCAAGAATGAAGCAAGCGGTTACGCGAGGAGAAAACTAGTAAATTTCACAGTTTGTTAGAAGCGATGGCTCCGGGTCTTACAGGAATGCCATGGGCCATTGCAAGATCTTGCACACCTTCTCAGGCGTATAGCTAAAGTAGTTTGCCACCGGCTGTAACCAAACACATCCAACGGCCCTTAAGCACGCCAAAAGTGCGCTCTACGGCGCGTGTTTGGGCATGTATGTTATTATAGCCCACCTCTTGAGGGGTTTCAGGGTTTGCGTGTGGTGTCATCAGCCATGTTTTAAGGCCATATCCCCGGTCACCCAAACAATATACCATTTTAACATTAACGGAATAGAGACTTACTGAAAATACTAATTTAAAATAACTGAAATAAAAGACCAGAACAAAAGATGCACACCAAAAGCCATCCACTTCTCACAGCCCCTGCCTCCAAACGCATTCCCACTGTACTGTTTTGCAAAGTAAATGAGTCGTGGGTGCCTCCTGGCCAGCGGGCCACAGCCTTAAGGATATGGCAGTAGGCGTTACAGATCATCTGCATGCTGTAAAGCCCTGTGAGGCAAATTGTATTTGTGATATTGGGCTTTATAAATAAAATTGATTGATTGATTGATGGAGTGATAGTTTTTTCTGTTCATGTTATTGTTAATATTTTAATTGTCACAATGATGAGGGTGAACGTGTGTCAATTTCATGGTAATTTAATACATTTGGCGAATATATTAGTAAATTAATGATTTTAAAAAATGTTAATTAATTCTCTTTTTCATGAATGTGGTTTTATAGGCTCTGCATGTACTTAAAAAGTATGTGTTTGCATTTTCTAAGTCAATTCGGCCTCCCTCATTTGTGCGTACGCCTGGTCTGAGGCAGTTCTAAATTTGTTTGCAGAGTAAGAACAAATTCGGGTAAGAAAATATTGATGAATCCCGGATTTGTGCGTCAAACGATCGTACGCACAGTTTAAGCACAGATTTGTGCATACGCACTGTTTGTGAATGAGGCCCATTGTCTCTACGTCAGTGTCCACACCTGTTGGTCTGTCTCAGACTGTGTAAGGGATTTCTACCATCATCTGTCTAAGTCTGATACATATCCAATCAATAATCCATAATCAGACAGCAGTATAAGGTCAGAAACTGTTTATTGATCCATCAGCTCTGACATCATCAATATGAAAAGTTATTGATCAGTACACACAGTCAGATATTGGAGATAAGAACACATGATCACATCTTAGAAAGCACACAGACTGATGGCCGGTGGTCCTGACGCCGCCACTGAGGTCAGGTGTCAGAGGTCAGGGGTCAGAGGGGTGTGTTCAGGTAAGGTACAGAGGTGTTACAGGGTCAGAGGTTAGGATGGGTGAATGAAGTGTTATTGTGGTTTAAGGGTCAGGTTTAACTCAGGTTTAAGGGTCAGGGGTCAGGTTTACTTCAGGTTTAAGGGTCAGGGGTCAGGTTTAGTTCAGGTTTAAGGGTCAGGGGTCAGGTTTAGGGGTCAGGTTTAGGATTTGATGATCAGGAGTTTGGTTTAGTGTTGGGTCGTGTCTTCATCTCGGTGAACTTGAGTGAGTACTGCCAGCCCGTCCAGCTGGACCACTCCACCCCATCAGCGTAGGAGGCATGGCCTCCCCTCAGGTACTGTCCGTTCAGGTTAGAGGTGTGGCAGTTACGGTACCACCACGCCCCCTGGTAGTACGCTGCACAGTTGTTCTCTGACTGGTCCTGGTCCCGGTCTTTGGTGGTGAACTGCATCCCAGAATGCTTCAGGAGGGAGTCACCTAGAGGACAGAGGAGCACTTGTTAGTGCTCTATAGCACTGTTTACTTTTACTACAATGTGTGTCATACATATACGACCTGGTGCCTTTTCCTCTAAATGTTGCTGAACTTTAGTAGCACTGGTTTCATACCTGCAGTCCCTGAGTACTGGTCCACGCTCAGTGGGTATCCATCCTCCTCGGGGTTCACAGAGTCCCGACCAACAGAGAAATCACCATAATGTGCGAACGCCGTGGCATTATCAAAGTCGGCCATGTCAATCCGCAACTCATAACCACCTGATCTGGTCAGAGAGTAGATCCTCTGGAGACCTGAGGGACAGACAGACGGACGAACAGACAGACAGACAGACAGACAGGCAGACAGACAGACAGACAGACAGACAGACAGACAGACAGACAGAGAGTTGTGTCATTTTCAAAGGTCCAGACTCAGAGCTTCTTCAGTCCTTGTTAGGTTCTGTTGACACTGTGGTGGCAAATAATAATGACAGACAGCAGAACCTCTCTGGTTCTACGCTCCATCAGAACACTGCAGATGTCCGTCTGTCTGTCTGGTGTATTTACACATTAACCCTCCACCAGGACAGACCTCGAGATCAACAGGTGAATGGTTGTAGCTCTGAATGTGGTTCAGGTATAGTGTCAGACTGTGGTGGTGCACCTTGAGGTGAAGGTGCCGTCTGACAATCACTCATTGCTGCTTGTCTGACATTGGCTGAACACCACCTGAAGCTAAACCTGGACAAGACTGAGGTTGTTCCTTCAGGGAAAATGGCAACCTAACTATCCATCACCGTGACAGCACTGTGGTGATGTCACTTTGGATGGTGAGGAACCTGGGAGCCACAAAACACTCTGCTGCACCAGGTGGCCTGGAGCTAAACCATGAAAACCTCAGATGGAAGATGGAGGATGGGCCAAATACTGAACCTCAGGTGGGACCTTGTACGATTGCCTCGGCCAGCAGTTTCTGAATGTGACCCTTGTGAGTTCAGAGTAATAGAAAGGTTCAGGCACTCATCAAGGTGTTCGTCATCTGGTGCTGATCTACAGGGCAGTGATAGAGACTGTGTCCTTCTACAGAGAGTCAAGGTCAAACACCTCACGCCTCTTCCATCACTATACGACCCCCAAGGTTCCTTTTTGGGTTCTTGTCCCCCTTTTCCACCCACACAGAGCTGGTTCTGTTTTGGTCCATGCACCTAATTTTAACCCTCTTGGAGCATTTTGACCAAAAATAAATTGGTTCCAAACCTGAAAAGTTGGAACCAAAGAACAGCAGGTTTTTCTTGACCTGAGGAGGCAACACGGTCTCACTGTGAGGTCATCCAAAACTGGAGCCTGAGTGAGACCAGTTTGTCCCGACGGGCTCATCTGCACCGCAAGAATTTGTTTGGCTTGAATGTAACGGACACTGTGATGAACTCTGTGTGTGTGCGTGTGTGTGTGTGTGTGTGTGTGTTTCAGACCTAGCCAGTGCTCTCCTATAGTTTTTCCGAAGCCATCTCGGTACGCTGCCCAGTCTCTGAAAAAATTCACAGAGCCGTCCTCCCTCCTCTGGATCACCTGCACACACACACACACACACACACACACACACACACACACACACACACACACACACACACACACACACACACACATTTAAACCAGTCACATCAACACAACTGTTTAATTAATTAAATATTTCATTAAAGATAAACTGAGATAAAAAAATAATCAGGAGGAGCAGCAGCAGGTGGAGCAGGTGGAGCAGGAGGAGCAGGTGGAGCATGTAACCATGGAGACGGCTCAGTAAGATGCACACACTGCAGGACATGTGACCACCACTAGAGGACACTGCTGCCGTGTGTGTGTGTGTGTGTGTGTGTGTGTGTGTGTGTGTGTGTGTCTGTGTGTCACACACCGTCCAGCCTCCTCCGTCAGTCGTCATGTCGCAGTAAACCATGAAGCCGTCGGGGTCGTGAGTCGGAAACACAGAATAAACTCCGTCCTCAGAGATGCCGGACGCCATGACATCACTGCAGTCTCTGGGTCTGACAGCTGAGACACATAGACAGACAGAGACAGACAGAGATACAGGAAGTGAGTCTGTATGAGAGCGATTACTTCAGTCGAGTGTTCAGTAATGTGTGTACTGGTGTGTGTTACCTGTGTGAGCGGAGTCTTTGTGCAGCTCTGTGTTGAGTCTCCTCAGACTCTCTGTCTCCCTCTGCAGGCTGAGCAGAGAATCACTGAAACCTGAGACCATCTTCAGCACACCTGAGTGACTGTCAGAGAGCACCTGGACAGGTGAGACACACACACACACACACACACACACACACACACACACACACACACACGTTTTTACTTCACTTTATTCTGATTTAATCTATTTACTACATCTTCATATTGTTTTACAGCCACTATCAGATTGGACTTGCTTTGTATCTTTGACCTGGCCACCATGTTGGACACTAAGCCCCGCCCACCGGCCAGGTCAAAGACAGAAACAGAATCCTGATTCTCGTCTGACTCAGGTCACCAGAACCGATCGACACGACTGATTTCTCTTCTCTGATTGGCTGTTTTTGTTGGCCGGTGGCGGTGGATTAAAAAAAAAAAAAGATGATGTCTTAAGAACCTGTACGACGCGACTCTGCTGATGATGTCATACGAACCTGTACGACGCGGCTCTGCTGATGATGTCATACGAACCTGTACTACGCGGCTCTGCTCGCTCTGCAGTCCGTCCAGTCGCTGGTCCAGAACGCTCTGGCCTCTTTTCAGCAAATCAGCTTCCAGCCTCAGATTGTGGGCGTGGCCTGACAACACCTTCAGCTCCTCGGCCAGCTTGTGGACCAGTCCTGTGTCCTGCCAGTCGTCTGCATTGTGATTGGACAACACCCGTAGCAGGGACGTCTGCAGCGCCTCCCAACGCAAGAAATTCTCGCTGTAGTCCGGACAGTTGGGGTCCAGGAAGATGCTGATTGGCTCGCCATCTGCTACACGGGAGACGGACACCAGGGCGCCAGACTCTTTGGGATTGGTCGAGATCAGCGGCGAGGAGGAGGAGCCTCTGCCCCTGGTACCATGACAACAGAAACAGACAGGTTGTCAGACAGAGAGTGAAACAGACAGACAGACAGACAGACAGACAGGTGTGTTACCTGCTGATGAAGGGCAGAGGGATGTGGTTCAGGTGGAGGATGATGACCACTGCTGAGGTGATGACTAATATGACGACCAGCATGACGACAGACCAAAACAGGAAGCTGCAGCATCTCTGAACACACACGCACACACACACACACACACACACACACATACACACACACACACAGATAAGTCATGTAACCTGATGAGTTTAATTAACTTCCTGTTGAACTTCACCACCACAAACTGGTGTCACGTCAGAGAAACTTCCCAGCATGCACTGGGTCTGATGACAAAAACCTTCTGCACCATCTGAACCTCCGAACCACAGCAATACGTACATGTGGACAGAGCAGGTTCACTGTGTCTCTCAGCACAGTCTCAGGATCCAGGAGACTGGCCTTTACACCAGGAGACTGGCTGTTGCAGTGGGTCCTGGGTTCCTCCTGGTGCCGAGGGCCCTGAGGTGCCGGCAGCACCGTGCTGACGTATTGCAGTAAGCGAGTTGTGTCATTTCCGGTGTATCTGTGACAGCGTCTCTGTGCTGCTCTAGTGAATTCTACTAGCCTGCACGTTACTAGCCTTGTTAGCTACGTTAGCTTAACAGTTAGCGATGGCTTCTCCCTCTGCTCTTTCTTGCTCGGTGTGCCAGATGTTCAGTTATGCCTCTGCCTCCTTTAGCGACAGTGGTCAGTGTAACAAGTGTAGCTTATTTGCTGCGTTGGAGGCGAGGCTTAGTGAATTAGAAGCGCGGCTCCGCACCATGGAAAACCATTCAGTAGCTGCGGTAGTTAGCCAGTCCCCTGTAGCCGGTAAGGAGCCACATAGCATACCCTTAGCTTCTGCTAGCGGTCCTCCGGTAACACCCGTGCAGCCGGGAGGTTGGGTAAATGTTCGCCAGAAGCGCTCCTCCAAGCCGAAGCCCACGGCTCACCACCAGCCTGTTCACGTTTCCAACCGCTTTTCCCCACTCAGCGACACACCTGCTGAGGACATAACTCCTAAAAGAACTCCTAGAAGAACTCTGTTCTGAGGAACGTGAAGTTAGCGACATTGAATCAAATTTAAAACTGCTGGCTAAAGCTAAACGTGGATTCAGTAAGATTGTTATTCGGCAATGACACCCAGTTACGCCAATCGGAGGTCACTAAAATTAATATTGCCTGGGTGTGTGAATATGCAAAAACGATGTCGGACTCCGTAGTTTTCTCTGGACCCCTCCCTAATCTGACCTCTGATGACATGTTTAGCCGCATGTCATCATTTAATCGCTGGCTGTCCAGGTGGTGTCCAGCAAACGATGTGGGTTTCGTTAATAATTGGCAAACTTTCTGGGGAAAACCTGGTCTCATTAGGAGAGACGGCATTCATCCCACTTTGGATGGAGCTGCTCTCATTTCTAGGAACCTGGCAAATTTTATGAGTAGTTCAAATCCCTGACAACCCAGAGTTGAGACCAGGACAGAGAGTCGCAGTCCTATACGCCTCTCTGAGCTTCTAGTGCAATTACCCAGCCATAGTTTTCACAGTTTTATACAAACGGTGTCTGTCCCCCAACCACCTAAATTATTTAAATCTAAAATTAAACAAAGAGGAGTTGTGCATAACAACCTAATAAAAATTAAAACCTCTTCTGTGACAGAAAGACAAAACAGGAGAATCAAATGCGGACTGTTAAATATCAGGTCTCTTTCGTCTAAAGCAGTGTTCGTGTGTAAACGAATTAATATCAGATAATCATATTGATTTACTCAGTCTCACCGAAACTTGGCTGTGTCAAGATGAATATGTTAGTCTAAATGAATCCACTCCTCCCAGTCATAATAATACCCACATTCCTCGAGGCAGCGGCCGAGGAGGGGGAGTCGCAGCCATTTTTAACTCTAGTCTGTTAATCAGCCTTAAACCTAAACTAGATTCTAATTCTTTTGAAAGCCTCGTTCTTAATCTTTTCCATCCGACCTGGAAAACCTCGCAGCCACTTTCATTCGTTATAGTGTACCGTGCTCCTGGCCCGTATTCTGAATTTGTTTCTGAATTCTCAGAGTTTTTATCCAGTTTAGTTCTTAAATCAGATAAAGTTATTATTGTAGGCGATTTTAACATTCATGTCAACGTTGATAATGACTCCCTGGCTACCGCGTTCATTACTAGCTATTACTACCCCTCATTATTAGACTCCATTGGCTTCAGTCAGGGTGTACATGAGCCCACTCACTGTTTTAACCATACCCTCGATCTAGTTCTGACGTATGGAACTGAAATAGATAACCTAACAGTCTTTCCACAGAATCCCTCGCTATCGGATCATTATTTGATTACTTTTGATTTCTTTTTACTCGATTACACACCACTCAGCAACAGTTACTATACCAGATGTTTATCAGATAATGCTGTCGCAAAATTTATGGAAATAATTACTCCGTCGTTAAATTCAATACCATGTCCTTCAGTAACAGAGATTTCCCCTGCCGATTTTAACCTCTCTCAAATTGATCATGTCGATAGTGCCGTAGGCTCACTGCGAACAACACTTGACTCTGTAGCTCCTCTTAAAAAGAAGTTAACAAAACAAAGAAAGTTCACTCCTTGGTATAACTCTCAAACCCGCAAGTTAAAACAAATATCGCGAAAATTTGAAAGGAATTGGCGATTAACCAAACTGGAAGAATCTCGTGTAATCTGGGCAGACAGTCTCAAAACTTATAAGAGGGGCCTCCGCAATGCCAGAGCAAACTATTACTCAGCTTTAATAGAAGAAAACAAGAATAACCCCAAGTTTCTTTTCAGCACTGTAGCCAGGCTGACTGAGAGTCACAGCTCTATTGAGCCTTGTATTCCTTTAACCCTTAGCAGTAATGATTTTATGAGCTTCTTTAATGACAAAATTCTAGCTATTAGAGGCAAAATTCATGACCTCCTGTCCTCAGATAGTACCTACCTAACCTCAAACACAGCTGTAAGACCTAATATTTATTTAGATTGCTTCTCCACAATTTCTCTTCAAGAATTGACCGCAGTGATTTCTTCATCTAAATCATCAACGTGTCTCTTAGACCCCATCCCAACTAGGCTACTCAAGGAGGTCTTACCTTTAGTTAACACCCATATATTAGATATGATCAATATATCCTTATTAACAGGCTATGTACCACAGTCTTTTAAGGTAGCTGTAATTAAACCTCTACTAAAAATGCCCACCCTGGATCCAGAGGTGTTAGCCAACTATAGACCAATATCTAATCTTCCCTTTATGTCAAAGATCCTTGAGAAAGTAGTTGCAGACCAGCTGTGTGATTTTCTCCATGATAATAATTTATTTGAGGAATTACAGTCAGGATTTAGAGTGCATCATAGCACTGAGACAGCTCTAGTTAAAATTACAAATGACCTTCTGATTGCTTCAGACAAAGGACTCGTCTCTGTACTTGTTTTATTAGATCTTAGTGCGGCGTTTGACACAATTGACCATGAAATTCTGCTACAGAGACTGGAACACTTAATTGGCCTAAAAGGTTCTGCACTAAGCTGGTTTAAATCTTTTTTATCTGATCGTTTTCAGTCTGTTCACGTTCATAATGAATCATCCTTACGTACTGAAACTTGTTTTGGAGTTCCGCAAGGTTCTGTGCTCGGACCAGTCCTATTTACTCTATATATGCTTCCTTTAGGCAACATCATTAGAAATAACTCTATAAATTTCCATTGTTATGCGGATGATACACAGTTGTATTTATCTATGAAGCTTGAAGAAAGTAATCAATTAACTAAACTTCATAATTGCCTTAAAGACATAAAAACCTGGATGAGCACTAACTTCCTGGTGTTAAATTCAGACAAAACTGTTCAGTTATTCAGTTGTTCAGTTACTGTTCTTGGCCCCAAACAAATCAGAGACTCTTTATCTGATGACATAGTTTCTCTAGATGGCATTGCTCTGGCCTCTAGCACTACTGTAAGAAACCTCGGAGTAACATTTGATCAAGATCTGTCTTTCAATTCTCATTTAAAACAAACCTCACGGACTGCATTTTTTCATCTGCGTAAGATGCAGAAAAATTGGTCCACGCTTTTGTTACCTCAAGGCTGGATTACTGTAACTCTCTATTATCAGGTAGCTCTAGTAAGTCCTTAAAAACTCTCCAGCTAATTCAGAATGCAGCAGCACGTGTACTAACAGGAACTAAGAAACAAGATCATATTTCTCCTGTTTTAGCTTCTCTGCACTGGCTCCCTGTGAAATCCAGAATTGAATTTAAAATCCTACTGTTAACTTCAAAGCTCTAAATGGTCAAGCTCCGTCATATCTCAGAGAGCTCATAGTGCCTTATTATCCCACCAGAACTCTGCACTCGGAGAATGCAGGGTTACTCGTGGTTCCTAAAGTCTTCAAAAGTAGATCAGGAGCCAGAGCCTTCAACTATCAGGCTCCTTTCCTGTGGAATCATCCTACTGTTTTATGGTCCGGGAGGCAGACACCGTCTCCACATTTAAGACTAGACTTAAGACTTTCCTCTTTGATAAAGCTTCTAGTTAGGGCTGGCTCAGGCTTGCCTTGTACCAGCCCCTAGTTAGGCTGACTTAGGCCTAGTCTGCCGGAGGACCACCTATAATACACCGGGCACCTTCTCTCTCTCTCTCTCTCTATATATATATATATATATTTATGTATATACACATGTGTATATATATATATATATATATATATACATACACATGTGTGTATATATATATATATATATATACACATGTGTACATATGTGTGTATATACAAATGTGTATATACATGCATATATACTGTATATAGATATATATCTTACTGCATCTTGCTAACTCGGCCGTACTGCATGTCACTAACTCGGCCTCTTCTCCGGAGCCTTTGTGCTCCACTGTCTCTCAGGTTAACTTGTATTGCAGCGGTGCCTGGATAGTGTGACGTGTGTGGTTGTGCTGCTGCCGTGGTCCTGCCAGATGCCTCCTGCTGCTGCTGTTATCATTAGTCATACTTCTACTGTTATTATACACATATGATTATTGTCACACATGTATATTATCAGATATTAATATATTATTATTCATTATAATATTATTACTTTCATTAATGCTGTTGTAAGCTACTGTCATTACCGTCTGTCCTGCATCTCTCTCTCTCTCTCTCTCTCTCTCTCATTGTGTCATACAGATTACTGTTAATTTATCATGTTGATCTGTTCTGTACGACATCTATTGCACGTCTGTCCGTCCTGGAAGAGGGATCCCTCCTCAGTTGCTCTTCCTGAGGTTTCTACCGGCCCTGGGTTCCTCCTGGTGCAGAGGGCCCTGGGTTTCTCCTGGTGCAGGACCCGGCCTCATGTGTCCAGAGTGTGTAGGCAGTTCCTGGATGATGAAGGCAGTGAAGTCATTGACTGGCCCTCTCGTTCCCCTGACCTAAATCCAGCTGAGCACCTATGGAACGTTATGTATCGGTGCGTCCACCACAGACTGTCCAGGAGCTCACTGATGCCCTGATCCAGGTCTGGCAGGAGATCATCCAGGACACCATCCTCCGACTCATCAGGAGCATGCTCAGACGTTGTCAGGAGGTCATACAGGATCGGCCTGTGAGTTCAATGTTTGACTTTGATTTTGAATCCAGCCCTCAGTGGGTCGATGATTTTGGTTGTTGCGTCATTTTGTTCTCAACTAATTCTAAAGTGTTCATCAGTGAAGATTTTACTCTTCAGTCATTTGTTCATCAGGGTCTGATGTAGTTTATGGATCAGTGAATAAATGAAGAACTGTAATAAACTGGTTTTGGCTCCGTCAGGCTGTGAAAAGAGGGTGACACAGCCTGTATGTAGCTAGGATTGTGGGATTGTGGGTGGTGCTGTGGGTGGTGCTGAACATGTCCCCTGCAGTGTAAACATGTCTCTCTCTCTCCCTCTCTGTTAAATCTGTAGATCCTCAGCAGACGTCAGTGAAGGCGACAGCTGCTGCAGATTAGAGAGACTTTGATCTGACACGTTAACTCAAGATTATCATGACTTAACTCCTGTAGGTCAGTGTGTGTATGTGTGTGTCTGTCTGTCTGTGTGTCTGTGTGTGTGTCTCTGTGTGTCTGTCTGTGTGTGTGTGTGTGTGTGTCTCTGTGTGTGTGTGTGTCTCTGTGTGTCTGTCTGTGTCTCTGTGTGTCTGTCTGTGTGTGTGTGTGTGTGTGTGTGTGTGTGTGTGTGTGTGTGTGTCTGTCTGTGTGTGTCTGTCTGTCTGTGTGTCTGTCTGTGTGTGTGTCTGTCTGTGTGTCTGTCTGTGTGTGTGTCTGTCTGTCTGTCTGTGTGTGTGTCTGTCTGTCTGTCTGTGTGTGTGTCTGTCTGTCTGTCTGTCTGTCTGTCTGTCTGTCTGTCTGTCTGTCTGTCTGTCTGTCTGTCTGTCTGTCTGTCTGTCTGTCTGTCTGTCTGTCTGTCTGTCTGTCTGTCTGTCTGTCTGTCTGTCTGTCTGTCTGTCTGTCTGTATCTGTATCTGTGTGTGTGTCATCAATCAATCAATCAATCAATTTTATTTATAAAGCCCAATATCACAAATACAATTTGCCTCACAGGGCTTTACAGCATACGACATCCCTCTGTCCTTTAAAAAAACAACCCTTTACCGGGGGAAAAAAAAACGGTAGAAACCTCAGGAAGAGCAACTGAGGAGGGATCCCTCTTCCAGGACGGACAGACGTGCAATAGATGTCATACAGAACAGATCAGCATCATAAATTAACAGTAATCTGTATGACACAATGAGAGAGAGAGACAGAGAGAGACAGAGAGACAGAGAGAGAGAGAGAGATGCAGAACATCCTCGGTACTGACAGTAGCTTACAACAACATTCATGAAAGTAATAATATTGTTGTTATAGTTCTGGCTACTGTGGTACAATATGTTGAAAGTATATATTAGTATCTGATAGTATACATGTGTGATAATAGTCATATGTACATACAGAAGTATGGCTAATGACTAATGATGGCAGCAGCAGCAGCAGCAGCCGGAGGCATCTGGCAGGACCACGGCAGCAGCACAACCACACACGTCACACTATCCAGGCACCGCTGCAATATGAGTTAACCTGAGAGACAGTGGAGCACAAAGGCTCCGGAGAAGAAGCCGAGTTAGTGACATCCAGAATGGCCGAGTTAGCAAGATGCAGTAATAGGGTACGAGAGAGAGAGAGAGAGAGAGAAGGTGCCCGGTGTATTATAGGTGGTCCTCCGGCAGACTAGGCCTAAGTCAGCCTAACTAGCCTGAGCCAGCCCTAACTATAAGCTTTATCAAAGAGGAAAGTCTTAAGTCTAGCCTTAAATGTGGAGACGGTGTCTGCCTCCCGGACCGTAACAGGAAGATGATTCCACAGGAGAGGAGCCTGATAGCTGAAGGCTCTGGCTCCTGATCTACTTTTGGAGACTTTAGGGACCACGAGTAACCCTGCGTTCTCAGAGCGCAGAGTTCTGGTGGGATAATAAGGCACTATGAGCTCTCTAAGATATGATGGAGCTTGACCATTTAGAGCTTTATAAGTTAACGGTAGGATTTTAAATTCAATTCTGGATTTTACAGGGAGCCAGTGCAGAGAAGCTAAAACAGGCGAAATATGATCTTGTTTCTTAGTTCCTGTTAGTACACGTGCTGCTGCATTCTGAATTAGCTGAAGAGTTTTTAATGATTTACTAGAGCTACCTGATAATAGAGAGTTACAGTAATCCAGCCTTGAGGTAACAAAAGCGTGGACCAATTTTTCTGCATCTTTTCGGGTCAGGATAGGCCTAATTTTTGCAATATTACGCAGATGAAAAAATGCAGTCCGTGAGGTCTGTTTTAAATGAGAATTAAAAGACAAATCTTGATCAAATGTTACTCCGAGGTTTCTTACAGTAGTGCTAGAGGCCAGAGCAATGCCATCGAGAGAAACTATGTCATCAGATAAAGAGTCTCTGATTTGTTTGGGGCCAAGAACAATAACTTCAGTTTCTTCTGAATTTAACATCAGGAAATTGGTGCTCATCCAGGTTTTTATGTCTTTAAGGCAGTTATGAAGTTGAGTTAATTGATTACTTTCTTCTGGCTTCATCGATAAATACAACTGTGTATCATCTGCATAACAATGGAAATTTATAGAGTGATTTCTAATGATGTTGCCTAAAGGAAGCATATATAGAATAAATAGCATTGGTCTGAGCACAGAACCTTGCGGAACTCCAAAACAAACTTTAGTACGTAAGGATGATTCATTATGAACGTCAACAAACTGAAAACGATCAGATAAATAAGATTTAAACCATCTTAGTGCAGAACCCTTTAGGCCAATTAAGTGTTCCAGTCTCTGTAACAGAATTTCATGGTCAATTGTGTCAAACGCCGCACTAAGATCTAATAAAACAAGTACAGAGACGAGTCCTTTGTCTGAAGCAATCTGAAGGTCATTTGTAATTTTAACTAGTGCTGTCTCAGTGCTATGATGCACTCTAAATCCTGACTGAAATTCCTCAAATAAATTATTATCATGGAGAAAATCACACAGCTGGTCTGCGACTACTTTCTCAAGGATCTTTGACATAAAGGGAAGATTAGATATTGGTCTATAGTTGGCTAACACCTCTGGATCCAGGGTGGGCTTTTTTAGTAGAGGTTTAATTACAGCTACCTTAAAAGACTGTGGTACATAGCCTGTTAATAAGGATATATTGATCATATCTAATATATGGGTGTTAACTAAAGGTAAGACCTCCTTGAGTAGCCTAGTTGGGATGGGGTCTAAGAGACACGTTGATGATTTAGATGAAGAAATCACTGCGGTCAATTCTTGAAGAGAAATTGTGGAGAAGCAATCTAAATAAATATTAGGTCTTACAGCTGTGTTTGAGGTTAGATAGGTACTATCTGAGGACAGGAGGTCATGAATTTTGCCTCTAATAGCTAGAATTTTGTCATTAAAGAAGCTCATAAAATCATTACTGCTAAGGGCTAAAGGAATACAAGGCTCAATAGAGCTGTGACTCTCAGTCAGCCTGGCTACAGTGCTGAAAAGAAACTTGGGGTTATTCTTGTTTTCTTCTATTAAAGCTGAGTAATAGTTTGCTCTGGCATTGCGGAGGCCCCTCTTATAAGTTTTGAGACTGTCTGCCCAGATTACACGAGATTCTTCCAGTTTGGTTAATCGCCAATTCCTTTCTAGCTTTCGTGATATTTGTTTTAATTTACGGGTTTGAGAATTATACCAAGGAGTGAACTTTCTTTGCTTTGTTAACTCCTTTTTAAGAGGAGCTACAGAGTCAAGTGTTGTGCACAGCGAGCTTACGGCGCTAACAAGTCGGCACGGGAAACCTCTGTTACTGAAGGACTTGGTATTGAATTTAATGAATGAACGAATGAATTTCTAGTATAGTAACTGTTGCTGAGTGGCGTGTAATCGAGTAAAAGGAAATCAAAAGTAATCAAATAATGATCCGATAGCGAGGGATTCTGTGGAAAGACTGTTAGGTTATCAATTTCAATTCCATACGTCAGAACTAGATCGAGGGTATGGTTAAAACAGTGAGTGGGCTCATGTACACCCTGACTGAAGCCAATGGAGTCTAATAATGTGATAAACGCGGTAGCCAGGGAGTCATTATCAACGTCGACATGAATGTTAAAATCGCCTACAATAATAACTTTATCTGATTTTAGAACTAGACTGGATAAAAACTCTGAGAATTCAGATATAAATTCAGAATACGGGCCAGGAGCACGGTACACAATAACAAATAAAAGTGGCCGCGAGGTTTTCCAGGTCGGATGTAAAAGACTAAGAACGAGGCTTTCAAATGAATTATAATCTAGTTTAGGTTTAAGGCTGATTAACAGACTAGAGTTAAAAATGGCTGCAACTCCCCCTCCTCGTCCGCTGCCATGTCACGTGTGTGTGTGTGTGTGTGTGTGTGTGTGTGTGTGTGTATGTAGGTAGTCTGTGTGTGTGTGTGTGTGTGTGTGTCTGTCTGTCTGTAGGCTGCGTTACCTGAGGAGTGTTGGTGGCCCAACAGACAAGCTAACATGCTAACAGCTAACATGCTAACTTAGCCTGTACCTTGTGTTTGTTGGGTCGTTTGCTGTCCAGTTCTGAGCTGCTGTTGTTCATGATGGTCCACCTGTCATTCAGCATCATCCTGAAACACAAACACACCTGAGCTCTGTCAGTCCACCTGCAGGAGGACACGGCTGCTGCAATGACTCATGGGAGCTGTAGTTATAAATGTTTGTGTGTTAAAGTGCTGAGACGTTTCTGATCCTCTGAGATCTGAACAGAGAACCATCAGTAACATGTTCCTGCTTTCAGAGTTTCATTATAATGGAATGTGTAGACCTTCAGAACCTCCCACAGTACAGCTAACATCCTCTGTACTAGAACCTTCTGATGCATCTACAGATAAAATATAAACAACCTGTAGAACCCTCCCTGTGAGAACAGACCTATAGAACCCACCATGTGAGAACATACCTATAGAACCCTCCCTGTTAGAACAGACCTGCAGAGCCCTCCCTGTGAGAACAGACCTATAGAACCCACCATGTGAGAACAGACCTATAGAACCCACCATGTGAGAACAGACCTATAGAACCCTTCCTGTTAGAACAGACCTGCAGAGCCCTCCCTGTGAGAACAGACCTATAGAACCCACCATGTGAGAACAGACCTATAGAACCCACCATGTGAGAACAGACCTGCAGAACCCTTCCTGTTAGAACAGACCTGCAGAGCCCTCCCTGTGAGAACAGACCTATAGAACCCCTCCATGTGAGAACAGACCTGCAGAGCCCTCCCTGTGAGAACAGACCTATAGAACCCACCAATGCCAGAGCAAACTATTACTCAGCTTTAATAGAAGAAAACAAAAATAACCCCAGGTTTCTTTTCAGCACTGTAGCCAGGCTGACTGAGAATCAAAGCTCTATTGAGCCTTGTATTCCTTTAGCCCTTAGCAGTAATGATTTTATGAGCTTCTTTAATGACAAAATTCTAGCTATTAGAGGAAAAATTCATGACGACCTGTCCTCAGATAGTACCTATCTAACCTCAAACACAGCTGTAACACCTAATATTTATTTAGATTCCTTCTCCCCAATTTCTCTTCAAGAATTGACCGCAGTGATTTCATCATCTAAATCATCAACGTGTCTCTTAGACCCCATCCCAACTAGGCTACTCAAGGAGGTCTTACCTTTAGTTCACACCCATATATTAGACATGATCAATATATCCTTATTAACAGGTTATGTACCACAGTCTTTTAAGGTAGCTGTAATTAAACCTCTACTAAAAAAGCCCACCCTGGATCCAGAGGTGTTAGCCAACTATAGACCAATATCTAATCTTACCTTTATGTCAAAGATCCTTGAGAAAGTAGTCGCAGACCAGCTGTGTGATTTTCTCCAGGATAATAATTTATTTGAGGAATTTCAGTCAGGATTTAGAGCGCATCATAGCACTGAGACAGCTCTAGTGAAAATTACAAATGACCTTCTGATTGCTTCAGACAAAGGACTCGTCTCTGTACTTGTTTTATTAGATCTTAGTGCAGCGTTTGACACTGTTGACCATGAAATTCTGTTACAGAGACTGGAACACTTAATTGGCCTAAAAGGTTCTGCACTAAGCTGGTTTAAATCTTATTTATCTGATCGTTTTCAATTTGTTGACGTTCATAATGAATCATCCGTACGTACTAAAGTTTGTTTTGGAGTTCCGCAAGGTTCTGTGCTTGGACCAATCCTATTTATTCTATATATGCTTCCTTTAGGTAACATCATTAGAAATCACTCTATAAATTTCCATTGTTATGCGGATGATACACAGTTGTATTTATCGATGAAGCCAGAAGAAAGGGATCAATTAACTAAACTTCATAATTGTCTTAAAGACATAAAAACCTGGATGAGCACCAATTTCCTGATGTTAAATTCAAACAAAACTGAAGTTATTGTTCTTGGCCCCAAACAACTCAGAGACTCTTTATCTGATGACATAGTTTCTCTCGATGGCATTGCTCTGGCCTCTACCACTACCGTAAGAAACCTCGGAGTAACATTTGATCAAGATCTGTCTTTCAATTCTCATTTAAAACAAACCTCACGGACTGCATTTTTTCATCTGCGTAATATTGCAAAAATTAGGCCTATCTTGACCCAAAAAGATGCAAAAAAATTGGTCCACGCTTTTGTTACCTCGAGGCTGGATTACTGTAACTCTCTACTATCAGGTAGCTCTAGTAAATCATTAAAAACTCTTCAGCTAATTCAGAATGCAGCAGCACGTGTACTAACAGGAACTAAGAAACGAGATCATATTTCTCCTGTTTTAGCTTCTCTGCACTGGCTCCCTGTAAAATCCAGAATTGAATTTAAAATCCTACTGTTAACTTATAAAGCTCTAAATGGTCAAGCTCCATCATATCTTAGAGAGCTCATAGTGCCTTATTATCCCACCAGAACTCTGCGCTCTGAGAACGCAGGGTTACTCGTGGTCCCTAAAATCTCCAAAAGTAGATCAGGAGCCAGAGCCTTCAGCTATCAGGCTCCTCTCCTGTGGAATCATCTTCCTGTTACGGTCCGGGAGGCAGACACCGTCTCCACATTTAAGGCTAGACTTAAGACGTTCCTCTTTGATAAAGCTTATAGTTAGGGCTGGCTCGGGCTTGCCTTGTACCAGCCCCTAGTTAGGCTGACTTAGGCCTAGTCTACCGGAGGACCACCTTTAATGCACCGGGCACCTTCTCTCTCTCTCTCTCTCGCTCTTGCTCTCTCTCTCTCCCTCTCTCTCTCGTATCCTATTACTGTATCTATTTTACTCGGCCATTCTGGATGTCACTAACTCGGTTTCTTCTCCGGAGCCTTTGTGCTCCACTGTCTCTCAGGTTAACTCGTATTGCAGCGGTGCCTGGATAGTGTGACGTGTGTGGTTGCGCTGCTGCCGTGGTCCTGCCAGATGCCTGCTGCTGCTGCTGCCATCATTAATCATTAGTCATACTTCTACTGCTATTATAGACATATGATATTATCATACATGTAGACTGCCTGATACTAATATATACTTTCAACATATTGTACCACAGTAGCCAGAACTATAACGACAGTATTATTACTTTCATGAATGTTGTTGTAAGCTACTGTCATTACCGAGGATGTCATACAGATTACTGTATTGTGTCATACAGATTACTGTTAATTTGTTATGCTGATCTGTTCTGTACGACATCTACTGCACGTCTGTCCGTCCTGGAAGAGGGATCCCTCCTCAGTTGCTCTTCCTGAGGTTTCTACCATTTTTTTTCCCCCGGTAAAGGGGTTTTTTTGGGGAGTTTTTCCTGATCAGCTGTGAGGGTCTAAAGGACAGAGGGATGTCGTATGCTGTAAAGCCCTGTGAGGCAAATTGTATTTGTGATATTGGGCTTTATAAATAAAATTGATTGATTGATTGATGTGAGAACAGACCTATAGAGCCCTTCCTGTTAGAACAGACCTGCAGAGCCCTCCCTGTGAGAACAGACCTGTAGAACCACTCCATGTGAGAACAGACCTGCAGAGCCCTCCCTGTGAGAACAGACCTATAGAACCCACCACGTGAGAACAGACCTGCAGAGCCCTCCCTGTGAGAACAGACCTATAGAGCCCTCCCTGTGAGAACAGACCTATAAAACCCTCCCTGTGAGAACAGACCATAGAACTACAGTGACCTGTAGAACCCTTCCTGTTAGAACAGACCTATACAACCCACCATGTGAGAACAGACCCACATCTAAGTGTAATGAGTTTGCAGTATTCTTTTGCGACAAGGTTCAGACCATTAAAAATGCCATCACTTCAACAACACCAATAACAACCCTGCAGCCACCTAGACACTTAGAGCTGACCCATTTTGCACCTGTAACTGACAAAACTGTCCAAGAGATCATCACCAGTTGAGTTCATCTACATGCTGCCTCGATGTGTTACCCACTAGATTTCTAAAGTCTGTGCTGAGCAGTTTGTTACCACCACTCGCTCACATTGTTAACATGTCACTACAGTCTGGAACATTCCCAAAGGCCTTGAAAACTGCGGTCATAAAGCTTCTCCTAAAGAAGAGCAGTCTTGATGCCACAGTACTGAACAACTACCGGCCCATTTCAAATCTGCCGTTTTTAGGCAAAGTCCTTGAGAAAGTTGTTTACCAACAGCTTACTGACTTTCTCCTAATGAACAACTCCTTTGATGTCTTCCAGTCAGGTTTTAGACCCCATCACAGCACTGAGACCGCTCTTATAAAGGTGACAAATGACATCCGCCTGAACACTGACGTAGGCAAAGTCTCAGTTTTAGTCCTGCTAGATCAGAGTGCTGCTTTTGACACTGTCGATCATGAGATTGAGTAGAAGACGGGAGGTACTTTATTGAAATTGGTAACTGTGCCTCAGACCATATGGCCTTGACCTGTGGGGTGCCCCAGGGGTCAATCCTGGGACCCCTTCTGTTCAATCTCTACATGCTGCCTTTAGGCCAATTAATACAAAGTAATAATGTGTCCTACCACAATTATGCAGACGACACTCAGACCTATGTGTCACTGACAGCAGGTGAATATGGACCAGTAGATTCACTCTGTCACTGCATCCAACAGGTCAGTGTGTGGATGCAAAACAACTTTCTCCAGCAAAATTCAGACAAGACTGAAGTCATCGTATTTGGTCCACAGAAACAAAGAGAAAGTGTCAGCAGTCACCTCCAGTCTCTCTCTCTCTAAAACCTACAAATCAGGTTACAAATCTCGGGGTAATAATGGACTCAGACTTGAACTTTAACAGCCACATCAAATGAATAACATCAGCAGCCTTTTACCATCTAAAAAACATTGCCAAAATCAAAGGTATAGTGTCTAAACCTGACTTGGAGAGACTTATCCATGCATTTGTCTCTAGTAGGTTAGACTACTGTAACGGCCTGCTCACTGGCCTCTCCAAACGGGCCGTAAAACAGCTGCAGTACATCCAGAATGCTGCTGCTCGGGTCCTGACCAGAACCAGGAAGTACAAGCACATTAGTCCTGTGCTCAGGTCTCTACACTGGCTTCCTGTGGCTCAGAGAATAGACTTTAAAGCAGCTTTGCTTGTATATAAGTCTCTCCACGGCCTAGCACCAAAGTACATCTCTGACATGTTAGTGCCATATGAACCATCGCGGACTCTGAGGACCTCAGGGACCGGCCTCCTGCTGGTGCCCAGAGTCAGGACTAAACATGGGGAATCAGGGTTCCAGTTTTATGCAGCTAAAATCTGGAACAGTCTTTCTGAAGATGTGAGACAGGCCTCTACTCTGACAATGTTCAAATCTAGGCTCAAAACAGCTCTATTTCATTGTGCATATGACTGAAAGGATCTTATCTGCACTCTTCTCTTTTAAAGTTAATTTTATAATGATTATTTATGTTTTTATTTTGTATTGTGATTTTAATGCATTTTCTTCTTCTGTAAAGCACTTTGAATTACTTAGTGTACGAACTGTGCTCTACAAATAAACTTGCCTTGCCTTGCCTAGAACTCTCCCTGTGAGAACAGACCTATAGAACCCCTCCTGTGAGAACAGACCTGTAGAACCCCTCCTGTTAGAACAGACCCATAAAACCCTCCCTGTGAGAACAGACCATAGAACTACAGTGACCTGTAGAACCCTCCCTGTTAGAACAGACCTATAGAACCCTCCCTATGAGAACAGACCTATAGAACCCTCCCTGTGAGAACAGACTTATAGAACCCTCCCTGTGATAACAGACCTATAGAACCCTCCCTGTGAGAACAAACCATAGAACTACAGTGACCTGTAGAACCCTTCCTGTTAGAACAGACCTGTAGAACCCTTCCTGTTAGAACAGACCTATAGAACCCTCCCTGTGAGAACAGACCTATAGAACCCTCCCTGTGAGAACAGACCATAGAACTACAGTGACCTGTAGAACCCTTCCTGTTAGAACAGACCTGTAGAACCCTTCCTGTTAGAACAGACCTATAGAACCCTCCCTGTGAGAACAGACCTATAGAACCCTCCCTGTGAGAACAGACCATAGAACTACAGTGACCTGTAGAACCCTTCCTGTTAGAACAGACCTATAGAACCCTCCCTGTGAGAACAGACCTATAGAACCCTCCCTGTGAGAACAGACCATAGAACTACAGTGACCTGTAGAACCACCTGATATGGTCTCTGGAACTTTCTACACTACCTGTTGAACATCATGAGGACCTCTAGAACGTCCCCTGTGACCTCTAGAAACCACTAAATGTTACGGATATCACGAATCTGCTTGTAGACCCCTAGAACAGGTTTATTTTTGTAGGGACAGATACAATGCACATAGAAAAACCGCACGCAGCCATCCAGTGCAGCATATATCACAATGATTATAAGAAATGCTAACCTGCAACATCTGTCCCTAGAAAACAATACGACAATGCAAAATTAATTGCCACACTGGGGACAAATAAAGCAATTGATTGATTGACTGATTGATTATCAATCAATCAGTCAATCAATCAATTGCTTTTCTTTTTTTCAGAGAAATAAAGAGGTTCAGTAGAGATAATAAAAAAGAGGTGCAGCAGAGATAATAAAGACATTCAGTAGAGATAATAAAGAGGTTCAGTAGAGATAATAAAGACGTTCAGCAGAGATAATAAAGAGGTTCGGTAGAGATAATAAAGAGGTTCAGTAGAGATAACGTAGAGATAATAAAGACGTTCAGTAGAGATAATGAAGACGTTCAGCAGAGATAATAAAGAGGTTCGGTAGAGATAATAAATAGGTTCAGTAGAGATACCGTAGAGATAATAAAGACGTGCAGCAGAGATAATAAAGACATGCAGCAGAGATTATAAAGAGGTTCGGTAGAGATAATAAAGAGGTTCAGTAGAGATAACATAGAGATAATAAAGAGGTTCAGTAGAGATAATAAAGAGGTTCAGCACAGATAATAAAGAGGTGCAGTAGAGATAATAAAGAGGTTCAGCACAGATAATAAAGAGGTTCAGTAGAGATAACGTAGAGATAATAAAGAGGTTCAGCACAGATAATAAAGAGGTGCAGTAGAGATAACGTAGAGATAATAAAGAGGTTCAGCAGAGATAATAAAGAGGTTCAGCACAGATAATAAAGAGGTGCAGTAGAGATAATAAAGAGGTTCAGCACAGATAATAAAGAGGTTCAGTAGAGATAACGTAGAGATAATAAAGAGGTTCAGCACAGATAATAAAGAGGTGCAGTAGAGATAACGTAGAGATAATAAAGAGGTTCAGCAGAGATAATAAAGAGGTTCAGCACAGATAATAAAGAGGTGCAGTAGAGATAATAAAGAGGTTCAGCACAGATAATAAAGAGGTGCAGTAGAGATAATAAAGAGGTGCAGTAGAGATAAACTCTGTATAACATAGTACAATAAAGAACACATTTAAAAACAATGCATTTTAAAAACTAAACATGCCTGTTGCTGAATCAGACAGGAGTTGATAGCTCTCTTAAAGATGGTGAAGTTTGCAGCAGATTTCAAATGATCAGGTAGCAAGTTCCAAGACTTTTCTCCTTTCACTGAAAACAATGTTTTACTGAGTGGAACTTTACAATTTCCACTTGAAACTGCTCTGGTGGACCTGCTGCAGCTCTGTAGTCTCTGGGTGTATTTACAGACAGGCCATTTAAACATTTAAACACAAGCTTTACATAATTTGAAAAGCTTAGGATCTTGTATTTACTTAAAATGTGACAGTGATGGTACCTTATTTGTTTTCTATCCAAGATTTTCAAGGCCCGATTTTAAAGACCCTCTATGGATTTAGCTACAGACTGGTTGAGACCAGACAGTTAAACCATAGGACAGATGTGACAATATCATTGAGTTTAGAAATAACAAGGCAGTGTCACATGTCAAGCAGTTTCTTATCATTTTAAAACAGCTAAGGGTAGCCTTTACCATCTTACAGATCTTTTTCAAATCTAAAATGATCCCTAAATACTTCACCTCTGTTTCTTGTACAATGAGCTCACCTTTAATCATTACATTCAGGTAGCTTTTTAATGGAAAAACAGATAGTTTTTTTTGTGTGTGTGTCAAACAAGAGGCATCAAGCCAGGCTGATACTTCTAGGTTTTTGGTTCGCTTGTCTGCAACAGCATCACAGGTTTTGCCAGATGTGTGCTGACGACTATGTCATCAGCACACATCTGGAGAGCAATATCAGGGCATACTTCTGGAAGGTCATAAATATACAGACTGAAAAGGATAGGACCTAAGATAGTTCCTTGGGGGATTCCTGTGTCAAGTTTAAGAGAAACAGACCTCACATTATTATATCACCACACACTGTTCACGCCCCTTTAAATATGAATCAAACCAAGACAATGACTGTTTTGAAAAGTTAAACACTGACAGTTTAGAAATTAAAATGTTGTGGTTTACAGTATCATATGCCTTTTTCAGATCCAGGAACACTGCACCTACTACATTTCCTTTATCAAGGGATTGTTTTATGTTTTCTAATTGTACACAAGAACTGACTGTTTACATCTGACGTCACACAATCACTGACTTCCCCCTCCTCCTCTTCCTCTCTGATTTCATCAGAGCAAACTGTTTCTATCGCTAGCCCCCCCTACTGCGTGTGTGTACAAGTCCAGCTTCTACTGTAGACAAATTCCATCTGCCTCCTACTCCGGTTTTGAGTTGCAGCTTATTGAACTGAACTCTTCTCCTCCCATGTTATTTGCAGTGGTACCACACCACCACAGTTCTTTAACTTTTTTGTGGAAAAAATTTCTGCTTTGCGGTCAACTTCACTGGTTGCTGCTCTCTCAATTTTCGGCCTATTTCTAAATTGACATTTCTATCAAAAGTGCTGGAGAAGGTAATGGCTAATCAGCTGTTAGCTTATCTTGAGAAAAATTATATTTTTGAGAAGTTTCAGTCCGGCTTCAGGTCCCGCCACTAAATCAGTCCTTCTGAGAGTTTTTAATGGTATCATTTTAACTGTAGATTCAGGATGTGCTGCTGTCTTGGTGACATCTGACTGCAGCATTTGATACTGTTGATCACAGGATCCTGTTGTTGCGTCAAGATCAGTATGTGGGGATCAGGGGTTGGCCCTCATGCTGCTTTAGTCCTATTTGGCTGACAGGGCTTCTCCTCTAGCATGGCTCCTCTAACTTGTAGGGTGCCTCAGGGGTCTATTGTGGGATCGTTGTTGTTTACTTTGTATATGCGTCCTCTTGGGTCCATTTTTCATAAGCATAACATATCATTTCATTGTTATGCGGGTAAAGATCTGTCTCCCTCTAAACATGAACTGTGAGCACTTGCTGAATCCCTTATTAACCTGTCTGACTGACATCAAGCTTTGGATGAGCAAAAGCCACCTTAATATGAATGATATGAAAACTGAGGTTATTGTGTTATGCAGAATGTTCTACTTACTCTTTTGATAATTTGAACACCCTCACCACAAATATCAGTGGGTCAATCAAAAGCCTTGGTGTGACTCTGGACACTGATCTAAATCTTAAAAGACAAATTGGGGCAATTGTGAAAGGTTATTTTCATCAGCTTCGATTGCTAGCTAAAGTTAAGCCCTATTTATCTTCCAAGGATTTGGAGAGGGTCATTCATGCCTTCATATCATCAAGACTTGATTATTGTAATTCTCTTTATGTTGGTTTAGATCAGTGCTCCCTTCGTCGCCTGCAGCTAATCCAAAATGCAGCGGCTCGCCTCCTGACTGGCACCAAGAAGCGAGGCCATATTACACCCGTTCTGATGTCCTTACACTGGCTACCTGTTCATTTTAGAATACATTTTAAAATTCTGTTGTTTGTTTTTCTTACATGGAATGGCCCCTCAGTTTCTGGTGGAGCTGTTAAAAGCTCACAATCCAGTCAGAGCCCTTAGGTCTTCAGGTGATCTGCTGCTTGAAGTGTCCAGATCAAGGCTTAAAACTAAAGGCGACCGAGCATTTTCAGTGGCTGCTCCCAAGCTCTGGAATAGCTGTATGTGGTAATAGTGGTATTGTAATTTTCACAATGTTCTTGTAAAGCACTTCTGTCTTTTTAAATGTACTATAAAAATAAATGTGACCTTGACCTTGACAAGTAGCTGACTCGGTGGAATGATTATGTCTAAAACCAAATTGTAAAGGGTGCAGATAAAGATTCATCTCCAGATACTGTGGCAGCTGTTCTGAGACCACCCTCTCCAGCACTTTAGACAGGACTAGAAGGAGACTGGTAGGTCTATAGTTACTCATCTCTTCAGCATTCCCAGATTTTGAGATAGGCATTACCAAGGCATTTTTCCATCTGTCTGGGAATTGCCCAGTTTTGATGGAGACATCAACAAGATGAGTGAGGGGCTGAGCCAAAATGCTGCTATATTTGTTTAAAGCCTAAAACCATTGTTTTCAGCTGATAATCATTGTTTCTGGTAGTGAAGTAGTGTTACTGACTGATCCTGCTCAAAATCTTGACAGTTTAGTGCAAACTGTTGAAAATCTACATTTTATTTTAAAAATGTGGTGTGGAGTGCCCTCTACAGCTTGAAACCCGGTTACTACATTTGAACATTACATTACACTGGAGGCGAATGACTCTTTTTCGGGCTGAATGACGTCACTAACCGTCCACGCTAAAGCCTGCCCTCCTCCCTTTACTCCTCCCTTACTATAAAACCATTCTGTCTGCAGTTATCAAACTGACAGCGAGGAGGTTGGATCAGAGCAGAGAGAGTAGTAGAGCAGAGAGAGCAGCTAGTAATTTGTTGAATTGTATTGTTAGCATAGTGTATTTTAATGTAGGTTTACAGTTAGTGTGTTTATAGTATATAGGTTAGTTGGTCAAGGAGAGGGGCCGAGGCCCGGGAGTATATGTGCAGGGCGGTGAGGGAGGGATGTGGAGGGCTGCTGTGCCGTGACAGAGGGCCGAGCCTCGGGGGTATACGTATGTGCGGGGCCGCGAGGGAGGGGTGGATGGATGGATGGATGCGGTGGGCTGCTGCGCGGTGAGCCCAGGCTCCCAGAGAGGGAGAAATAGAACCAAGTAGGATAAAATAAGTCAAAGTGTGGAGAAGGGGACCAGCTGAGCTCTGGCTGCCTTCCCTTCTGCCTGTGTGACACAGTTAGGGGGGGTTTCCAAGCCACCATCGGCACAGTAAAAAGCCCTCTCTCCTCCCCACAGTGAGGGACAATCTTCACTCCGCCCCCTTCCTATCTTTTCTGAATTTTTTTTAAATTAAGCTGTGGGCGGAGTAATGCCCAGAGAGGGGGGTTTATTTCCCTTTTAAGAATACTGTATCTAAATTATATATCCTTGGTGTTAAAATCATTAATAACCTTTAAGACAACATCCTCAGTGACTCACATAGGTAGGATGTTCTCAGGTCAGGGAAAGTACCAAACGTACTCAACAATTTCTAGAACCTTATCAAGAACCTCTATACCTAAACCCAAAATGTCTTAATGACACCAATAACTTTGAGAGGAACCTCCAGAAGTTCATCAAGTACCTTTAAACCAACCCAGACACCCCCAAGGCCTTGTCAAGGACTCCTAGAACCTCATGTGGGACATCTAGAACCTTTCTAATGACCTCTGTAACCTTCTCCAGGACCCCTACAACTTTCTTAAGGAAGTCTAGAACCTTCTTAATGAGAAAAGACTTGTTGAAGTCAGGAGTAATGACTTGTTAAAGACTTGTAAATGACTTATTGAAGGCAGCAGTAGAGCTGCACAGCAGCAGCAGCTGTGAGCATCTGTCTCTGTCAGATTCACTTAATTGTGACTCGTTAAAGACGTGTTAAAGACTTATTATTAAAGACTTGTTAATGACTTGTTAAAGACTTGTTGCAGTCAGCAGTAAAGCCAGGCAGCAGCAGCTGCTGTGAGCGTCTGTCTCTGTCAGATTCACTTTAGTGTGACTGATCTGTCGGAGTGTCTTTAAACACCTCACAGGACAAACATACAGTAAGTTATTAACAGAGGGAAACATTAGAGTCTGATGATGATGATGATGATGAAGATGATGAAGTTTAACCCTCTGACCTCAGAGACATGTTGAAACACTCATCTGATAATCTGATTAAATTTTCACACTTTAATCCATCAATCAATCCATCTGAAATCATCAATCTGAAATCATCAATGTGAAACCAATCAATGTGAAACCAATCAATGTGAAACCAATCAATGTGAAATCAATCTCTGTATTGAGCCAACATGGAGGAATCATTTCTGTCAGATATATTTATCCTGCTGCAGGCTCACTGTGTATATCACTGACTCTATAAACACTGAAGTTGTTTCTTCATCTTTCTGTGATTCAAACTATTTGGTTTCTGTAATTAACTCACAGCTGATGAAGACCATGATGATGAAGACCATGCTGAAGATTTTTGTTCTGGCTCAGAGGCTCAGGTCAGTAAAATAATATGACTCATATTCTTCATCATAAATGAGGATAATGAGTTATAAGTATAAAGGTTGAAGTGATTAAATCCAAACAAGCATCAGAAGCTGTGAAACTTTAATCTGTGATTCCTCACACGCTCTAAACACTGAACTGAAATCAGAGGATTAATTAACTTTAATTTTTTGTTCATAGTTTTTTATTCTTTAGAAGAACGACTGTAAAATAATAAACTTTAAAAAAAGATTCAAACAAATGTTAAAATATGAAAACACACAAAAACAGTTTGATGATTCAGAGCTGTGTGTTAATAAAGTTAAATCAATAAAGATAAAATCCTGTCAGTGATTTCAGTTTCCTGTTCCTGGTCACAGATCACACAGTCTATAGTAGTAGTCTGCCGAATAATTAATTATAATAATTAATAAATTAATAAAGTTACCTGGTGGTGTGTTCGGGGTCCAGCAGACGATAAAGAAACAAACTTTATTGGTCCTGTTTACAGAGACATATTGTCTTCACATCCTCATGGAAACAGAGACAGACGGTCAGAGAGACGGTGACCATCTGCTGTCAGCAGGGCGAGAGACACTAACACACAGTGAGACACAGAGAGAGAGAAAGAGAGAGAGGGAGGCGTGACGCTGTGATAATCTGATCGGTTTACTGACGATCCATTGACACACTGTGACACTGAACACACCGTCTCACACACTGTGACACTAAACACACTGTCTCACACACTGTGACACTGAACACACACTGTGACACTAAACACATTGTCTCACACACTGTGACACTGTTTCACACACTGTGACACTAAACACACTGTTTCACACACTGTGACATTAAACACACTGTCTCACACACTGTGACACTGAACACACACTGTGACACTAAACACACTGTTTCACACACTGTGACATTAAACACACTGTCTCACACACTGTCTCACACACTGTGACACTAAACACACTGTCTCACACACTGTGACACTGAACACACACTGTGACACTAAACACATTGTCTCACACACTGTGACACTGTTTCACACACTGTGACACTAAACACACTGTTTCACACACTGTGACATTAAACACACTGTCTCACACACTGTGACACTGAACACACACTGTGACACTAAACACACTGTTTCACACACTGTGACATTAAACACACTGTCTCACACACTGTGACACTGTTTCACACACTGTGACACTAAACACACTGTTTCACACACTGTGACATTAAACACACTGTCTCACACACTGTGACACTGTCTCACATACTGTGACACTAAACACACTGTCTCACACACTGTGACACTGTCTCACACACTGTGACACTAAACACACTGTTTCACACACTGTGACATTAAACACACTGTCTCACACACTGTGACACCGAACACACACTGTGACACTAAACACACTGTCTCACACACTGTGACACTGTCTCACACACTGTGACACTGAACACACTGTCTCACACACTGTGACACTGAACACACACTGTGACACTAAACACACTGTTTCACACACTGTGACATTAAACACACTGTCTCACACACTGTGACACTGTCTCACACACTGTGACACTAAACACATTGTTTCACACACTGTGACATTAAACACACTGTCTCACACACTATGACACTGAACACACACTGTGACACTAAACACACTGTTTCACACACTGTGACATTAAACACACTGTCTCACACACTGTGACACTGTCTCACACACTGTGACACTGAACACACACTGTGACACTAAACACACTGTTTCACACACTGACATTTAACACACTGTCTTACACACTGTGACACTGAACACACACTGTGACACTAAACACACTGTCTCACACACTGTGACACTGTCTCACACACTGAGACACTAAACACACTGTTTCACACACCGTGACATTAAACACACTGTCTCACACACTGTGACATTAAACACACTGTCTCACACACTGTGACACTGTCTCACACACTGTGACACTGTTTCACACACTGTGACACTAAACACACTGTCTCACACACTGTGACACTGAACACACACTGTGACACTAAACACACTGTCTCACACACTGTGACACTGTCTCACACACTATGACACTAAACACACTGTCTCACACACTGTGACACTGAACACACACTGTGACACTAAACACACTGTCTCACACACTGTGACACTGTCTCACACACTGTGACACTAAACACACTGTTTCACACACTGTGACATTAAACACACTGTCTCACACACTGTGACACTAAACACACTGTCTCACACACTGTGACACTGAACACACACTGTGACACTAAACACACTGTCTCACACACTGTGACACTGGACACATCCGGCTGGCGTCTATCGAGGCCAGCGGGAGCAGCCTGTCACTCTTGTCTTCCACTCCTTGGAGCTGGGCCTCTAACCCCTGAACCCGGGAAGTTAGAGATTCGGTTTTACGTTCTAAAAGCTTTTTTTTTTTTTTTTTAAATATACATTTGTACTTGTAGGGCTATAAGTTTACGTTTTTAGTTCACAGAAGCTGGTTATTGTTGTGTTTGTGTCAAAATAAAGTTTATCAAACGTTTTCAAATCTTTGGTTGTGATTTCCATGCCAAAATGATCACAATGCAATTGGGAAAGACAAGTTCATTTTACAGGCAAACATTAGGGCCAGGCCACGGAGCTTGGCACAGCTTTACGCACAGGTGGTTCTGATTTCATCCTCGTTGTACATGGTATTTGTGATCTGTGCACACGACTCATTTGTTGCACCTGGTTTAAACATGTCACCAAATATCTTTCTTTGTAGGGAAATGCTTGTCTTACCTGTCCCAACCTCTATTCCACCAAAGCCCTCGATGCTGACGGAGGACAGCGTGGAGGACGCAATGTCCTCTGCCGAGCTGAGGGGCACGCTGGTGGAGGGGCCGCCCCCTATTGCCCCTGTCTGCCTGCTCTGCTCAGAGAGCTTTTGTTTGGCCCTCCTTCTAACATCACTGAACTGTTTTTTTGCACTGGGCAACGGTTCTCAGTGTATCCGGGCAACATTGATTTACAATTGTGCTGACCTCCTCCCAGGCTACCTTTGCATCATCAGCCCGTGGAGGTCTGCTTGCAGTTCCGTATATTTGGACACTGCGAGCTTGGACCTCCCGCACCAAAACATCAGTTTCCTCCTGGGAGAAGTTTGGCCGTCTGACGCTGCTGGTCTCTTCTCTTCTGCCATGGCGAATTGAGTAAACTCTCATTACGCCTTCAAGTGGCGCATTTAAGGGCGACGAGAGGGGCTCATTTGATTGGTGTGATGTGTATAAAACCCACTCCACGCCTTCTCTCCTCCCTCTTTCCGACTTGCACAGGTAGGAGGGACGGAGGCGGGAAAGGAGTAGTTGCGCCAGCGTGCACGATGTGCCAAACTTGCAAAATCCGCCTGGCCACACCCAGTTTGCCTCGACCGGTCTGCGAAACTAGAGGCCACCATCACACACAGTGACACTGTACCACTGAATGTATTCTGAGGGTGTGACAGCAGTACCTTCATCATGTCTATGACAGCTTCTGTTAGTTGACAGAATAAAACAGTTTTATAAACAAGTTCAACTTAAACTATTAGTGCATTAATCAATTAGTGGATTCATGTTGACGATGAACTTATCAGTCAATTAATCAAATACTTAGTTCATCGATTAGTCCATTATTTAATTCATTAGATAATATACTAGTCACTGAATTTATCTATTTATTTAATTAATAAATTGGTTTTATTTATTTAAGTAACAATGAAATCAATAACTCCACTAATCAATTATTGAATTAATTAAAAAACACAGACAGAAAATGAACGTGAAACTATAAAATGGTTCCAGATTCACAAATTTTTACCTTTAATAATGTTCAAGACTAAAATATATTAGTAATGATGTTTATATTATATAATATAATGTAATAAAATATAATATAATGTAATGTAATGTATCGTCATATAATGTAATAAAATATAATATAATATAATGTAATGTAACGTCATATAATGTAATAAAATATAATATAATGTAATGTAATGTCATATAATGGTAATGTAATAATAAAACCATAATATTAATAATTGTAATGTATTAACAGTATATCAGCACAATAATAATGAGGTCAAAGAAACGAACAAACGGTGAATTTGTCACTTTGTGCTCTGTTGAGTCACATAATGTAACTGTCAGTCTGACTCTGTGTTACAGTCTGAAGAACAGGAAGTGCCTCCTCTTAAATGTGGAGTTTGGTCTGTCGCCATGGACCCCCCCCCCCCCCCCCTTCTGTTAATGACAAACACATGTGGACCCTCAGTGTGTGTGTGTGTGTGTGTGTGTGTAACAGGAAGTGACCTCAGTCGGACACACTGAATCTACACCACAGGAAGTTGAGGAGGGGTTTTCACAATAAAAGTCTGGAGATGATTACAGATATTACAGTAAACTGAGTATTATTATTTATTCAATTCAATTTTATTTATAAAAACATCAGCTGACCGTTTTAGGGTCGAGTGTAACCAGAACATTTTCCTGTACGTCAGTCACCTTTTTACATTCAATGTGTGCTGCAGCTACACTACTGTCTCCTGACATCACACCCTGACCTTTGACCCTCTCCGGCTTTTATATCTGTTACCATGGAGATACAACATAATCATCTGATGTGCTGTATCATCAGCTGCAGAGGATTGTGGGTCAGAACAGACAGTAAATGATGCTGAGTTACAGAGTCAAGCTGTATCCGAAACCGTATACTAACGTACTACATACTACATCAGTATGTACTGCATACAAAATGTGTATGCAGTATGCCATTCCAGCAGACCGTTCGCAGTATGCAGCCAAGTATCCCAGAATGCATCCGTCGTCATCCCGGGGAGAAAGCAAGCCGATGAACTGACCTGCTGCTCTTTGGAGATTTACCGTTACTAGTATAGTATGCGGTTTCGGATACAGTCTCAGACCTGATGTAGAGGAACATCCTGGTGTTCATGACATCACTGTATCTGTCTCGCTGTATCTGTCTCGCTGTATCTGTCTCACTGTATCTGTCTCGCTGTATCTGTCTCGCTGTATCTGTCTCACTGTATCTGTCTCGCTGTATCTGTCTCACTGTATCTGTCTCACTGTATCTGTCTCGCTGTATCTGTTTCCCTGTATCTGTCTCGCTGTATCTGTCTCACTGTATCTGTCTCACTGTATCTGTCTCGCTGTATCTGTCTCGCTGTATCTGACACACTGTATCTGTCTCACTATATCTAACACACTGTAATTGTCTCACTGTGTCTGTCTCGCTGTATCTAACACACAGTTTCCTTCTCGCTGTATCTGTCTCACTGTATCTGTCTCGCTGTTTCTAACACACTGTATCTGTCTCACTGTATCTGTCTCACTGTATCTGCCTCACTGTGCCTGTCTCACTGTATCTGTCTCACTGTATCTGTCACACTGTATCTGTCTCACTGTATCTAACACACTGTCTCACTGTATCTGTCTCACTATATATGACACACTGTATCTGTCTCACTGTATCTGACACACTGTATCTGTCTCACTGTATCTAACACACTGTAATTGTCTCACTATATCCATCTCACTGTATCTGACACACTGTATCTGACACACTGTATCTAACACACTGTAATTGTCTCACTGTGTCTGTCTCACTGTATCTGTCTCACTGTATCTGACACACTGTATCTGTCTCACTGTATCTGACACACTGTATCTGTCATACTGTATCTGTCTCACTGTATCTAACACACTGTCTCACTGTATCTGTCTCACTGTGTCTGACACACTGTATCTGTCTCACTGTATCTGACACACTGTATCTGTCTCACTGTATCTGACACACTGTATCTTGCTCACTATATCTAACACACTACAATTGTCTCACTGTGTCTGTCTCACTGTATCTGCAGCAATGTATCTGTCTCACTGTATCTGACACACTGTATCTGTCTCACTGTATCTGACACACTGTATCTGTCTCACTGTATCTGACACACTGTATCTGACACACTGTCTCACTGTATCTGTCTCACTATATATGACACACTGTATCCGTCTCACTGTATCTGTCTCACTGTATCTGACACACTGTATCTGTCTCACTGTATCTAACACACTGTAATTGTTTCACTGTATCTGACACACTGTATCTGTCTCACTGTATCTGTCTCACTGTATTTGACACACTGTATCTGTCTCACTGTATCTAACACACTATAATTGTCTCACTGTGTCTGTCTCACTGTATCTGACACAGTGTATCTGTGTCACTGTATCTAACACACTGTAATTGTGTCACTGTATCTGTCTCACTGTATCTGTCACACTGTATTTGTCTCACTGTATCGGACACCGTGTACCTGTCATCTTCATCCTCATCTTCATTTTCATCCTCATCTTCATCTTCATCCCCATCCTCATCTTGATCCTCATCTTCATCTTCTGGAGCTTTAATCAGGTCACATGATTCAGTCTCTCTTTACAAATAAAAATCAGTGTTCAAGATTGAAGAAGAGAAAAGTTCAGCTTCTCTGATGAAGATGAAGATCATGTGATATAAAGATGAAGATCATGTGATCTGATCAAAATCTCCAGAGGAGACACTGGGTCCACCAGGACCACAGGATTAGACTGTTTCACAGTGATTTTTGAAATGTTTCAGATATTTAACAAGAAAAAAAGAAGCTTTTATTTTGAAGGAACAGACAAGAAGTGATGATGTGTGAGTTAGTTTGAACTTGACAGGCGAAGAGCTGCTGCTGGTTTGAATTTCTTTTTTTCTTTTTTCCTTGACTTCAGAGGGAAAATTCAAGAAACACAAACAGCAGAGAGACGAACACAGAGACGACTGTTAGACTGTTGGAGAGTGTTCAAGAATCAGACTGTAGGTCAGTTAGACTGTTGGTTAATCAGACGGTAGGTCAGTTAGACTGTTAGTTGCAGATTGTAATGGAGGTGCTCCACTGCAGCAGGAAAAGGTGAGTCTGTAACTTTAATTAATTTAAACAGATCTGATGAGTTTCACAGAGTTTGGATATAAAAACAAACTTCCTGTATGGACTAAACAAATTTAATCTTTAACACACAAACACAGAATTCAGTCACTGAAAGTTTACTTTAAACATTTTAAGAGCTTTAAAATGTGAAACTAAAGACAAGTTTAAAATGTTTCAGTGTTGAGATTTATTAGGTGAAGTTGAGTCAGAAGTTTGAAGGAAACTCAGCAGCTGAAGTTTGAGACGTTGAAGTCAAAGTTTTCTTCTTTCATCATGTTGAGATTTAAACATGTTGGAACTTTTCAGAAGTTTTAAACGTTATTTTAATAAGTGGAGCTTATTCACATCAGAAACTGTGACTGAAGGTGTTTTCAGAGTTTTCACATGTTGTTTCTGTTAATGATGAAGAGTTTGGATGAATGAATGAATCAGTTTAATGAGTGACTGTGAGATTTAAACAGAACAAAGTGAGACAGCAAACTTCACACTGAGTGTTAAATGTTGCCTCTCATTAAAGTGACGGTCCTCAGAAGGACACGTTTGTGCGTGTGTGTGTGTGTGTGTGTTAATCTGTTAATCCTCCTCGTTACCTCCAATCAGTGTGACGAGCTGCAGCTTCACTTCCTGTTTCAGATGTTTCTTCCTCAGTGTTCAAACAAAACTGAAACAAACCTGCAGCTGGTTAATGCATCGTCTCACCTGTGTTCACCTGTGTTCACCTGTGTGCAAACAGGTGAAGGTATATCAAATTATATTTTAAGCAATACGGAGGGACAGATTTAAATGGTTATATTTTGGATTTATATTACCGCCGATCTTTAAAGAAAAGAATGTTTCCTCATTTTTTTTGCAAATTTTGGTGATGTAATTTTGGCAATTAAAAAAAAGTCTTCTAAACAAGGTTTTCTTTGAAAATCACCAAGCTGACCCATCTGTCAGCTAGAAACTGTAAAAATACGGTCCCTCGACAATTCTGTCAGAAAACAACCCCATAAACAAATCTCATCTTTAAACAGATATTAAAATCACTTTATTTTGTCTCTTTTAAAAATTCGTCCAAAAATAAACTCTTGTGAAAAACATCAAAATCTAAAAAGTCATTTATGGAGGAGGGAGGGGTCACACTGCAGCCACGCCCCCTCCTCTGACAAATACAGACGTCTCTAAGGTCTCTTAATAGAGGAGCAGCTGTGGTTCAGGAGGTTCAGCAGCTCGTTCTCTAAAGCTCGGCGGTTCGGTCCCCGACTCCTCAGATCCACATGTCAGAGTATCAGTGAGGAACATCCTGAAGCTTAAACTGTTCCTGACAGCTGCTCCATCACTGTGTGAACGTGTGTGAATGTTTAACTGAGCAACAGGTGGCGTCCTGTGTGTAAGCCTCGGCCATCAGTGTGTGAACGTGTGAATGTGACTCTGTGGTGTTAACGAGCTTCAAGTGTTTGAAGAACTACAAAGACTACAAAGACTCTAATCAGGTGCAGGTCCATTTACCAAGTGTGTCCATTAGCGATGAACTCAGTGAGTCAGCGGACTGACTCCACTCAGTATTTGGCTAGTGATAACGTTAGCAAGCAAGCTAAGGTTAGCCAGCTGGCTGTAAATAAACTGCGCTGTACTGATATGTTGTTGGTTGATTCGGTGTTGCTAACTTATAACCCAGTCAGATCAGCTTCAGAGTCTGGATGAGTTAGACGACATTATTAGACTGTATTTTGCTACGTTAGCTTGCCAGCAATTCTTTTGTGTTAGCAAGCGAGCTAACGTTAGCTCATGTTAGCCAGCTAAAACCACAATATCACAAAGTATTTCATGTTAAAGTTCCTTCAATGTTAAGATGTTTTTATCACTGAATTTCTGATAAGTGAATGTGATGATTTATTGTTTATTAGACAACCAATGAGACGAGAGATGGCGAGTTAGCCCCGCCCGCTGACCCTCCGCCTCACTCCGCACCACCAGAACATCACTTCCCCAGGAGGAGAGCTGGCGGCAGCTCAGATCCACTCAGTGTAAACCTCGGGGTTCAGGGCGGCTGCGTGGGGTCGAACCTGTGTTTTACTGCAGTAACAGGAAGTTTACTGATCTGTCAGGGACTCAAGATCAGATACTTGGTCTAAGATTAAGATGCTACAGAAGCTAAGTGAAGGTCCGTCTCCGCCGGGATGCCGCTGCAACATGTATCTAACAGAAACACAACATGTTGGACTTGGTGTGATGGTTGTTTGTTAGCAGACTCCATGTCTTAGCTAACGTTGCCTAGTGTCTCTGTTAGCTGAACAGAGAGAAGACACTCAGGGCGTTGATAATGTCACATCCTTTAGATCCTATGGGAAACTTTATCCTGTGTCCATCACACAGAGATCAGTCTGCAGACTGTCAGAGGAAACAGGAAGTGAACGTCTTTGTTAAAAGTCACAAAAGGCTGGTAATAAAACGTGACGATCACAGAGCCTTTAAATTAAACCTAATGTTGTTAAAAACAGACGCTGGTGAAAGATTTAACGTCCGAATCAATTTGTGTTAACGTGGCTCCGCTCCCTGTCCTCTGATAGGCCCTGTGGTGGAGCTGTCTTCCAGCTGCACCAGGAGGCCCAGTGTCCTCCTCCTGCAGGTAAGAGGAGGTGCAGAGAGGAGGAGGAGGAGATGAAGAGGAGGAGGAGGAAGAGGAGGACAGGAGGAGGCTGTCAGGAGAACCTTGATCCAGGAGATGATGTACAGAGGAGGACACTGACCCTGAGGAGGGAACACAGATGGTGAGACATGATCTGATTGATTATTGATCACTGATCAATAACTGCAGGTTCAGACTCTGATGTGTCTCTGCAGCAGAACCAGGACCTCAGTCTGGTCTGGGTCTGGACTCAGGTCAGGTCAAGCCCAGCTGTGCAGACCTGAGGTCAGAGTGGCCCACATCAGGAAGACCAGGATCAAGGCTGATCATAGGACACCGACCTGGGTCAGAGGGACCAGGACCACAGAGTCCACCTGTGAGGTCAGTCACAGATCCACTCTGAGAGTCTGATCCTGGTCCTGAACCTCCTCCTGACATGTCAGCGCTACCACTTTTAGCTCATACGTTTGTTACGTGTTGTGTGTTTTTTTTTATACACTGTGTCCGATTGATTGTTTCACTGTGATGAAATGTGTGTGTGTCTCTGTGCTGCCTCTTGTACAGGTCGTCATTGTAAATGAGAAACTGTTCTCAACTGACTCACCTGGTTAAATAGAGGTAAATAAATAAAATAATAAATAAATGTGTGCTCTGGTCCAGGTCAGGTCCAGGTCCACAGCAGGTCTGGTCTCAGAGACTAGGACCAGCAGGTCTGAGAGAGGACAGAGGGAGACACCAGGGATCAGGACCAGGACCAGGACCAGGAGGAGGGTCCACCCATCAGTGATCATAGGTAGAGGTACGATTGGTCAGTGATCAGATATTGATCAGATATTTAACGTCCTCAGATCGATTGATCATCTCTCTGTTTATAGGTCAGCTGCAGCTGTCAATCACTCCGGAGGTGGGACAACTCATCATCCACAGTAAGTGACAGGATGACTGAAGAGTCAGACAAAAGAGTCTGAAGAGTCTGATCAATAATCTGATCAAGAAAGTGATCACTAAGAGAGGAGCTCCTCCAGCTGCTGCTTCTCAGGCAGCAAGCAGGAGGCAGCAGAGTCCTGTTACTGACAGTCACTGTGTGTCTGTGTTTGTGTGTCCACAGTCCACCAGGCCAGAGGACTCCTCAGGTCATGTGACTCCTACGTGAAGGTAAACACACACTCAGGTGTTTCTCCTCAGGGTGAAGATTAAATATGAAGAAGAGATGATGTTGTCATGAAGAGACTGAGACGCTGTGGTTCAGTCCCTAAGAGTTGAGGGACCGTATTCACAAAGCCTCCTCGTACAAAGAGTTGAGGGACCGTATTCACAAAGCCTCCTCGTGCTAAGAGTTGAGGGACCGTATTCACAAAGCCTCCTCGTACAAAGAGTTGAGGGACCGTATTCACCAAGCCTCCTCGTACAAAGAGTTGAGGGGTCGTATTCACAAAGCCTCCTCGTACAAAGAGTTGAGGGACCGTATTCACAAAGCCTCCTCGTGCTAAGAGTTGAGGGACCGTATTCACAAAGCCTCCTCGTGCTAAGAGTTGAGGGACCGTATTCACAAAGCCTCCTCGTACAAAGAGTTGAGGGACCGCATTCACAAAGCCTCCTCGTACAAAGAGTTGAGGGACCGTATTCACAAAGCCTCCTCGTGCTAAGAGTTGAGGGACCGTATTCACAAAGCCTCCTCGTACAAAGAGTTGAGGGACCGTATTCACCAAGCCTCCTTGTACAAAGAGTTGAGAGACCGTATTCACAAAGCCTCCTCGTGCTAAGAGTTGAGGGACCATATTCACAAAGCCTCCTCGTGCTAAGAGTTGAAGGACCGTATTCACAAAGCCTCCTCGTGCTAAGAGTTGAGGGACCGTATTCACAAAGCCTCCTCGTACAAAGAGTTGAGGGACCGTATTCACAAAGCCTCCTCGTGCTAAGAGTTGAGGGACCGTATTCACCAAGCCTCCTCGTGCTAAGAGTTGAGGGACCGTATTCACCAAGCCTCCTCGTACAAAGAGTTGAGGGACCGTATTCACAAAGCCTCCTCGTACAAAGAGTTGAGGGACCGTATTCACAAAGCCTCCTCGTCCTAAGAGTTGAGGGACCGCATTCACAAAGCCTCCTCGTGCTAAGAGTTGAGGGACCGTATTCACAAAGCCTCCTCGTACAAAGAGTTGAGGGACCGTATTCACCAAGCCTCCTCGTACAAAGAGTTGAGGGACCGTATTCACCAAGCCTCCTCATGCTAAGAGTTGAGGGACCGTATTCGCAAAGCCTCCTCGTGCTAAGAGTTGAGGGACCGTATTCACAAAGCCTCCTCGTGCTAAGAGTTGAGGGACCGTATTCACAAAGCCTCCTCGTGCCAAGAGTTGAGGGACCGTATTCACCAAGCCTCCTCGTGCTAAGAGTTGAGGGACCGTATTCACAAAGCCTCCTCGTACAAAGAGTTGAGGGACCGTATTCACAAAGCCTCCTCTTGCTAAGAGTTGAGGGACCGTATTCACGAAGCCTCCTCGTGCTAAGAGTTGAGGGACCGTATTCACAAAGCCTCCTCGTGCTAAGAGTTGAGGGACCGTATTCACAAAGCCTCCTCGTGCTAAGAGTTGAGGGACCGTATTCACAAAGCCTCCTCGTGCTAAGAGTTGAGGGACCGTATTCACAAAGCCTCCTCGTACAAAGAGTTGAGGGACCGTATTCACAAAGCCTCCTCGTACAAAGAGTTGAGGGACTGTATTCACAAATCCTCCTCGTGCTAAGAGTTGAGGGACCGTATTCACAAAGCCTCCTCGTGCTAAGAGTTGAGGGACCGTATTCACAAAGCCTCCTCGTACAAAGAGTTGAGGGACCGTATTCACCAAGCCTCCTCGTACAAAGAGTTGAGGGACTGTATTCACGAAGCCTCCTCGTGCTAAGAGTTGAGGGACCGTATTCACAAAGCCTCCTCGTGCTAAGAGTTGAGGGACCGTATTCACAAAGCCTCCTCTTGCTAAGAGTTGAGGGACCGTATTCACGAAGCCTCCTCGTGCTAACAGTTGAGGGACGTATTCACAAAGCCTCCTCGTGCTAAGAGTTGAGGGACCGTATTCACAAAGCCTCCTCGTACAAAGAGTTGAGGGACCGTATTCACAAAGCCTCCTCGAACAAAGAGTTGAGGGACCGTATTCACAAAGCCTCCTCGTGCTAACAGTTGAGGGACTTATTCACAAAGCCTCCTCGTGCTAAGAGTTGAGGGACCGTATTCACAAAGCCTCCTCGTGCTAAGAGTTGAGGGACCGTATTCACAAAGCCTCCTCGTGCTAAGAGTTGAGGGACCGTATTCACAAAGCCTCCTCGTGCTAAGAGTTGAGGGACCGTATTCACAAAGCCTCCTCGTGCTAAGAGTTGAGGGACCGTATTCACAAAGCCTCCTCGTACAAAGAGTTGAGGGACCGTATTCACAAAGCCTCCTCGTACAAAGAGTTGAGGGACTGTATTCACAAATCCTCCTCGTGCTAAGAGTTGAGGGACGGTATTCACAAAGCCTCCTCGTGCTAAGAGTTGAGGGACCGTATTCACAAAGCCTCCTCGTACAAAGAGTTGAGGGACCGTATTCACCAAGCCTCCTCGTACAAAGAGTTGAGGGACTGTATTCACGAAGCCTCCTCGTGCTAAGAGTTGAGGGACCGTATTCACAAAGCCTCCTCGTGCTAAGAGTTGAGGGACCGTATTCACAAAGCCTCCTCTTGCTAAGAGTTGAGGGACCGTATTCACGAAGCCTCCTCGTGCTAACAGTTGAGGGACGTATTCACAAAGCCTCCTCGTGCTAAGAGTTGAGGGACCGTATTCACAAAGCCTCCTCGTACAAAGAGTTGAGGGACCGTATTCACAAAGCCTCCTCGAACAAAGAGTTGAGGGACCGTATTCACAAAGCCTCCTCGTGCTAACAGTTGAGGGACTTATTCACAAAGCCTCCTCGTGCTAACAGTTGAGGGACCGTATTCACAAAGCCTCCTCGTACAAAGAGTTGAGGGACCGTATTCACAAAGCCTCCTCGTACAAAGAGTTGAGGGACCGTATTCACAAAGCCTCCTCGTCCTAAGAGTTGAGGGACCGCATTCACAAAGCCTCCTCGTGCTAAGAGTTGAGGGACCGTATTCACAAAGCCTCCTCGTACAAAGAGTTGAGGAACCGTATTCACCAAGCCTCCTCGTACAAAGAGTTGAGGGACCGTATTCACCAAGCCTCCTCGTGCTAAGAGTTGAGGGACCGTATTCACAAAGCCTCCTCGTGCTAAGAGTTGAGGGACCGTATTCACAAAGCCTCCTCGTGCTAAGAGTTGAGGGACCGTATTCACAAAGCCTCCTCGTGCTAAGAGTTGAGGGACCGTATTCACCAAGCCTCCTCGTGCTAAGAGTTGAGGGACCGTATTCACAAAGCCTCCTCGTGCAAAGAGTTGAGGGACCGTATTCACAAAGCCTCCTCGTGCTAAGAGTTGAGGGACCGTATTCACAAAGCCTCCTCTTGCTAAGAGTTGAGGGACCGTATTCACGAAGCCTCCTCGTGCTAACAGTTGAGGGACGTATTCACAAAGCCTCCTCGTGCTAAGAGTTGAGGGACCGTATTCACAAAGCCTCCTCGTACAAAGAGTTGAGGGACCGTATTCACAAAGCCTCCTCGAACAAAGAGTTGAGGGACCGTATTCACAAAGCCTCCTCGATGCTGCTTCCTGCTTCTGAAGAGTGCAGACGCTTTCCTGCTTGCTCCAGCCTGCTTCCTTCTTTACTTTGCTTTTTAATCGTTTTACTCCTTCTACAAATCCTGGAAAATCTCTATATCCATCATTTCATGAATTATTTTAAGTAAATCAAGACTTTGAAGAACATTTTTATATTTTTAACCGATCTGACGAGCCAGCAGCATGTCCGGGGGAAGAAACCAAACAAATTCTTTCTGTGAACGCTGTCGGAGATATCAACAAGAAATTAATGAGCTACAAGCACGGATTTTTGCTTTAGAATCTGAAAAAGGACTTCACAAGACGCTCCCAGTGACATCCGGTGGTAAGAAGCCCACAGTTACTTTCAGTAAAAAGGGTGAAAAACCTGCTACTTTCATCTTAAACCTGAGTGATACTGTGTCTTTTCCAAAACTCTGTAAAGACCAAAATGCCTCATCCTGGAGAGAACTTGGTGCTAAGCCAAAGCAGCACAAAGTGATGAGAGACAATGTTAATACCTACGTAACATCACCCAAAATACAGCTTACAAACAGATTTTTGCCACTGTCAGAGACTGAATTTAATGTTTCTAATGAACAAAGAGAAAATGGATTATCTTCACGTAACTGGAGCCATAAAGTCGGCAAAAGACAGCAGGCAGACAGACAATCTGGACCAAACGTCAAGGTCAGAGATACGCTGCTGTTAGGAGACGGTGCTATCAGTGGCATAAACCATGGAAGAATTCAAACATGCTGCTGTCCCAGTGCCACTGTCTCTGAGATAACAACACTCCTCTCAAAAGTTTTGTCTACACACCGAGGAGTCAAACAGCTGATCGTGCATGTGGGTGCAGTGGACATCAGAAAGGAACAGACTGAAGTCTTGAAAAGGGATTTCACTAAGTTCTTCAAGGAGCTCAATAAACTGGAGGTCAAGGCATTCATTAGTGGACCTCTTCCAAACATAGACAGGAAGATAAACAAGTTCAGCAGGCTGCTTCAGCTGAACACATGGCTGTCCAAAGAGTGTGCGCACAGAGGATTGCACTACATTGAGAACTTTTATCTGTTCTGGAAACGAGAGGACCTGTTCAAGGGAAAGGGCCCACACCTGTGCAGAGGTGGGAGGAGAGTGCTGACGGAACACCTCCTCCACGCTCTGAGGCATCAGAATGGGCCGGGACAGGGTCCTGAGCGACCAGTGAGAGAAAAGAGGAATGAGAGAAGCATCTCTGTCGCAGAAGCCAGAGACCGAGCCAGTGTTTCAGCACCAGCTGCACCACAACAGCCTCCACTGCCCCCAGCAAAGGATTCAGCTCCAGCACCACAACAGCCTCCACCGCCTCCAGCAAAGGTTTCAGGCCCGCCATCGGTTCCACCTCCCCCCGGGCCCTCATCACAGGCCTTGGACTCGTCTGTGACGGCCCCAGCAGAAGTTTCAAACCCGGCAGCACCCCCATCACCTCCTCTACCCACAGACCAGCCCTGGGCCCCCCCTGCCACATCTACCCCCTCTAGAGCCTTGTCCCTCTCCCTCTCCTTTCCATCCCCACCTTCCCCCATGGGCCTTCCCAACCATCTTGAAAGCCTGATCAAATCAGGGATTAAGATGGTTCCCCTCACCCCTAATATCAAGTCACACAGGAGCTTCAACTCTCCTGCTTCACAAACTAAAGCTCCCCCAGCTCCTCCCCCTCAGTTTTCATCTCCATCACCCAAACTTCCCCCTGCTCGTCCTCCCCTGCCTGCCCCCAGAGCTGGTATCCCTAAGAGCTAGGATGCACAGGGCCTCTGCTGTCCCAGGACTTACAGCCATGATAAAGGTAATATCAAGCTGGGGCCCTGTGAGACAATATTCTCCCCTAGTGCTATATCTACAGCCACACCACATAGACCAGATTACAGAAGGACAGTTAGACAGTCCAATCAGAGAAATTTAATCCATATCCCTTGTAAGAAGATAATGTCCAGTCCCACTGAAACTAATCTGAAACTTGCTGTGCTTAATGTCAGATCCTTGTCTAACAAATCATTTTTAATTAATAATTTGATCTCTTCATATAATCTTGATTTTATGTTTTTAACTGAAACATGGCTTGACAAAAACACAGGTAATGCTGTTCTAACAGAATCAGCTCCACCCAACTACAAATTTGAATCTGAAACACGAGAAAACAAAAAGGGTGGAGGTGTCTGTGCAATATATAGAGATCATATGGTTACGCACAGGTTGTCATTTGGGGTGTTTTCATCATTTGAGTATGTATCCTTTAAAATGGAGCTAAAACAATCTCCGTCCATACTCTATGTAGTTATATACAAGCCTCCCCAGCACCGTCAAAGTTTTATTGATGATTTTACCAGGATGCTTTCAATTGTATGCACAGACTTTGATGGTTTGGTCATTACAGGTGATTTTAATGTACATGTGGATAATGTCTGTGACAGAAATGCTAAAGAGCTCAGTGCTGTCCTTGAAACCTTTGGCCTGACTCAGCATGTGTGTGAGCCCACACACAGCAGAGCGCAGCACACTCTGGACCTGCTCATTACAAAGGGGGTTAATATTTCAAATGTCAATGTGGTTGATGTTGCTCTGTCTGATCATTTCTGTGTCTTCTTTGACCTGTCTGTTTCTCCCAAACCACCGGCTGGTCCTGCAGTTGTTCGGAGGAGACACATAAATAACAGCACAGGCGCTCTGTTCATGGAAATGATAAACTTTGAAAATGCCTCATGTTCTAATTCTTCTGTTGATGATTTGTTGAACTCTGTTACTTCGAGTGTTTTGACTGTTCTGGACACCATTGCCCCTGTGAAGGTTAAAATGGTTAAAGATAAGCAGAAGGCGCCATGGAGGAATGACGACTCGGTCAGGGCACAGAAAAGGGAGTGCCGGAGGGCCGAGCGGAAATGGCGCAAGTCAAAGCTTCATGTTCATTATGAAATTTACAAAGAAAAGTTGTACGTGTTCAACCAGATCTTACGTAGAACAAGGGAGAGGTACTTTTCTGAAATTATTGGAAACTGCGGTAACAACTCGCGTGTCTTATTTGCAACAGTGAACAGATTAACAAACCCTCCAGCTCAACTGCCGTTGGAACTGATCTCCACATCTAAGTGTAATGAGTTTGCAGTATTCTTTTGCGACAAGGTTCAGACCATTAGAAATGCCATCATTTCCACAACACCAATAACAACCCTGCAGCCACCTAGACACTTAGAGCTGACTCATTTTGCACCTGTAACTGACAAAACTGTCCAAGAGATCATCACCAGTCTGAGTTCATCTACATGCTGCCTTGATGTGTTACCCACTAGATTTCTAAAGTCTGTGCTGAGCAGTTTGTTACCACCACTCGCTCACATAGTTAACATGTCACTACAGTCTGGAACATTCCCAAAGGCCTTGAAAACTGCGGTCATAAAGCCTCTCCTAAAGAAGAGCAGTCTTGATGCCACAGTACTGAACAACTACCGGCCCATTTCAAATCTGCCGTTTTTAGGCAAACTCCTTGAGAAAGTTGTTTACCAACAGCTGACTGACTTTCTCCTAATGAACAACTCCTTTGATGTTTTCCAGTCAGGTTTTAGACCCCATCACAGCACTGAGACCGCTCTTATTAAGGTGACAAATGACATCCGCCTGAACAGTGACGCAGGCAAAGTCTCAGTTTTAGTCCTGCTAGATCTGAGTGCTGCTTTTGACACTGTCGATCATGAGATCCTGTTACAGAGATTAGAGGACTGGGTGGGCATCTCTGGCAATGCTCTAAATTGGTTGAAGTCCTATCTAGAAGACAGGAAGTACTTTGTTGAAATTGGTAACTGTGCCTCAGACCACATGGCCTTGACCTGTGGGGTGCCCCAAGGGTCAATCCTGGGACCCCTTCTGTTCAATCTATACATGCTGCCTTTAGGCCAGTTAATACAAAGTAATAATGTGTCCTACCACAATTATGCAGACGACACTCAGATCTATGTGTCACTGACAGCAGGTGAATATGGACCAGTAGATTCACTCTGTCACTGCATCCAACAGGTCAGTGTGTGGATGCAAAACAACTTTCTCCAGCTAAATTCAGACAAGACTGAAGTCATCGTATTTGGTCCACAGAAACAAAGAGAAAGTGTCAGCAGTCACCTCCAGTCTCTCTCTCTAAAACCTACAAATCAGGTTAGAAATCTCGGGGTAATAATGGACTCAGACTTGAACTTTAACAGCCACATCAAATCAATAACATCAGCAGCCTTTTACCATCTAAAAAACATTGCCAAAATCAAAGGTATAGTGTCTAAACCTGACTTGGAGAGACTTATCCATGCATTTGTCTCTAGTAGGTTAGACTACTGTAACGGCCTGCTCACTGGCCTCTCCAAACGGGCCGTAAGACAGCTGCAGTACATCCAGAATGCTGCTGCTCGGGTCCTGACCAGAACCAGGAAGTACGAGCACATTAGTCCTGTGCTCAGGTCTCTACACTGGCTTCCTGTGGCTCAGAGAATAGACTTTAAAGCAGCTCTGCTTGTGTACAAGTCTCTCCACGGCCTAGCACCAAAGTACATCTCTGACATGTTGGTGCCATATGAACCATCTCGGACTCTGAGGACCTCAGGGACCGGCCTCCTGCTGGTGCCCAGAGTCAGGACTAAACATGGGGAATCAGGGTTCCAGTTTTATGCAGCTAAAATCTGGAACAGTCTTTCTGAAGATGTGAGACAGGCCTCTACTCTGACAATGTTCAAATCTAGGCTCAAAACAGCTCTATTTCACTGTGCATATGACTGAAAGGATCTTATCTGCACTCTTCTCTTTTAAAGTTCATTTTATAATGATTATTTATGTTTTTATTTTGTATTGTGATTTTAATGCATTTTCTTCTTCTGTAAAGCACTTTGAATTACTTTGTGTACGAATTGTGCTCTACAAATAAACTTGCCTTGCCTTGCCTTGCCTTGCCTTGCCTTGCCTAACAGTTGAGGGACTTATTCACAAAGCCTCCTCGTGCTAAGAGTTGAGGGACCGTATTCACAAAGCCTCCTCGTGCTAAGAGTTGAGGGACCGTATTCACAAAGCCTCCTCGTGCTAAGAGTTGAGGGACCGTATTCACAAAGCCTCCTCGTGCTAAGAGTTGAGGGACCGTATTCACAAAGCCTCCTCGTGCTAAGAGTTGAGGGACCGTATTCACAAAGCCTCCTCGTACAAAGAGTTGAGGGACCGTATTCACAAAGCCTCCTCGTACAAAGAGTTGAGGGACTGTATTCACAAATCCTCCTCGTGCTAAGAGTTGAGGGACGGTATTCACAAAGCCTCCTCGTGCTAAGAGTTGAGGGACCGTATTCACAAAGCCTCCTCGTACAAAGAGTTGAGGGACCGTATTCACCAAGCCTCCTCGTACAAAGAGTTGAGGGACTGTATTCACGAAGCCTCCTCGTGCTAAGAGTTGAGGGACCGTATTCACAAAGCCTCCTCGTGCTAAGAGTTGAGGGACCGTATTCACAAAGCCTCCTCTTGCTAAGAGTTGAGGGACCGTATTCACGAAGCCTCCTCGTGCTAACAGTTGAGGGACGTATTCACAAAGCCTCCTCGTGCTAAGAGTTGAGGGACCGTATTCACAAAGCCTCCTCGTACAAAGAGTTGAGGGACCGTATTCACAAAGCCTCCTCGAACAAAGAGTTGAGGGACCGTATTCACAAAGCCTCCTCGTGCTAACAGTTGAGGGACTTATTCACAAAGCCTCCTCGTGCTAACAGTTGAGGGACCGTATTCACAAAGCCTCCTCGTACAAAGAGTTGAGGGACCGTATTCACAAAGCCTCCTCGTACAAAGAGTTGAGGGACCGTATTCACAAAGCCTCCTCGTCCTAAGAGTTGAGGGACCGCATTCACAAAGCCTCCTCGTGCTAAGAGTTGAGGGACCGTATTCACAAAGCCTCCTCGTACAAAGAGTTGAGGAACCGTATTCACCAAGCCTCCTCGTACAAAGAGTTGAGGGACCGTATTCACCAAGCCTCCTCGTGCTAAGAGTTGAGGGACCGTATTCACAAAGCCTCCTCGTGCTAAGAGTTGAGGGACCGTATTCACAAAGCCTCCTCGTGCTAAGAGTTGAGGGACCGTATTCACAAAGCCTCCTCGTGCTAAGAGTTGAGGGACCGTATTCACCAAGCCTCCTCGTGCTAAGAGTTGAGGGACCGTATTCACAAAGCCTCCTCGTGCAAAGAGTTGAGGGACCGTATTCACAAAGCCTCCTCTTGCTAAGAGTTGAGGGACCGTATTCACGAAGCCTCCTCGTGCTAAGAGTTGAGGGACCGTATTCACAAAGCCTCCTCGTACAAAGAGTTGAGGGACCGTATTCACAAAGCCTCCTCGTGCTAAGAGTTGAGGGACCGTATTCACAAAGCCTCCTCGTACAAAGAGTTGAGGGACCGTATTCACCAAGCCTCCTCGTACAAAGAGTTGAGGGGTCGTATTCACAAAGCCTCCTCGTACAAAGAGTTGAGGGACCGTATTCACAAAGCCTCCTCGTGCTAAGAGTTGAGGGACCGTATTCACAAAGCCTCCTCGTGCTAAGAGTTGAGGGACCGTATTCACAAAGCCTCCTCGTACAAAGAGTTGAGGGACCGCATTCACAAAGCCTCCTCGTACAAAGAGTTGAGGGACCGTATTCACAAAGCCTCCTCGTGCTAAGAGTTGAGGGACCGTATTCACAAAGCCTCCTCGTACAAAGAGTTGAGGGACCGTATTCACCAAGCCTCCTTGTACAAAGAGTTGAGAGACCGTATTCACAAAGCCTCCTCGTGCTAAGAGTTGAGGGACCATATTCACAAAGCCTCCTCGTGCTAAGAGTTGAAGGACCGTATTCACAAAGCCTCCTCGTGCTAAGAGTTGAGGGACCGTATTCACAAAGCCTCCTCGTACAAAGAGTTGAGGGACCGTATTCACAAAGCCTCCTCGTGCTAAGAGTTGAGGGACCATATTCACCAAGCCTCCTCGTGCTAAGAGTTGAGGGACCGTATTCACCAAGCCTCCTCGTACAAAGAGTTGAGGGACCGTATTCACAAAGCCTCCTCGTACAAAGAGTTGAGGGACCGTATTCACAAAGCCTCCTCGTCCTAAGAGTTGAGGGACCGCATTCACAAAGCCTCCTCGTGCTAAGAGTTGAGGGACCGTATTCACAAAGCCTCCTCGTACAAAGAGTTGAGGGACCGTATTCACCAAGCCTCCTCGTACAAAGAGTTGAGGGACCGTATTCACCAAGCCTCCTCATGCTAAGAGTTGAGGGACCGTATTCGCAAAGCCTCCTCGTGCTAAGAGTTGAGGGACCGTATTCACAAAGCCTCCTCGTGCTAAGAGTTGAGGGACCGTATTCACAAAGCCTCCTCGTGCCAAGAGTTGAGGGACCGTATTCACCAAGCCTCCTCGTGCTAAGAGTTGAGGGACCGTATTCACAAAGCCTCCTCGTACAAAGAGTTGAGGGACCGTATTCACAAAGCCTCCTCTTGCTAAGAGTTGAGGGACCGTATTCACGAAGCCTCCTCGTGCTAAGAGTTGAGGGACCGTATTCACAAAGCCTCCTCGTGCTAAGAGTTGAGGGACCGTATTCACAAAGCCTCCTCGTGCTAAGAGTTGAGGGACCGTATTCACAAAGCCTCCTCGTGCTAAGAGTTGAGGGACCGTATTCACAAAGCCTCCTCGTACAAAGAGTTGAGGGACCGTATTCACAAAGCCTCCTCGTACAAAGAGTTGAGGGACTGTATTCACAAATCCTCCTCGTGCTAAGAGTTGAGGGACCGTATTCACAAAGCCTCCTCGTGCTAAGAGTTGAGGGACCGTATTCACAAAGCCTCCTCGTACAAAGAGTTGAGGGACCGTATTCACCAAGCCTCCTTGTACAAAGAGTTGAGGGACTGTATTCACGAAGCCTCCTCGTGCTAAGAGTTGAGGGACCGTATTCACAAAGCCTCCTCGTGCTAAGAGTTGAGGGACCGTATTCACAAAGCCTCCTCTTGCTAAGAGTTGAGGGACCGTATTCACGAAGCCTCCTCGTGCTAACAGTTGAGGGACGTATTCACAAAGCCTCCTCGTGCTAAGAGTTGAGGGACCGTATTCACAAAGCCTCCTCGTACAAAGAGTTGAGGGACCGTATTCACAAAGCCTCCTCGAACAAAGAGTTGAGGGACCGTATTCACAAAGCCTCCTCGTGCTAACAGTTGAGGGACTTATTCACAAAGCCTCCTCGTGCTAAGAGTTGAGGGACCGTATTCACAAAGCCTCCTCGTGCTAAGAGTTGAGGGACCGTATTCACAAAGCCTCCTCGTGCTAAGAGTTGAGGGACCGTATTCACAAAGCCTCCTCGTGCTAAGAGTTGAGGGACCGTATTCACAAAGCCTCCTCGTGCTAAGAGTTGAGGGACCGTATTCACAAAGCCTCCTCGTACAAAGAGTTGAGGGACCGTATTCACAAAGCCTCCTCGTACAAAGAGTTGAGGGACTGTATTCACAAATCCTCCTCGTGCTAAGAGTTGAGGGACCGTATTCACAAAGCCTCCTCGTGCTAAGAGTTGAGGGACCGTATTCACAAAGCCTCCTCGTACAAAGAGTTGAGGGACCGTATTCACCAAGCCTCCTCGTACAAAGAGTTGAGGGACTGTATTCACAAAGCCTCCTCGTGCTAAGAGTTGAGGGACCGTATTCACAAAGCCTCCTCGTGCTAAGAGTTGAGGGACCGTATTCACAAAGCCTCCTCTTGCTAAGAGTTGAGGGACCGTATTCACGAAGCCTCCTCGTGCTAACAGTTGAGGGACGTATTCACAAAGCCTCCTCGTGCTAAGAGTTGAGGGACCGTATTCACAAAGCCTCCTCGTACAAAGAGTTGAGGGACCGTATTCACAAAGCCTCCTCGAACAAAGAGTTGAGGGACCGTATTCACAAAGCCTCCTCGTGCTAACAGTTGAGGGACTTATTCACAAAGCCTCCTCGTGCTAACAGTTGAGGGACCGTATTCACAAAGCCTCCTCGTACAAAGAGTTGAGGGACCGTATTCACAAAGCCTCCTCGTACAAAGAGTTGAGGGACCGTATTCACAAAGCCTCCTCGTCCTAAGAGTTGAGGGACCGCATTCACAAAGCCTCCTCGTGCTAAGAGTTGAGGGACCGTATTCACAAAGCCTCCTCGTACAAAGAGTTGAGGGACCGTATTCACCAAGCCTCCTCGTACAAAGAGTTGAGGGACCGTATTCACCAAGCCTCCTCGTGCTAAGAGTTGAGGGACCGTATTCACAAAGCCTCCTCGTGCTAAGAGTTGAGGGACCGTATTCACAAAGCCTCCTCGTGCTAAGAGTTGAGGGACCGTATTCACAAAGCCTCCTCGTGCTAAGAGTTGAGGGACCGTATTCACCAAGCCTCCTCGTGCTAAGAGTTGAGGGACCGTATTCACAAAGCCTCCTCGTGCAAAGAGTTGAGGGACCGTATTCACAAAGCCTCCTCTTGCTAAGAGTTGAGGGACCGTATTCACGAAGCCTCCTCGTGCTAAGAGTTGAGGGACCGTATTCACAAAGCCTCCTCGTGCTAAGAGTTGAGGGACCGTATTCACAAAGCCTCCTCGTGCTAAGAGTTGAGGGACCGTATTCACAAAGCCTCCCCGTACAAAGAGTTGAGGGACCGTATTCACAAAGCCTCCTCGTACAAAGAGTTGAGGGACCGTATTCACAAATCCTCCTCGTGCTAAGAGTTGAGGGACCGTATTCACAAAGCCTCCTCGTGCTAAGAGTTGAGGGACCGTATTCACAAAGCCTCCTCGTGCTAAGAGTTGAGGGACCGTATTCACCAAGCCTCCTCGTACAAAGAGTTGAGGGACTGTATTCACGAAGCCTCCTCGTGCTAAGAGTTGAGGGACCGTATTCACAAAGCCTCCTCGTGCTAAGAGTTGAGGGACCGTATTCACAAAGCCTCCTCTTGCTAAGAGTTGAGGGACCGTATTGACGAAGCCTCCTCGTGCTAACAGTTGAGGGACGTATTCACAAAGCCTCCTCGTGCTAAGAGTTGAGGGACCGTATTCACAAAGCCTCCTCGTACAAAGAGTTGAGGGACCGTATTCACAAAGCCTCCTCGAACAAAGAGTTGAGGGACCGTATTCACAAAGCCTCCTCGTGCTAAGAGTTGAGGGACCGTATTCACAAAGCCTCCTCGTACAAAGAGTTGAGGGACCGTATTCACCAAGCCTCCTCGTACAAAGAGTTGAGGGGTCGTATTCACAAAGCCTCCTCGTACAAAGAGTTGAGGGACCGTATTCACAAAGCCTCCTCGTGCTAAGAGTTGAGGGACCGTATTCACAAAGCCTCCTCGTGCTAAGAGTTGAGGGACCGTATTCACAAAGCCTCCTCGTACAAAGAGTTGAGGGACCGCATTCACAAAGCCTCCTCGTACAAAGAGTTGAGGGACCGTATTCACAAAGCCTCCTCGTGCTAAGAGTTGAGGGACCGTATTCACAAAGCCTCCTCGTACAAAGAGTTGAGGGACCGTATTCACCAAGCCTCCTTGTACAAAGAGTTGAGAGACCGTATTCACAAAGCCTCCTCGTGCTAAGAGTTGAGGGACCATATTCACAAAGCCTCCTCGTGCTAAGAGTTGAAGGACCGTATTCACAAAGCCTCCTCGTGCTAAGAGTTGAGGGACCGTATTCACAAAGCCTCCTCGTACAAAGAGTTGAGGGACCGTATTCACAAAGCCTCCTCGTGCTAAGAGTTGAGGGACCGTATTCACCAAGCCTCCTCGTGCTAAGAGTTGAGGGACCGTATTCACCAAGCCTCCTCGTACAAAGAGTTGAGGGACGGTATTCACAAAGCCTCCTCGTACAAAGAGTTGAGGGACCGTATTCACAAAGCCTCCTCGTCCTAAGAGTTGAGGGACCGCATTCACAAAGCCTCCTCGTGCTAAGAGTTGAGGGACCGTATTCACAAAGCCTCCTCGTACAAAGAGTTGAGGGACCGTATTCACCAAGCCTCCTCGTACAAAGAGTTGAGGGACCGTATTCACCAAGCCTCCTCATGCTAAGAGTTGAGGGACCGTATTCGCAAAGCCTCCTCGTGCTAAGAGTTGAGGGACCGTATTCACAAAGCCTCCTCGTGCTAAGAGTTGAGGGACCGTATTCACAAAGCCTCCTCGTGCCAAGAGTTGAGGGACCGTATTCACCAAGCCTCCTCGTGCTAAGAGTTGAGGGACCGTATTCACAAAGCCTCCTCGTACAAAGAGTTGAGGGACCGTATTCACAAAGCCTCCTCTTGCTAAGAGTTGAGGGACCGTATTCACGAAGCCTCCTCGTGCTAAGAGTTGAGGGACCGTATTCACAAAGCCTCCTCGTGCTAAGAGTTGAGGGACCGTATTCACAAAGCCTCCTCGTGCTAAGAGTTGAGGGACCGTATTCACAAAGCCTCCTCGTGCTAAGAGTTGAGGGACCGTATTCACAAAGCCTCCTCGTACAAAGAGTTGAGGGACCGTATTCACAAAGCCTCCTCGTACAAAGAGTTGAGGGACTGTATTCACAAATCCTCCTCGTGCTAAGAGTTGAGGGACCGTATTCACAAAGCCTCCTCGTGCTAAGAGTTGAGGGACCGTATTCACAAAGCCTCCTCGTACAAAGAGTTGAGGGACCGTATTCACCAAGCCTCCTTGTACAAAGAGTTGAGGGACTGTATTCACGAAGCCTCCTCGTGCTAAGAGTTGAGGGACCGTATTCACAAAGCCTCCTCGTGCTAAGAGTTGAGGGACCGTATTCACAAAGCCTCCTCTTGCTAAGAGTTGAGGGACCGTATTCACGAAGCCTCCTCGTGCTAACAGTTGAGGGACGTATTCACAAAGCCTCCTCGTGCTAAGAGTTGAGGGACCGTATTCACAAAGCCTCCTCGTACAAAGAGTTGAGGGACCGTATTCACAAAGCCTCCTCGAACAAAGAGTTGAGGGACCGTATTCACAAAGCCTCCTCGTGCTAACAGTTGAGGGACTTATTCACAAAGCCTCCTCGTGCTAAGAGTTGAGGGACCGTATTCACAAAGCCTCCTCGTGCTAAGAGTTGAGGGACCGTATTCACAAAGCCTCCTCGTGCTAAGAGTTGAGGGACCGTATTCACAAAGCCTCCTCGTGCTAAGAGTTGAGGGACCGTATTCACAAAGCCTCCTCGTGCTAAGAGTTGAGGGACCGTATTCACAAAGCCTCCTCGTACAAAGAGTTGAGGGACCGTATTCACAAAGCCTCCTCGTACAAAGAGTTGAGGGACCGTATTCACCAAGCCTCCTCGTACAAAGAGTTGAGGGACTGTATTCACAAAGCCTCCTCGTGCTAAGAGTTGAGGGACCGTATTCACAAAGCCTCCTCGTGCTAACAGTTGAGGGACTTATTCACAAAGCCTCCTCGTGCTAAGAGTTGAGGGACCGTATTCACAAAGCCTCCTCGTGCTAAGAGTTGAGGGACCGTATTCACAAAGCCTCCTCGTACAAAGAGTTGAGGGACCGTATTCACAAAGCCTCCTCGTACAAAGAGTTGAGGGACCGTATTCACCAAGCCTCCTCGTACAAAGAGTTGAGGGACTGTATTCACAAAGCCTCCTCGAACAAAGAGTTGAGGGACCGTATTCACAAAGCCTCCTCGTGCTAACAGTTGAGGGACTTATTCACAAAGCCTCCTCGTGCTAAGAGTTGAGGGACCGTATTCACAAAGCCTCCTCGTGCTAAGAGTTGAGGGACCGTATTCACAAAGCCTCCTCGTGCTAAGAGTTGAGGGACCGTATTCACAAAGCCTCCTCGTGCTAAGAGTTGAGGGACCGTATTCACAAAGCCTCCTCGTACAAAGAGTTGAGGGACCGTATTCACAAAGCCTCCTCGTACAAAGAGTTGAGGGACCGTATTCACAAAGCCTCCTCGAACAAAGAGTTGAGGGACCGTATTCACAAAGCCTCCTCGTGCTAACAGTTGAGGGACTTATTCACAAAGCCTCCTCGTGCTAACAGTTGAGGGACCGTATTCACAAAGCCTCCTCGTACAAAGAGTTGAGGGACCGTATTCACAAAGCCTCCTCGTACAAAGAGTTGAGGGACCGTATTCACAAAGCCTCCTCGTCCTAAGAGTTGAGGGACCGCATTCACAAAGCCTCCTCGTGCTAAGAGTTGAGGGACCGTATTCACAAAGCCTCCTCGTACAAAGAGTTGAGGGACCGTATTCACCAAGCCTCCTCGTACAAAGAGTTGAGGGACCGTATTCACCAAGCCTCCTCGTGCTAAGAGTTGAGGGACCGTATTCACAAAGCCTCCTCGTGCTAAGAGTTGAGGGACCGTATTCACAAAGCCTCCTCGTGCTAAGAGTTGAGGGACCGTATTCACAAAGCCTCCTCGTGCTAAGAGTTGAGGGACCGTATTCACCAAGCCTCCTCGTGCTAAGAGTTGAGGGACCGTATTCACAAAGCCTCCTCGTGCAAAGAGTTGAGGGACCGTATTCACAAAGCCTCCTCTTGCTAAGAGTTGAGGGACCGTATTCACGAAGCCTCCTCGTGCTAAGAGTTGAGGGACCGTATTCACAAAGCCTCCTCGTACAAAGAGTTGAGGGACTGTATTCACGAAGCCTCCTCGTGCTAAGAGTTGAGGGACCGTATTCACAAAGCCTCCTCGTGCTAAGAGTTGAGGGACCGTATTCACAAAGCCTCCTCTTGCTAAGAGTTGAGGGACCGTATTGACGAAGCCTCCTCGTGCTAACAGTTGAGGGACGTATTCACAAAGCCTCCTCGTGCTAAGAGTTGAGGGACCGTATTCACAAAGCCTCCTCGTACAAAGAGTTGAGGGACCGTATTCACAAAGCCTCCTCGAACAAAGAGTTGAGGGACCGTATTCACAAAGCCTCCTCGTGCTAACAGTTGAGGGACTTATTCACAAAGCCTCCTCGTGCTAACAGTTGAGGGACCGTATTCACAAAGCCTCCTCGTACAAAGAGTTGAGGGACCGTACTCACCAAGCCTCCTCGTGCTAAGAGTTGAGGGACCGTATTCACAAAGCCTCCTCGTACAAAGAGTTGAGGGACCGTATTCACAAAGCCTCCTCGTGCTAAGAGTTGAGGGACCGTATTCACAAAGCCTCCTCGTACAAAAAGTTGAGGGACCGTATTCACCAAGCCTCCTCGTACAAAGAGTTGAGGGACCGTATTCACCAAGCCTCCTCGTGCTAAGAGTTGAGGGACCGTATTCACAAAGCCTCCTCGTGCTAAGAGTTGAGGGAACGTATTCACAAAGCCTCCTTGTGCTAAGAGTTGAGGGACCGTATTCACCAAGCCTCCTCGTGCTAAGAGTTGAGGGACCGTATTCACAAAGCCTCCTCGTGCTAAGAGTTGAGGGACCGTATTCACAAAGCCTCCTCGTGCTAAGAGTTGAGGGACCGTATTCACAAAGCCTCCTCGTGCTAAGAGTTGAGGGACCGTATTCACAAAGCCTCCTCGTACAAAGAGTTGAGGGACCGTATTCACAAAGCCTCCTCGTACAAAGAGTTGAGGGACCGTATTCACAAATCCTCCTCGTGCTAAGAGTTGAGGGACCGTATTCACAAAGCCTCCTCGTGCTAAGAGTTGAGGGACCGTATTCACAAAGCCTCCTCGTGCTAAGAGTTGAGGGACCGTATTCACAAAGCCTCCTCGTACAAAGAGTTGAGGGACCGTATTCACCAAGCCTCCTCGTACAAAGAGTTGAGGGACCGTATTCACGAAGCCTCCTCGTGCTAAGAGTTGAGGGACCGTATTCACAAAGCCTCCTCGTGCTAAGAGTTGAGGGACCGTTTTCACAAAGCCTCCTCTTGCTAAGAGTTGAGGGACCGTATTCACGAAGCCTCCTCGTGCTAACAGTTGAGGGACGTATTCACAAAGCCTCCTCGTGCTAAGAGTTGAGGGACCGTATTCACAAAGCCTCCTCGTACAAAGAGTTGAGGGACCGTATTCACAAAGCCTCCTCGAACAAAGAGTTGAGGGACCGTATTCACAAAGCCTCCTCGTGCTAACAGTTGAGGGACTTATTCACAAAGCCTCCTCGTGCTAACAGTTGAGGGACCGTATTCACAAAGCCTCCTCGTACAAAGAGTTGAGGGACCGTACTCACCAAGCCTCCTCGTGCTAAGAGTTGAGGGACCGTATTCACAAAGCCTCCTCGTACAAAGAGTTGAGGGACCGTATTCACAAAGCCTCCTCGTGCTAAGAGTTGAGGGACCGTATTCACAAAGCCTCCTCGTACAAAAAGTTGAGGGACCGTATTCACCAAGCCTCCTCGTACAAAGAGTTGAGGGACCGTATTCACCAAGCCTCCTCGTGCTAAGAGTTGAGGGACCGTATTCACAAAGCCTCCTCGTGCTAAGAGTTGAGGGAACGTATTCACAAAGCCTCCTTGTGCTAAGAGTTGAGGGACCGTATTCACCAAGCCTCCTCGTGCTAAGAGTTGAGGGACCGTATTCACAAAGCCTCCTCGTGCTAAGAGTTGAGGGACCGTATTCACAAAGCCTCCTCGTGCTAAGAGTTGAGGGACCGTATTCACAAAGCCTCCTCGTGCTAAGAGTTGAGGGACCGTATTCACAAAGCCTCCTCGTACAAAGAGTTGAGGGACCGTATTCACAAAGCCTCCTCGTACAAAGAGTTGAGGGACCGTATTCACAAATCCTCCTCGTGCTAAGAGTTGAGGGACCGTATTCACAAAGCCTCCTCGTGCTAAGAGTTGAGGGACCGTATTCACAAAGCCTCCTCGTGCTAAGAGTTGAGGGACCGTATTCACAAAGCCTCCTCGTACAAAGAGTTGAGGGACCGTATTCACCAAGCCTCCTCGTACAAAGAGTTGAGGGACCGTATTCACGAAGCCTCCTCGTGCTAAGAGTTGAGGGACCGTATTCACAAAGCCTCCTCGTGCTAAGAGTTGAGGGACCGTTTTCACAAAGCCTCCTCTTGCTAAGAGTTGAGGGACCGTATTCACGAAGCCTCCTCGTGCTAACAGTTGAGGGACGTATTCACAAAGCCTCCTCGTGCTAAGAGTTGAGGGACCGTATTCACAAAGCCTCCTCGTACAAAGAGTTGAGGGACCGTATTCACAAAGCCTCCTCGAACAAAGAGTTGAGGGACCGTATTCACAAAGCCTCCTCGTGCTAACAGTTGAGGGACTTATTCACAAAGCCTCCTTGTGCTAACAGTTGAGGGACCGTATTCACAAAGCCTCCTCGTACAAAGAGTTGAGGGACCGTATTCACAAAGCCTCCTCGTGCTAAGAGTTGAGGGACCGTATTCACAAAGCCTCCTCGTACAAAGAGTTGAGGGACCGTATTCACCAAGCCTCCTTGTGCTAAGAGTTGAGGGACCGTATTCACAAAGCCTCCTCGTACAAAGAGTTGAGGGACCGTATTCACAAAGCCTCCTCGTGCTAAGAGTTGAGGGACCGTATTCACAAAGCCTCCTCGTGCTAAGAGTTGAGGGACTGTATTCACGAAGCCTCCTCGTACAAAGAGTTGAGGGACCGTATTCACAAAGCCTCCTCGTACAAAGAGTTGAGGGACCGTATTCACAAAGCCTCCTCGTCCTAAGAGTTGAGGGACCGCATTCACAAAGCCTCCTCGTGCTAAGAGTTGAGGGACCGTATTCACAAAGCCTCCTCGTGCTAAGAGTTGAGGGACCGTATTCACAAAGCCTCCTCGTGCTAAGAGTTGAGGGACCGTATTCACAAAGCCTCCTCGTGCTAAGAGTTGAGGGACCGTATTCACAAAGCCTCCTCGTACAACGAGTTGAGGGACCGTATTCACCAAGCCTCCTCGTACAAAGAGTTGAGGGACCGTATTCACAAATCCTCCTTGTGCTAAGAGTTGAGGGACCGTATTCACAAAGCCTCCTCGTACAAAGAGTTGAGGGACCGTATTCACAAAGCCTCCTCGTACAAAGAGTTGAGGGACCGTATTCACAAAGCCTCCTCGTGCTAAGAGTTGAGGGACCGTATTCACAAAGCCTCCTCGTGCTAAGAGTTGAGGGACCGTATTCACAAAGCCTCCTCGTACAAAAAGTTGAGGCACCGTATTCACCAAGCCTCCTCGTACAAAGAGTTGAGGGACCGTATTCACCAAGCCTCCTCGTGCTAAGAGTTGAGGGACCGTATTCACAAAGCCTCCTCGTGCTAAGAGTTGAGGGAACGTATTCACAAAGCCTCCTCGTGCTAAGAGTTGAGGGACCGTATTCACAAAGCCTCCTCGTGCTAAGAGTTGAGGGACTGTATTCACAAAGCCTCCTCGTACAAAGAGTTGAGGGACCGTATTCACCAAGCCTCCTCGTACAAAGAGTTGAGGGACCGTATTCACAAAGCCTCCTCGTGCTAAGAGTTGAGGGACCGTATTCACAAAGCCTCCTCGTGCTAAGAGTTGAGGGAACGTATTCACAAAGCCTCCTCGTGCTAAGAGTTGAGGGACCGTATTCACAAAGCCTCCTCGTGCTAAGAGTTGAGGGACCGTATTCACAAAGCCTCCTCGTACAAAGAGTTGAGGGACCGTATTCACCAAGCCTCCTCGTACAAAGAGTTGAGGGACCGTATTCACGAAGCCTCCTCGTGCTAAGAGTTGAGGGACCGTATTCACAAAGCCTCCTCGTGCTAAGAGTTGAGGGACCGTTTTCACAAAGCCTCCTCTTGCTAAGAGTTGAGGGACCGTATTCACGAAGCCTCCTCGTGCTAACAGTTGAGGGACGTATTCACAAAGCCTCCTCGTGCTAAGAGTTGAGGGACCGTATTCACAAAGCCTCCTCGTACAAAGAGTTGAGGGACCGTATTCACAAAGCCTCCTCGAACAAAGAGTTGAGGGACCGTATTCACAAAGCCTCCTCGTGCTAACAGTTGAGGGACTTATTCACAAAGCCTCCTTGTGCTAACAGTTGAGGGACCGTATTCACAAAGCCTCCTCGTACAAAGAGTTGAGGGACCGTATTCACAAAGCCTCCTCGTGCTAAGAGTTGAGGGACCGTATTCACAAAGCCTCCTCGTACAAAGAGTTGAGGGACCGTATTCACCAAGCCTCCTTGTGCTAAGAGTTGAGGGACCGTATTCACAAAGCCTCCTCGTACAAAGAGTTGAGGGACCGTATTCACAAAGCCTCCTCGTGCTAAGAGTTGAGGGACCGTATTCACAAAGCCTCCTCGTGCTAAGAGTTGAGGGACTGTATTCACGAAGCCTCCTCGTACAAAGAGTTGAGGGACCGTATTCACAAAGCCTCCTCGTACAAAGAGTTGAGGGACCGTATTCACAAAGCCTCCTCGTCCTAAGAGTTGAGGGACCGCATTCACAAAGCCTCCTCGTGCTAAGAGTTGAGGGACCGTATTCACAAAGCCTCCTCGTGCTAAGAGTTGAGGGACCGTATTCACAAAGCCTCCTCGTGCTAAGAGTTGAGGGACCGTATTCACAAAGCCTCCTCGTGCTAAGAGTTCAGGGACCGTATTCACAAAGCCTCCTCGTACAACGAGTTGAGGGACCGTATTCACCAAGCCTCCTCGTACAAAGAGTTGAGGGACCGTATTCACAAATCCTCCTTGTGCTAAGAGTTGAGGGACCGTATTCACAAAGCCTCCTCGTACAAAGAGTTGAGGGACCGTATTCACCAAGCCTCCTCGTGCTAAGAGTTGAGGGACCGTATTCACAAAGCCTCCTCGTGCTAAGAGTTGAGGGACCGTATTCACAAAGCCTCCTCGTGCTAACAGTTGAGGGACCGTATTCACAAAGCCTCCTCGTGCTAAGAGTTGCTCCCAGTGATGGAATTCCAAGAAAATTTTTAGAATTGTGATGTTTTCTTAGAATTTCCTCTTGAAGTTAAGACGAGGTCCTTGTAAAGATAAAAGTTATTCACAGAGCATCTCAGACCTGATAAGAGGAGACAAACTGTTGGGAGCTGGAGGAGGAGTTCAAGAGCTTCTGAATCAGAGGAGAAAATGGTGGAAACACAAAGAGGTCAGAGAAACTGTCTCTAAACACAAAATCACAGTGAGTCAATGAAATGCTACAGATGAGATCGTGCAGGGAGAATGTTTGTGGTCCATCTCATTTGGGATACACACACATTTCCCATTTAACATTATGACACCAGAGATAAAATACAACACTAAGATATTTGTAAAACTGTAAAAACACATCAGAGCAGCAGTGTCCGTCTCAACCTTCATCAGCAGTGATCTCACTAACACTGTCACAGTCTGCAGTTCATCTCATGTCCTTTGGGTGTCCTCACGGCTTATAGGCTCACAGAGGGGCATGTCTCTGACAACCAATCACATCACACCTAACAACAGGGTCGACCACACCTCCTCACTGAGGTCACAGTTACTGTCCCTTCCTTGTTCTGAGTCGCTCTGAGAACTTTCCTAAATCTCTCCTGAGCTCAGACTCCTTACTGACAGTGTTCAGCTCTGTGAGAGAGTTCTCAGGATGTTTGTGAATACGACCCTAGACTTTATTTAAAATACAGGGTGAACAGTGAACTCCTGCCTGTAGAGGGCAGCACTACACTGTATTAGTGTGCAGCCTGCTGGAACTTAATTCATATGATGTTCGGAGTGAACGACAGCCTGAAGTCTGCAACAGAAAAGGAAACATGAGAAATGGTTTCTCAATATTAAAAACGGTCCGAGGCCTGACATCAGACCTGAGATTATTGAATTCAGTTCAGTAGAACTTTTTTTTTTCCTGAAGTAACACTTGAATTATAGTGACAACTACTAACGTTCACAAACCAGTAAGAACCAGTGTGCTCCTCAGGTCAGAGTCGGATTATGTTGATTGTATGTATGTGTGTGCTGACCCCTAGCTCCAAGACAAATAAGTGAACTGAACTGAATTATTCTAAATATAAAATATATACACATATATAAGTGTTTAAGGAGCAAACAACAGGAATAAGATCAGTGCAGATCAAATGTGAAACAAGTCTGAGTTAGTCAATGAGTTATTTAGTATGGTGATGATGGTGATGATGATGATGATGGTGATGATGGTGATGATGATGGTGATGATGGTGATGATGGTGATGGTGATGATGGTGATGATGGTGATGGTGATGATGGTGATGATGATGATGGTGGTGGTGATGATGGTGATGATGATGATGATGGTGGTGATGATGGTGATGGAGATGGTGATGGTGATGGTAATGATGGTGATGATGGTGATGATGGTGGTGATAATGGTGGTGATGATGGTGATGATGGTGATGATGATGGTGATGATGGTGATAGTGATGATGGTGGTGATGGTGATGATGGTGATGGTGATGGTGATGTGATGGTAATGATGGTGATGATGGTGATGATGGTGGTGATGATGGTGGTGATGATGGTGATGATGGTGGTGATGGTGATGGTGGTGATGATGGTGATGATGGTGATGATGGTGATGGTGATGATGGTGATGATGATGGTGGTGATGATGGTGATGATGGTGATGATGGTGGTGATGATGGTGATGGTGATGATGGTGATGGTGATGATGGTGATGATGGAGATGGTGATGGTGATGACCTCTAACAACACACAGACTGTCGTCATGTCAGGACATTTTGTCTGCAGTGATCTGATTGGTCAGAGGGTTAATCTTACATAACCTCATAGTATAGATCTCTGATTTTTCCTCAGTCTGACTGATCACTCATCAATAACAATAACACAAACTGTATCTGTGTGTGTGTGTGTGTGTGTGTGTGTGTGTGTGTGTGTGTGTAGCTGACAGTGACCTCTGACCTCAGCATCAGGATGAAGACTCCGACCGTCCTCAACAACAAGAACCCAGAATACAACCATCAGTTTACACTGTGAGACACATGCGCACACACACCCACACCCACACACACACACACACACACACACACACACACACACACCTCTCTCTGTTGTTAACTGTTTGTGTGTATGTTCCAGGTGTGTCAGCGATGACCTCGTCCTCAGCAGGTTGTTGGTTTCAGTGTACAGCAGGTCAGTGATGTCATCCCTTAACTCTGATAGATCAATCAATCTATTGATCTGTGTGTGTGTGTGTGTGTGAGTGTGTGTGTTAAGCTGACGTTGTGTCATGTGACCTCAGCATTAATAAACATCGCGTGGTTACTGACGGTCATGATTATGTTGCTCCGCCCCCTCAGGTGCCGCCAGCTGATTGGCTGTATGAGCTTTGGGATCTGTTCTCTCATCTCATTGTCAAAGGTCAGTTTAAACCAATCAGCAGAGTATCCTTCACTCTGATTTGCTGCAGGGAGCTCCTCCTCCTTCTGTAAGGTGGACTGTAACAACAGTAATTATGGTGCGTTCCAGGCAACCTGCAATTTGTGTTTTTACAACCTTCTACCCGTGAAAGTGCGCTGGAACGGAAGTCAAACCCATAACTTACCACCCATGAACTCGTACCAGATCGATGTACTCCCAGTTACGCTTTCTGGCATCACACAGCCCTCTAGACAAATGACCTTACTCCTCTAAACAACAATGGCAGCCCTATGGATGCGGTGTTGATGCAGGTGATACACGGTGAGAAAATAACCCTAATGTTAACGCATTATTGGCAGCCGCTCTAACAGCTAGTTTCAAGTGCAAGAATAAATCAATACAAACTCACAGATAACATAAAATAAAAAGTATAAAAGCATCTGTGACCTTATGCGCCGTTTCTCCTCCTTCGCTTTGCTCAAATGAGGAAGGAACCGTCACCTTTGGTGACAGAAGTGACCATAAACAAACATAAACCCTGCACGGTCCGCCATGTTACTTTGACAGTTTGGCGTTACTTGCCTGGAACGCTATGAAGTCGTGAGTCGTGACTTGAAGTGGTGACAAGTGAAACTTGCCTGGAACGCAGCATTATTATTATTATTATTATTACTGTGACACTTTATAGATCAGCTGATTATTAATCAATATACCTGTCAGATAAATAAGTTCCGGCCTCAGTTACATGTAATGGATTCACATCTTCAACCACCTGTCGGCCCCGCCCCCTCTGTGTCGGTAGACTGTCACTGGTTGGTTCTACCTGCTCGGGGAGGAGCTTGGGCGGAGCAAACACCTGAGAGTGACATCACAGAGGAACAAACCAATGAAGAGCCCAGAGGATGTTCCAACACTCTGCGGTGAGTTAAAGCTGTCTGATGATGATGCTGCACTGTGACTGGCTGAAAGCTTTTAAAGCTCCATCATGTGACCCTGCTCACAGCTGATTGGTTTACATCAGAGTCAGTCATGTTGATGAAGTTCAGTCATTGGCTGCGTTCAGCTCTGAGAGAACCAATCAGAACAGGTGTTTCCTTCAGGAGGTGGTGGAGACCAAACTCAGAGCTCACAGAGAAAATGTTGGATGGACATTAAACACATCGTGTCGCATTCATGAAACATCAGTAAAGCTGTGAGTCGATCTGAACATTAAAAACCTCGGTACTAAAAATCTCCACCGGATTCACGAACGCTGCGGAAAACTCAGATGTGCTCGTAGGCAGGTGTTTATGTTCATAAATGGCAATCAATCATAACGTGACAGAGCGCTAACGCCAGTCAACAATTAGAATGCAGCCCCGCCCATGAATATGCAGTGACACCATATATGGAGGTGATAATTACTGTGGACAGGTGCATCCTGTCAACCTGTGGACACATGGAGCAAACAGAGACAGAAACTTTACTGACACTGAGACTGAAGTTATTTCAGGTGCAACACGTCTGATTTCCTTCTGTCAGTGGAGGTGTGACAGGAAGCTGCTCCCCGTCTGTCATGTCTCCTCAGTGATACTCAGTATGAACAGATCTGGGCCTCAGATGAAGTCATTAAATATATTTGTGACCTCTTTTTGAATCTTCTTCAGTCCCCCCCCCCGTCAAGCACAGCCCAGATGTGTTTCTGTATTTTAGAGTGACTGTTGGAGTTTTAAATTCTCTCTGTTCATTCGTTCACATTCATCCTGAAATGTTTCCTTCAGTATATCAGCTGTTGTTATAAAGTTCAGTTTTATTTGATGTCAAAGTTTATTATATCCACAGATTCATTTCTACATGTCTTTTATATGAACCCTCCACCTGCCGCCATGACGACTGGAACATGTAAATGAAATGAGTTCAAGTGTCGGACAGAGCGTAGGATCTTTAGAGACTGGAACAGATCAGATGTTTACACGCACACACACACACACACATATAGATTAAACTGACTCTCTCCTCAGGGGTCCACATGGTTACCATGGTGATGAGAAAGTGCCCGGTAACCATGTGACCCTCACAATACCTCTGCCCCCCCGACTGCATGTATCTCAGTGTTAGCCCCTCCCCCCACCTCTCTGATCACACACTCTCATTCTAACACATGAGAGACACAGTCACTTTGTTTCTGCAGCTGGAGGACGCATCACCTTCATCATCATCTTTTTCATTTTCATCATCTTCATCATCTTCATCACCACCACCCAGGAACTGAACTGAACTACCATCAGGTCCTGTCAGTGGTGACATCAGCAGACGGAGCATCATTCGGTCGTCGTACTTTAACACCTTCAGTAAACTCAGTTTGTCTTTCAGTCCTTCAGAGTTCAGAGCGTCAGAGTGGACGAAGACTTCTGTCTGTGTTCTGGTTCTGGTCTAGGTTCTGCAGGTTGCTGGTTCAGGATCTGAACGAGTCCTGTCATCATAACTGTTTGTTCTTCTTTACATCTCAGACTCGAGTGTGAATGCAGAGATTTAAGATCTGATGCTGCTATTGGAGAGGTTTCAGACAAAAATATATGCTTCAGGTTTAACTTCAGTCGGCTGCAGGTTCAACTGTGATCCAGGACCAGGATCAGTCCTGGTCTGGTCCATCTTGGTCCGGTCTGTCTCAGTCCAGTTCGCCCTGGTCTGCTCGGTCTTGGTCTGCTCAGTCCTGGTCCAGTCCATTCTGGTCTGATCTGTCCTGGTCTGGTCTGAGGACAGTCAGGATGTTCTGGAAGAACACGGCCTGGTCCTGGGATGATGCAGCAGGTACTGATGATGATGATGGTGGTTATTTGCTCGCTGCAGATCTCCGGAGGACTTCAGAGTCTGCCCCGGATACTGACCTGAACCACATCACCACCACCACCACCACCACCACCTCCACCACAACCAACCTTAACCGAGTCACGACCTCCACCTTTGGATTCAGAGATCTGACCAACCACAGCCTGACCTCCAGCCGCCCTCAAAGCCTCCACCCCACCACCTACAACAGCTCCGTCTCCACCCAGAACTTCAACACCACCCAGTGCCAGGCGACCAGAGACAGCAGCAGCACCCAGCGACTAACGGTAAGTCCCTGCCCACTGTCACATGACACAGACACAGTGAGATAACCTCACACTGACTGCAGAGAAACTGTCTGCTAATGTTTGAGATTTTTATTTTATGATCCTGCTGAAAAAACAAGACGTCAAGATACCGTGTCGCTAATGTTAGAGTCTGATCCTCCACGACGTGGATCTGCTCAGGGAGGAAGTCATTGATCAAACAGGCTGCTAAGCAGCTAACATGCTCATGTTATTGTAGACCAATCAGATCAGATCAGTGATGTCATCATCAGAAACAGACTCAGTGTGTTTTCCTTCAGAGACTCATCAAAGATTCACATGTGATAAATTATAGAGTGAATCTTCTGCTGCTGCTCATGAAGATTATACAACAGAGACATGTTGGTCCTGAAGCTGCTGAGGAACCTCACTGAGGTAGAACCTGAACCCTGAACCCAGCTGAACCTAAACCCAGCTGAACCTAAACCCAGCTGAACCTAAACCCAGGTGAACCCAAACCCAGCTGAACCTAAACCCAGCTGAGACCAAACCCAGATGAACCTAAACCTAGCTGAGCCTAAACCCAGGTGAACCCAAACCCAGCTGAGACCAAACCCAGGTGAACCTAAACCTAGCTGAGCCTAAACCCAGGTGAACCCAAACCCAGCTGAGACCAAACCCAAGTGAACCCAAACCCAGGTGAGCCCAAACCCAGCTGAACTTAAACCCAGCTGAGACCAAACCCAGGTGAACCCAAACCCAGCTGAACCTAAACCTAGCTAAGCCTAAACCCAGGTGAACCCAAACCCAGCTGAACCTAAACCCAGCTGAACCTAAACCTAGCTAAGCCTAAACCCAGGTGAACCCAAACCCAGCTGAACCTAAACCCAGCTGAACCTAAACCTAGCTAAGCCTAAACCCAGGTGAACCCAAACCCAGCTGAACCTAAACCCAGCTGAACCTAAACCCAGCTGAGCCTAAACCAAGGTGAACCCAAACCCAGCTGAGCCTAAACCCAGCTGAGACCAAACCCAGCTGAACCTAAACCCAGCTGAGCCTAAACCAAGCTGAGACCAAACCCAGCTGAACCTAAACCCAGCTGAGCCTAAACCCAGCTGAGACCAAACCCAGCTGAACCTAAACCTAGCTGTGCCTAAACCCAGGTAACTCTGAAAAACATGAACCTCTGAACCGAGCGTACTGCGTATAGCAGGGGTAAAGAAATGCAGAGTATCTCCTGGTCACATGACCCAGCAGAGATGATAGATGTGTTATAGAACAGGATACTGGACCCAAAGATGGTGCCTGGTCATTTGATGCATCAACAAAACAGCTGGTAGCATCCAGGTCATGTGGCCCACTGAGTGTGTTTCTGACATCAGGTGTCTCAGGCTGCTGTCAGCCCTAGAGTGTCTCCTTTGGTCTGAATCAGGGACTCATGTTGTTCCAAAGTTGTATAATTGCCTAGAGTTGGTTCGTGTTCTCACGGCAGCATTTACAAGAGGACCAGATCAAATGCCTTGTGTGAGAAAGCTGCTCTTGATTGGTCAGAATTTCCATGTGGGAAAAATCCAGGAAGTAAAGCAAACGTTGAAGAAGAGTACACTTGCAAGATAAATGTGACACTTTCTAATGTCACAATGGAGGGACAACTACGCAGGTTGATTTTAGCGCTGCTCATCGTGGACAATATACTGCTGTCATTGTTCATTTTAGTCAAACCATACAGTTTGAAAACGAGGCGCGGCTCCAACTAGAAAACAATGTTTTGATGCATTGGATGTGCTGAATGTGCATATTAAGGCAGTACAGGAGGAGGTGCACATTAATAATCCTCCAGGACTGTAACATGCTCATGTTTAACCCAAACAATGTGTCATGTGACTGCAGTTGCTTTCACATCCAGGTCGAACACCTTCTCACCACAAACCAACCGCACCAGAGTTCCTTTGGAACCAGACTGAGACCACCTCTTCAAGAAGGTCTCAGTCCGGTTGTTTTTGCTGTGTTCACACCTGCACAAACGAAGTGCACCAGTGCTTGTTTGGAACTGAACCAAACAGGACAGGTGTGAACACAGCCTGAGTCTCCAGTCGGACTCCAGTTTGGACCACAGCAGGTTCTGTTGATGCTGCAGTGCTGTTAGAGTTTGAAGAATAATACTACAGAGGAGAGTGTTGTTGTGTGGATGTGAGGAGGACCAGGACCTGGACTACAGTGTAGACAACAGTAGCTCCTGAATGAAAATGTTCACACGGTGTGTGTGTGTGTGTGTGTGTGTGTGTGTGTGTGTGGGAACCAGCAGTCAGAAGAATAGCAGGAAACACACACACATTCAGACTCACAAAAACACTGGATGTATCCCGCCGATAAGACACACACTTCCTGAAAACACACACACACACACACACATACACACACACACACACACACACACACACACTCTCTCTCTCTCTCTCTCTGCTGTCTAAGGTCCAGTATCAGTTGAGTCTCTCACACACTCTGGTTCAGCAGCTGGACTCAGTTCAGACCTGATCCTGGGTCTCTTGTTCTGGACTGTTTCTGAAGTCTGAACCTGGATTCATTTCCTTCTCTTCTTCTGGAGCTTCTGTGGGAACGTTAGAACTCTTGAGGTTCTGTAAACCTGGACTTGGATCAGACCTGGTACTGGTTTAGAGAGGTCTGGGACGGCCGTGGGTCAGACCTGGCTCCTGGTCCTGATTGGCTGTGGGTCAGCTCGTCTCCTGGCTGTGGTTAGAGTCTGTTGGAGGATCTGATGGATGGTTGGAGCTGCAGGATCTAAACCAACATGCATACAATCCACCGTCTGTGTCGAGTCTGCATCGGACAGAGTCTGCCTCAGGTCTGGTTCCCCTTGTGTTTCTGCTTCAGTAAATCTGACCTGTTCTAAATGTCAGATGTGAAACCAGGTTTATACAGAGTGAGAACATTTTCTAAAACAGGACGAGAACATGTTGTCTCCCCACTGCTTCACTCTGCTGGACCTGCAGAACATTTTCTGTCTGACTTCTGTCCAGCAGAACCCAGCAGGGTCCAGCAGAACCCAGCAGGGTCCAGCAGAGTTCAGCAGAACCCAGCAGGGTCCAGCAGAACCCAGCAGGGTCCAGCAGAACCTGAGGAGTCCAGTGTTCTTAAACACAGTGTTCTTAGTCAGTTTTCTGGAGGGGGTTTGGACCGTCAGAGGTTCACTGACAAACATCAGTTTATGTGGAAACAAACGTCACCTCTGATTGGCTGCACAATGTGATGTCACCACAGGCTGTTTGTCATTTCCTGTTAAACCTCCAGAGTTTCCTGTGTGTGTGTGTTTGTAGTCCAGCAGGTCAGGTACTAAAACTTTAATATGTTATGTTTAAGCCAGCTTCACGTGTGTGTGTGTGTGTGTGTGTGTGTGTGTGTGTGTGTGAGAGAGAGAGAGAGAGACAGGCCGTTCAATAATTCACAAACTGATTAAATCTGGATTATTTTACAGAAAACTGCAGCTAACACGAAACAGAATCGCAGTGTGTGTCACTGTGTTCTTATACACACAACATAGTGAGGACCAGATGTTGTATTTTAACAACAGAGTGAGGACATTTTGTAAAGAGAGGACATCCTGGCTGGTCCTAATTTATTCAAAAACCTGTTTGAGGGTAAAAACCTGGTGTATGGTTCAAGTTAGAACCAGGTTTAGATTCAGGCAGGGTGTCCTGATAGTTAAATTCAGGGAGAGAGGCCTGGGAATGTTTTAACAAAGGTCCTCACAAAGACAGAAGTACGTGTGCATTTGTGTGTATTTGAGAGTGTGTATCACAGTGTGTGTGTGTATATGTGTGTGCTGTTTGAACTTGTCCATGTCCTCCACAAACACTCGTTGTTCAAACAGAGACTTGAACTCTTCAGTTCTTCTTCATGGAGGTGTTTTTGCCCTGAGTTTTGCCTGCAGGCCTCCTCATGCGCTTTCCCTGTCCTCATGGCTGCAACTTGCGCTCTCTTCATCTACTTCATCGCCACTGCTGTACACAATTTAAAAACTACAACACCCATAATTCACATACGAACTGCTGCAGCCAATGTGCAGCCGACGGGAGCTGCAGGATGACTCAACCACCATGATCAGTTTGTAATGTTTTATCAGGCAGTAACTCTTCAGACTCTGCTCTCATGTGATTTTCGTGACAATTAGGGCAGGATTCAGGATTCAGGACAACTGCTTGGATTTCGGGACTGTACTGAATTTTTTGGGACGTCTGGTCACCCTCGGGCAATATAAAATCTGTGTAACAACAGAACAAAATCTTCAGGTGATCACTATGATGTCACGGCTGTGGTGACTGCAAGACTGCAGGTGAGCGTTAGGAAACATCCTCTGTAGGTGATGTTCTGTTCAGAACAGGTGGAACCACAGGATGGTTCTTTACACAACACCGAGGTTCTGAACATCCTGAACAGGTTCAAGAGCCAGAATTAATGTGTCGGAGGAGGTGGAGCGTCGGACTGAAAGGAACCGCCTCTGGTATTTTTAATGAAATGGTTAGTCAGTGGGCGTCAGCCTTTCCAGAGTCAATTAACTGAATCTGATGTCATTAACATTCATATTAATATTTACAGTCAGGTCCATAAATATTTGGACATTGACACAATTTTCAGCATTCCAGCTCTGTACAACACCACAATGGATTTGAAATGAAACAATCAAGATGTGCTTTAAGTGCAGCCTCTGAGCTTTAATTTGAGGGTATTTACATCCAAATCAGGTGAACGGTGTAGGAATTACAACACATTTTATATGTGCCTTCCACCTTTTTAAGGGACCAAGGAGCAGATAAAAGGCCTAGAGTTCATTTCAAGTGTGGTATATTCATTTGGAATCTGGTGAGGTCATCTCTCAATACGAAGTCCAAAGAGCTGTCACTATCAGTGAAGCAAGCCATCATTAGGCTGAAGAATCAAAACAAACCCATCAGAGAGACAGCAAAAACATTAGGTGTGGCCAAATCAACTGTTTGGTACATTCTTAAAAAGAGAGAACGCACTGGTGAGCTCAGCAACACCAAAAGACCTGGAAGACCACGGAAAACAAGTGTGCTGGATGACAGACGAATCCTTTCCCTCGTCAAGGAAAAACCCCTTCACAACAGTTGGCCAGATAAAGAAAACTCTCCAGCAGGTGGGTGTATCTGTGTCCAAGTCAACAATTAAGAGACAACTTCACCAGAGGAAATACAGAGGTTTCACCACAAGGTGTAAACCATTGGTGAGCCTCACAAACAGGAAGGACAGATTAGAGTTTGCCAAGAAACATCTAAAAGAGCCTGTACAGTTCTGGAACAACATCTTATGGACAGATGAGACAAAGATCAACTTGTACCAGAATGATGGAAAGATTAAAGTATGGAGAAGGGAAGGAACTGCTCAAGATCCAAAGCACACCACCTCATCAGTGAAGCATGGTGGTGGTAGTGTAATGGCGTGGGCATGTATGGCTGCCAGTGGAACTGGATCTCTTATATTTATTGATGATGTGACTGCTGACAAAAGCAGCAGAATGAATTCTGAAGTGTTTCAGGCAAAATTATCTGCTCATATTCAGCCAAATGCTTCAAAACTCATTGGACGGCGCTTCACAATGCAGATGGACAATGATCCGAAGCATACTGCGAAAGCAACCAAAGAGTTTTTAAAGGCAAAGAAGTGGAATGTTCTGCAATGGCCAAGTCAATCACCTGATCTGAACCCGATTGAACATGCATTTCACTCGCTGAAGACAAAACTGAAAGGAAAATGCCCAAAGAACAAGCAGGAAGTGAAGACAGCTGCAGCAGAGGCCTGGCAGAGCATCACCAGAGACGAAACCCAGCGTCTGGTGATGTCCATGGGTTCCAGACTTCAGGCTGTTATTGACTGCAAAGGATTTGCAACACAGTATTAAAAAGTGACAATTTGATTTATGATTATGTTAGTTTGTCCAATTACTTTTGGTCCCTTAAAAAGGTGGAAGGCACATATAAAATGTGTTGTAATTCCTACACCGTTCACCTGATTTGGATGTAAATACCCTCAAATTAAAGCTCAGAGTCTGCACTTAAAGCACATCTTGATTGTTTCATTTCAAATCCATTGTGGTGTTGTACAGAGCTGGAATGCTGAAAATTGTGTCAATGTCCAAATATTTATGGACCTGACTGTACCATTAAAGATTTGAAGATGATTGACAGACAGCACTGAGGTGACACAGAGAACATTACAGTCTCGTCCTCCATCTGCTGATGTCACAGTGATGTCAGTTACTGGACTGTGTGTGTGTGTGTGTGTGTGTGTGTGTGTGTGTGTGTGTGTGTGTGTGTGTGTGTGTGTGTGTGTTTAAATGTCAGTGGACAGTGTGGACAATGTGGACACAGCATCTCCGTCCTCCCTGCAGGAGTTTTAATATCAGCCTGTCAGTCTGAACTCAGGGACATTTAACTTCCTTTGTGGAGAGAAAACTCTCAGGACGACTCGACCTTTCCTCCGCCTGTCGGTGTTTACACTGTTGCAGCCCGGAGACCAGGACCCAGACAGACCTGATGACTCTGTCAACATGACTCACAGCGCCCCCTGCAGGCTGGAACCTGACCCACCACACAGACAGTTTATCTGCTGAGAACATTTCATTAGAACCAAAACAAAGACAAGAACATTCAGAGTTTGTGTCAGAAACTAACCGAGAGCTGTTTAGACACATGTAGAAGCACAGGTACGCGTCTATGTGCAGGTATATGTTCGTACTGAGCTCACAGTACGTTGTGTGTTCTCTCTTCAGGTGAGTGTTGTTCGAGGAAAAGATGGTTTTGGATTCACGATCTGCTGTGACTGTCCGGTCAGAGTCCAGGCTGTGGATCCAGGTGAGAGCATTTACACTGAGACAGCCCTAGGCCTTTTGGGGGGTATTTTTCCTGCCTTTACTTTTAAGCTCATATCACAGTCATTATAAAGGCTACATACACATATCCAGATTTCCCATCCCATCATCCCATGTCCTCCTATTTGCTTGTATTTTATATTAATTTTTATATCAAAGAAAAAAACAAATCCATGTTACTGAATTCTAACATTTTTACATGTATCTCACCATAGCAAGTTGGAAGTTGACATATTCTGCCATATATTAAGAGGGGAGACTCTCTGGAGTCTGGCAATGTAAGAACCATGATGCTGTGACATTCATTTCACAGCTGTCCAAAACATGTAGTTTGTGCCAGGCGGACATGATTGCCAGCATTTTTTCATTATTGCAAGTAATTGCATTGACTCATTCACAAGTCAAAAATGTGTTTTATCTGAAAGAAACATGCAATATTTACATCTAAGATAATAGAAAAACAGTAATAATATTATTCCTCACTATATGAAGTGACTTATAACAAGATCTGTATAATGCATTGTCAAGAAATTCGGCAGGTTTTTATTTGGATGACAGCACAATGATGTATGTGGTATCACTGGAAAGCTCTGGTCCTGGGCTTTCATGTGATATGCGTGGCATTTCTGTGCGACCCTGCATTCGCGAGTAATCCATCCAAGAGTAATGTGTGTGCAAAGCTGTATGAAAGCTCTGTTATACATAATTTTAGTGTAACTTTATCATTGTTTTTCCTTGTGAAAACATTGGACTACTGACGAGTGCTTGTGTCAGGACGTCATGAGGCGTGTCAGATGTGGCGCCAGTTGTCGACACACTACATAAAATAATGGATTGTCGTGCATGTCGTTGATGATCTGAGCGGACGCTGTAGGATGATCAGGTTATAATCAGGCTGATTTCATGAAGTCTGAAGCTCAGAGCGTGAGGAGTTTAATGCTCTTATGATCTTTTCTGTCATCTGATTGGATGAAGGCGTCAGTGTCTGCAGAGTGTGTAATAACAACCTGTGTGTGTGTGTGTGTGTGTGTGTGTGTGTGTGTGTGTGAGAAGGAGGTCCGGCTCATCAGGCCGGGCTTCGTCAGGGAGACTCCATACTGCAGCTCAATGGAATTCCTGTAGAAACCTGGAAGTGTGTCGATGTCGCCCACGCTATCAGGTGAGCCCGAGAGAGTCTGACTTCCTGTTTTAGAATTTTAGTTAGTTTAGTTTTGCTGTCATCATTAAAACGTCCGTCTGTCCATCTGTGTTCAGGAGTTGTTCATCTCAGATCATGTTGGTGGTGTGGCGAGGTCCACCTGAGCTCAGGACAGGAAGTGACGCTTTGTTCCGCCCACCAACACACAATAAGGTGAGTCTTTAAACTAATCCTCCGACACCTGCTGGTCACAACAGGAAGTGACACGTCTCCTCCCCTGTCTCCTAGACAACAGGTAGGAAGCTGTTGCCTCACCCTGCCCACAGTAAACATGGCCGCAGGCAAGGTCAGGGGTCAGTGGTCCGCTCCAGTCTGGGAGCTCTGGGTTCTCTATGGCGGGACAGGAAGGAGAACCATGAGGAGGAGGAGGAGGAGGAGGAGGAAGAGGAAGAAGAGGTGACGGAGTACTCATCTCACGCCACCACACTGAAGGGAACCCGTGTGACATCATCACATGGAGACAATTACATCATCCTGTCACCTGTCAGTCCAGGAGGACAGGTGAGTCTGAGGAGGCGGAGTCAACAGGTGTCTCAAAGTGTGTCTCCTTATCACAAGACAGAACCTCCTCCAGAACCACGTCTGGATGCACCTGACCCCGAATCTCATCTGGAGGCTTTTGGCTGATCTAGAACATTTCAGTAGAACCACAACATGACTGATGGTGTTCCTCCTGATGCAGAACCCAACATACAACCATTCATTAAACATCGAACATGGTGTAGAACCTATCAGCTGATCTAGAAGGTCACTGATACTCTTCCCTGCATAAGAACACATCTTAGAACCGCGACACCATTACCCTGTTCATGTTCCCTGAAGCTCGACTAGAACTCAGATATAAAATCATCTCCTGACAGTTCTTTGAAAATGATCCTGACGATGTTCTGTTGTAACCCAACATGTTCTCCATCTGCTCTGTGTTTCTGTTTCAGCTGCTGCAGCCGGTTTATCATGACAGGAACGGAACGATAGGTATGATCACACTGATTATTGATCATCCACTCTGAGTATTAATAAACGTATTGATCATGATCTGATAGAACCTGTGATGTCCCTGATCTTCAGGTCGTCTGTACCAGACTCACCCCAGCAGAGGTCAGAACCTCCTCCATGACCCTCGACCTGGGTCATTACGGAGACCCTTCACCGGCTGTACCTCCACCCTGCCCCCGCCCCCCACCACCTCCTCTTCATCATCCCCACCCAGTAACTACGGCAACTACCAGAACTGCACCATCGTCCAATCACATCTTCCCTGCTCTGCCTACGGAACCTATGTCACCCTGGCGCCCAAAACCCTCATCTTCCCCATCTTCGTCCAGGTCAGAACCTAAAACCTTTAACCTGACCCAGATTCTTATACAAACCTAGGACATCTTCATTAAGGTCAGAATCCAGAGCCGATCCAATAACCTTTCACCAGATCTAGAACATAATTTAGAACCTTAAACCTGTCAGAGCAGCCAAAGGAACATGTCAGAACTGGAGACCCTCAAAGAGCTCAGAACATAAACTGGATCCAGTGAATGGCTTTGAACTCTCTTTCCAAACCCTGTCCAGGTCAGAACTTAGAGATATTAGAACACCCTTAGAACACTGATCATTCCTTCCTGTGTGCTCAGGTTTGATCATTAGAACCAAAATATTCCAGTTTGATCTCATGTTTCGTCCACCAGCGAGGTCGTGTGTTCCACACTGTCTGTTTGTTTGTTTGTCAGTCAGAAAAACTTCATGAAACTTTGTTGAAGTGTGAAGAACCTACTAAATTTTGGAACCAGATCATCGGTCTTGATCATAAATTAGTTTTCACTTGGCATTATGTGACACACACGGGGCACATGGTTCTCACCTTGGATGTCTCAAACAAACGGTGGTTCGCAGTGCGATGTGAACAACAGCAGCAGTGGTGACGGAGCTGATGGAGTTAATGGTTGTTAAAGCAACCTAAGAATGGATGTTAAGGTTCTGGACGATGCCCTCCCACCACCTTAGAATCAGGATGGTACTATGAGCAGCACTAACAGTGTTCTCATACAGAATCAGAATCAGAATCGGTTTTATTGCCAAGTAGGTTTTCACATACAAGGAATTTGGCTTGGTGTATTGGTGCATAACAAAGAATATAAAATATATAAAAAAGTAAGCAGTAATTAGAAGCATGCGTATAAAAAGGAAATACTATAAATAACTAAATATAAAATCTGAGTGCAAATAACAATAATAATAGTAATATAAAAAATATGTACGCTGTAAACATGAACAGGGTTGTGTGCAAATAACAGTTGTGCAAAGTACAGATGTGCAACATCAACAGAATGCAGTGTGTGACAGCTTAATGAGCAAGATGATGAAGATGATGAAGAGATGTCCGACTGTGTGTTACAGGGGGGGTGGCGGGCATAGTAGGTGGGGGTCTCTGGTCTTGTTGGTGAGGCCAGCTGCAGATGGAAAGAAACTGTTTTTGTGGGGTGAGGTTTTGGTCCTGATGGACCGCAGCCTCCTGCCAGAGGGGAGAGTCTCAAAGAGTTTGTGTCCGGGGTGGGAGGGATCAGCCACAGTCTTTCCTGTACGTCTCCAGGACCTGTACGCCTCAGAGTCCTGGAGACGTACAGGTCCTGGAGGGAGGGCAGATTGCAGCCAATCACCTTCTCGGTGGAGCGAATGATATGCTGCAGTCAGCTTTTGTCCTTTGCAGTGGCAGCAACGTACCAGATGGTGATGGTGGAGGTGAAGATGGACTCAGTGATGGCAGAGTTGAAGTGCACCATCACTGTCTTTGTCAGGTTGAACTTCTTCATCTGCGTTCAAACCCGTCCTGTTTCACCTCTGATCTCCTGAGTGAGTCCAACCAGGTGGAACCTGCTGCAGAGGGACCGGCGTCAGAGAACCAGGAGACCTGAATAACAGCAGTTTGTTTCTGTGTCAATGTTCTGAGGGTCGAATGTTTCAACTTCATCACTGACAGATCTGTTTGTTTATCACAACAACAACACGTTCCTCTTGTTTACTGCTGATCCATGTTTGTTCTTCAGTCCTGATAGTGTTGTTTTGTTGTTGTTGTTTACATGTGTCCATGTTGTTGTTCTCAGCCTCTGGATCTGTGCAGCCCTGAAAGAACCCTGCTGATGTCAGAGGAAATGATTCTTCACCAGTCTGATCTGCTGCCTGCAAAGGTACTGAGAACTACTACTGACAGATCACTACAGACACTACTGACAGATCACTACAGACACTCTATCACTACAGACACTACTGACAGATCACTACAGACACTAGATCACTACAGACACTACTGACGGATCACTACAGACACGACTGACAGATCACTACAGACACTACTGATAGATCACTACAGAGACTACTGACAGATCACTACAGACACTAGTGATATATCACTACAGACACTAGATCACTACAGACACTACTGGCAGATCAAGACACTAGATCACTACAGACACTACTGACAGATCACTACAGAGACTACTGGCAGATCACTACAGACACAAGATCACTACAGACACTACTGACAGATCACTACAGACACTAAATCACGACAGACACTACTGACAGATCACTACAGAGACTACTGACAGATCACTACAGAGACTACTGACAGATCACTATAGACACTAGATCACTACAGACACTACTGACAGATCACTACAGACACTCTATCACTACAGACACTACTGACAGATCACTACAGACACTAAATCACGACAGACACTACTGACAGATCACTACAAACACTACTGACAGATCACTACAGAGACTACTGACAGATCACTACAGAGACTAGATCACTACAGACACTACTGACAGATCACTACAGACACAAGAACACTACAGACACTACTGACAGATCACTACAGACACTAGATCACTACAGACACTACTGACAGATCACTACAGACACTAGATCACTACAGACACTACTGACAGATCACCACAGACACTACTGACAGATCACTACAGACACTAGATCACTACAGACAATACTGACAGATCACTAGATCACTAGATCACTACAGACACTACTGACAGATCACTACAGACACTACTGGCAGATCACTAAAGAGACTACTGACAGATCACTATAGACAGATCACTACACGGACTAGATCACTACAGACACTAGATCACTACAGACACTACTGACAGATCACTACAGACACTAGATCACCACAGAGACTACTGACAGATCACTAAGGAGACTACTGACAGATCACTACAGACACTAGATCACGACAGACACTACTGACAGATCACTACAGACACTACTGACAGATCACTACAGAGACTACTGACAGATCACTACAGAGACTAGATCACTACAGACACTACTGACAGATCACTACAGACACAAGAACACTACAGACACTACTGACAGATCACTACAGACACTAGATCACTACAGACACTACTGACAGATCACTACAGACACTAGATCACTACAGACACTACTGACAGATCACCACAGACACTACTGACAGATCACTACAGACACTAGATCACTACAGACAATACTGACAGATCACTAGATCACTAGATCACTACAGACACTACTGACAGATCACTACAGACACTACTGGCAGATCACTAAAGAGACTACTGACAGATCACTATAGACAGATCACTACACGGACTAGATCACTACAGACACTACTGACAGATCACTACAGACACTAGAACACTACAGACACTACTGACAGATCACTACAGACACTAGATCACTACAGACACTACTGACAGATCACTACAGACACTAGATCACTACAGACACTACTGACAGATCACTACAGACACTACTGACAGATCACTATAGACAGATCACTACACGGACTAGATCACTACAGACACTACTGACAGATCACTACAGACACTAGATCACTACAGACACTAGATCACCACAGAGACTACTGACAGATCATTAAGGAGACTACTGACAGATCACTACAGACACTAGATCACTACAGACACTACTGACAGATCACTACAGACACTAAATCACTACAGACACTACTGACAGATCACTACAGACACTACTGGCAGATCAAGACATTAGATCCATACAGAGACTACTGACAGATCACTATAGACACTAGATCACTACAGACACTACTGACCGATCACTACAGACACTAGAACACTACAGACACTACTGACAGATCACTACAGACACTACTGACAGATCACTACAGACACTAGATTACTACAGACACTACTGACAAATCACTACAGACACTAGATCACTACAGACACTACTGACAGATCACTACAGACACTACTGGCAGATCAAGACACTAGATCACTACAGAGACTCCTGACAGATCACTATAGACACTAGATCACTACAGACACTACTGACAGATCACTACAGACACTAGATCACTACAGACACTACTGACAGATCACTACAGAGACTACTGACAGATCACTACAGACACTAGATCACTACAGACACTACTGACAGATCACTACAGACACAAGAACACTACAGACACTACTGACAGATCACTACAGACACTAGATCACTACAGACACTACTGACAGATCACTACAGACACTAGATCACTACAGACACTACTGACAGATCACCACAGACACTACTGACAGATCACTACAGACACTAGATCACTACAGACAATACTGACAGATCACTAGATCACTAGATCACTACAGACACTACTGACAGATCACTACAGACACTACTGGCAGATCACTAAAGAGACTACTGACAGATCACTATAGACAGATCACTACACGGACTAGATCACTACAGACACTACTGACAGATCACTACAGACACTAGAACACTACAGACACTACTGACAGATCACTACAGACACTAGATCACTACAGACACTACTGACAGATCACTACAGACACTAGATCACTACAGACACTACTGACAGATCACTACAGACACTACTGACAGATCACTATAGACAGATCACTACACGGACTAGATCACTACAGACACTACTGACAGATCACTACAGACACTAGATCACTACAGACACTACTGACAGATCACTACAGACACTAAATCACTACAGACACTACTGACAGATCACTACAGACACTACTGGCAGATCAAGACATTAGATCACTACAGAGACTACTGACAGATCACTATAGACACTAGATCACTACAGACACTACTGACCGATCACTACAGACACTAGAACACTACAGACACTACTGACAGATCACTACAGACACTACTGACAGATCACTACAGACACTAGATTACTACAGACACTACTGACAAATCACTACAGACACTAGATCACTACAGACACTACTGACAGATCACTACAGACACTACTGGCAGATCAAGACACTAGATCACTACAGAGACTCCTGACAGATCACTATAGACACTAGATCACTACAGACACTACTGACAGATCACTACAGACACTAGATCACTACAGACACTACTGACAGATCACTACAGACACTACTGACAGATCACTACAGACACTAGATCACTACAGACACTACTGACAGATCACTACAGAGACTACTGACAGATCACTACAGACACTAGATCACTACAGACACTACTGACAGATCACCACAGACACTACTGACAGATCACTACAGACACTAGATCACTACAGACACTACTGACAGATCACTACAGACACTAGATTAGTACAGACACTGCTGACAGATCACTACAGACACTAGATCACTACAGACACTACTGACAGATCACTACAGACACTAGATTACTACAGACACTACTGACAGATCACTACAGACACTAGATTACTACAGACACTACTGACAGATCACTACAGATACTAGATCACTACAGATACTAGACAGATCACTACAGACACTGCAGACTGAGCACTACAGACACCAGATCACTACAGACACTACTGACAGAGCACTACAGACACTAGATCACTACAGACACTAGATCACTACAGACACTACTGACAGATCACCACAGACACTACTGACAGATCACTACAGATACTAGATCACTACAGACACTAGACAGATCACTACAGACACTGCAGACTGAGCACTACAGACACTAGATCACTACAGACACTACTGACAGATCACTACAGACACTAGATCACTACAGACACTACTGACAGATCACTACAGACACTAGATCACTACAGACACTACAGACTGAGCACTACAGACACTAGATCACTACAGACACTAGATCACTACAGACACTGCAGACTGAGCACTACAGACACTAGATCACTACAGACACTAGACAGATCACTACAGACTGATCACTGCCTAATAACTGCAGGAAGTGACACACAGCAGACCAGAGGTGAATCAGTGCACCAATCAGCTGACTGACAGAAAGTGAATCTACAATATTTAAGTATTTAATTGTTTGAATAACTTTACAAAGAAGCAAAAATTTAATGTTCTGATGGAACCAGACCAGTTTGACCAGTTTGACCAGTTTCATCAGTTTCATCAATTTGCTGAACCACAAGTAAAATAAATATGGACACACTCTGCTGTTAGTGTGTAACATCAGTAACATCACTGCAGGGTGATTATTGATCGTTTGTACATCAGAGTATTGATCACTGATCTCCTGAGGGTCTGCAGACTGTACCTGATCCTGAAGGACACCATGACCTCTGAGACCTGAACCAGGATCAGTTACACAGACAGACACACACACACACACACACACACACACACACACACACACACACACACACACACACACACACACACACAGTTTCCTGTTTTCAGTAAAAGTGAAGATGATGATGAGCTCAGGAGAAAGATGAGACAGAGGTCACAATGACAGAGCTAACCACGCCCACTTAAGAGACAGGAAGAGTAACCGTTTACTTAACATTGGGTGAGCCTAGCGCCCCGCTTGGGTAGATATGGAACTTGCTTCCTCTAAGCTTTCCCTTCACCCCCTGGTTTGCTCCCAACTCCCTCTGACTGCCTCCAATTTTACCTCAAACCCAGTAGTAGTTAACTCCTTTAGAATCTGGATACAATTTAGGAAAAGCCTGGGCCTCCATAGAGCCTCAGATCTTTCCCCCATTGTAAACAATCACCTATTTCTGCCCTCCGTCACCGATTTGGCTTTTAGGACTTGGTTTGACAAAGGGATAACTAAATTTAGAGACCTTTACAACCAAGGGACCTTTATGTCCTTTTCTGAGCTCTCAACAAAATTTGACCTGCCTAAATCGCACCTTTTTCGTTTTTTCCAGGCAAGGCATTTTATTCAGAATCAGAACCCCAAATTCCCCAGCCGCCCCCCTGAAACTTTGGTTGACTCTTTACTGGCTCTTGATCCTAAACAAAAGCGGCTTATTTCAAACATTTACAGCCTCATTAATTCTACTATTGACACCCCAGCATCTGGTCCTAAGGAGTCCTGGGAGCAAGAGCTTGGGACCACACTGCCCAATGATTATTGGCAACAAGTTTTACGGTTAGTTCATTCCTCTTCAATCTGTGTGAGGCACGGCCTCTTGCAGTGTAAAGTTGTACACAAAGCTCATTACACCAAATTGAGGCTATCTCGGATTTATCCCAATGTAACTGATTCATGTAATAGGTGCAAACAATCTCCAGCCGACCATTCCCATATGTTTTGGTTCTGTCCCAAGCTTGCCTCATTTTGGTCTGAAATCTTTAATACTCTAAGCACAGCATATAACACTTCTATATCTCCTGATCCCCTCTTGGCCTTATTTGGTTCCCCCTTGCAGCCTCTTGCCTCTAAAGTTTTGCGTACCGTTCTTCCCTTTGCCACCATATTGGCCAGGCGACTCATACTTCTTAATTGGAAACACCCTCAACCTCCATCTCATAGTAGATGGGTGAAGGAAGTGCTACTGTCCATTAAACTTGAAAAGCTTAGATTTTCCCTCAATGGTTCCTTAGGCCATTTTGAAAAGACTTGGAAACCTCTCTTAAATTATATTGAATCTTTAACATCTCTGCCTGATTGTGACGACTGAGCCCCCCTTATTTATTTGAAATTTATTTATTTTATTTATTATTGTGGTTTGTCTGTTTGTTTGTTCTTGTTTTTTTTTTTTTGTTTTTTTTTTTAATTTCATTTGTTTGTCTACTTTATCTCCCTTACTCATGCACTTGTATGTACTCTGTAATGGTTATTAGTCATTGGACTCAGAACTGTTCATCTTTGAGTGGGTTGGGATTGTGGGAGGGAAAAAAAATGGGGAAAAATGTTTGGATGGAAGTCTTCTGTCATGTTGCACTGGTATGTTGTTACCTGTGGAGATGCTTCCAATAAAGAAAGTCATTAAAAAAAAAAAACATTGGGTGAGCCTATGGTGGGGTATCTCCTTCATCCAATATCTCTGGTTCAAGTTAGACGGACACAGACATCTCACATAAAGATGGCTGCCACTCTGACCGACCCACTGCATTGATGAAGATTAGAAGGACTCAGAGCTGAGATCCAACACATCACATGTACTTATGTCATTATATGACCTGCGTGTGTGTGTGTGTGTGTGTGGGTGTGTGTGTGTCAGGTGACAGTGTTGATCTACAGTGACCTGCTGCTGTTCACCAGAGAGGACGAAGCCGGACGCTGTAACGTCCTACAGAGTCCACTGTACCTGAACACACTGCAGCTGAGAGAAGGTAACACACACACACACACACACACACACACACACACACACACACACACACACACAGATACCAGCCTGTCTTCTTGTTTGTTGCACTCTATGTAGTGCGCGCTGTTGTTGTTGTGTTCAGTGGCGGCGGAGCCCCTCCTGATCTACTTCGTGCAGAGCTCTCAGGGTTGTTGGCAGCGTCTCTTCAGCCTGGAGGCTTTCAGCTTGGAGCAGAAAATCAGAGTCAGTCTCTGTCTCCATGACAACATCCAGCTACAGCTGGTCACCACGGAGACTGGACACAGTCACCAGGTACAGCAGAACACCTGAACTCTACACCTGTAAATCATCTGTCAGTCAGCTGAGGCCATAAAACAGCTGCGTCTGCAGATGGTTATATTATGATGTTTTCACAAAGCTTCTTCATACCCAGAGTTCACAGTGACGAAATTCTGAGAAAACTCTCAGAATTTCCCCTTTAAGTTATGACTTCAGTTCAGACTTAAAGTTAGTACCTAAAGTTAAGACTATAAATTTAGACTTAAAGTTACGACTTAGACTTAAGACTTAAAGTTAAGATTTACATTTATGACTTAGAGTTAAGAATTAAAGTTAGAACTTAAAGTTAAGACTACAAGTTAGGACTTAACATAGGACTTAAAGCCTCTGGAAACCCAAATCCACAATAGCCTTCTAACTATGTAATTTAGGGTCTTATGTACATAATATTAAACATGTAAAACAATTAGAAATCAGTTTTCATCCAAATTCGAAATATCTGTCTTTTAAGTTTTTGTACATTCCTGAAATTGGGTTTGATTGGGCCGTGGTTATCTCTCAGATTTATTACCAATAAATTCCAAACCAATCATAAATCATCCATCAGTTGTCTCATCCCGCCCCCCAGTGGCAGCGCAACAAAACCTTTCTGCTCCAGCTAAATCTGCCTCTTTGAGTCTGAGCCAACTCGTCTCTTCATAGACATCTGCGATTAGACACCCAACTAATTTTATACAGCCTATATATCTGTCTCTCTGTCTGTCTATCTATCTATCTATCTGTCTGTCTATCTATCTATCTGTCTGTCTGTCTGTCTGTCTATCTATCTATCTATCTATCTGTCTGTCTATCTAACGTTAGCTAGCTATCTATCGTTAGCGATCTAGATAGCTAACGTTATCCATCTATCCATCGATCTATCTATTGATCGGCTTGTGAGCGGCCGGTCTTGCCCCCCGGGCCCGGTGCCGGTGTCGGCTCGCGGGGAGGGGACGTAATGTGCACCCTTCCTCACCCCTAACCCCAACCTCAAGCAGTTAGCTTAGCTACGCATGAACATATCCCCAATCGCGGAGGTGATGCTGCGGGAAACAACACAATTTTAGCCGGAGGGGAACATTATTCGAGGCGGACAAATACTTCTACACAACGCCAGAGAGACGGCCGGCCGGCACCGGTCTCTCCCGCTTTGAGGGTCGGTGTGTGTGTCAGAGTAAAGACATATTTAATCTGTTAAGACTGGATGTGTTTGAATGAAAAAGGCTATTATCAGAAAAACGGAACAGATTTATGTTTTCAATGAAAACGTATCTCAGTGAAAAAAGGCAAAGCGCCAGCCTCCCGCTGTCATTCATCTCAGCTAACACTGCATGTAAAAGTTATGCTAACTATTCTACGAAGTCACATTAATATGAATCACAAAACATTTTGAAACTTATTATTCAGTGACCACCTGAAAGGAGTCATTTTCAGCTTCTGCTTCGTCCTCTGAATCATCAGAGGGCTCAAACATGTCCGGCTGGATTAAATTTGTGGCAGCCATTGCTGAGCCAGGGAGCTGTCAATCAGAGCGTTATCTGCCACGCCCACTCTGTCCTGGCAGGTGGTCTAAACAGCAAAATGAGCTGTTTTTAAAGCAGGTTTTCTAATAGTTATGAATGGTTATTTTCACTCAGACTTTTGTGGATGATTAATGAGACACTCGACTTTGATATAATATATGCATTTTTACTATTTCAGGCTGTGTTTCCAAAGGCTTTAAAGTTAAGACTTAAAATTATTAAAATTAGGACTTACAGTTAAAACTTAAAGTTAGGACTTAAAGGAAATGGCCACTTTAGAATGAAAATACAGACAGTACTTACTGACCCTCATGCCGACAAGCAGTCCAATGTTGTTTTTTTTATCCACAAAACTCGTTCGGGGTATCACAGAATAACAGCTACAGTTGAAGTGCACAGAACCCACATTATGAAAATGTAATAAAACTCCGCTAATGCATTTCAAAAACGTCAGAACGGCTCATCTGTCGTAATCCAAGTGCTCTGAAGCCGCGGCATGCAAAATTGACTTCTCCTCCTCCTTGTCCTCTTCTCCTCCTCCTCTTCCTCCTCCTGCTCCACATCTTCTCCTCTTCTTCTTCTCCTCCTCCTCTTCCTCTTCTCCTCCTCCTCTTCCTCCTCTTTCTCCTCCTCAGCCCTCAGACCTCCCCTCAGACTTCGGCCTCCTCTCTCTGAGTCAGTCTGACATCCTCTATCGTCCCTCCTCTCCTTATTCCTCCTCTGCTCCTCCCCTCCTCAGCTCCGCTTCTCCTTACTCCTCCCTCTGTGACCCCCTAAGACCTCCCTCCCCCTCTCCTTACTCTCCAAGCTCCGCCTTCTCCTCCTCCACCTCTCCCCCTCCTCCCCTCTTCACCTCCCTGTCTCCATATACCTCCTCCTCACCTCCTTCCAGGACCTTTACCACTCTACCTCAGCACCTCCCCCCACCTCCCCCCTTCTCCTCCACCCACAGGAGTCCAATCTGGAAAGAGAGGGGAGGAGCAGAAGAGGAGGAGGACAGGAGGAAGAGGAGGCGTGAGGAGGTGGAGGAGAGGCAGCAGGGGGAGGGAGAGAGCGCCTCAGAGACATCAGAGACAGTGGGAGGTGTTGAAGGGCGGAGCCTCCCGCTCAGCCCCCACCACCTCTACATGAAGGAGGAGGAGAGTGATGAAGATGAAGAGGAGGAGGGGGGAGGTGCTGAGGAGTTCCCCTCCATCTTCAGACCTGCAGGTCAGTCTGACTGTAAGGAGCAAAAGAGTTAAAACCCTGAACGACGAACCTGAGTGAAGTGGTGATGTGAGTTAATCAATCAATCAATCAATCAATCAATTTTATTTATAAAGCCCAATATCACAAATCACAATTTGCCTCACAGGGCTTTACAGCATACGACATCCCTCTGTCCTTTAGACCCTCACAGCTGATCAGGAAAAACTCCCCAAAAAACCCTTTAACCGGGGAAAAAAAAAACAGTAGAAAGCTCAGGAAGAGCAACTGAGGAGGGATCCCTCTTCCAGGACGGACAGACGTGCAGTAGATGTCGTACAGAACAGATTAACATGATGAATTAACAGTAATCTGTATGAGTGAAGTGGTGATGTGAGTTAATGTGTGAGTGAAGTGGTGATGTGAGTTAATGTGTAAGTGAAGTGGTGATGTGAGTTAATGTGTGAGTGAAGTGGTGATGTGAGTTAATGTGTGAGTGAAATGGTGATGTGAGTTAATGTGTGAGTGAAGTGGTGATGTGAGTTAATGTGTAAGTGAAGTGGTGATGTGAGTTAATGTGTGAGTGAAGTGGTGATGTGAGTTAATGTGTAACTGAAGTGGTGACGTGAGTTAATGTGTGAGTGAAGTGGTGATGTGAGTTAATGTGTGAGTGAAGTGGTGATGTGAGTTAATGTAAGTGAAGTGGTGATGTGAGTTAATGTGTAAGTGAAGTGGTGATTTGAGTTAATGTGTGAGTGAAGTAGTGATGTGAGTTAATGTAAGTGAAGTGGTGATGTGAGTTAATGTGTGAGTGAAGTGGTGATGTGAGTTAACGTGTGAGTGAAGTGGTGATGTGAGTTAATGTGAGTGAAATGGTGACGTGAGTTAACGTGTGAGTGAAGTGGGGATGTGAGTTAATGTGTGAGTGAAGTGGTGATGTGAGTTAATGTGTGAGTGAAGTGGTGATGTGAGTTAATGTGTGAGTGAAATGGTGATGTGAGTTAATGTGTGAGTGAAGTGGTGATGTGAGTTAATGTGTAAGTGAAGTGGTGATGTGAGTTAATGTGTGAGTGAAGTGGTGATGTGAGTTAATGTGTAACTGAAGTGGTGATGTGAGTTAATGTGTGAGTGAAGTGGTGATGTGAGTTAATGTGTGAGTGAAGTGGTGATGTGAGTTAATGTAAGTGAAGTGGTGATGTGAGTTAATGTGTAAGTGAAGTGGTGATTTGAGTTAATGTGTGAGTGAAGTAGTGATGTGAGTTAATGTAAGTGAAGTGGTGATGTGAGTTAATGTGTGAGTGAAGTGGTGATGTGAGTTAACGTGTGAGTGAAGTGGTGATGTGAGTTAATGTGAGTGAAATGGTGACGTGAGTTAACGTGTGAGTGAAGTGGGGATGTGAGTTAATGTGTGAGTGAAGTGGTGATGTGAGTTAATGTGTAAGTGAAGTGGGGATGTGAGTTAATGTGTGAGTGAAGTGGTGATGTGAGTTAATGTGTGAGTGAAGTGGTGATGTGAGTTAATGTGTAAGTGAAGTGGTGATGTGAGTTAATGTGTGAGTGAAGTGGGGATGTGAGTTAATGTGTGAGTGAAGTGGTGATGTGAGTTAACGTGTGAGTGAAGTGGTGATGTGAGTTAATGTGAGTGAAATGGTGACGTGAGTTAACGTGTGAGTGAAGTGGGGATGTGAGTTAATGTGTGAGTGAAGTGGGGATGTGAGTTAATGTGTGAGTGAAGTGGTGATGTGAGTTAATGTGTGAGTGAAGTGGTGATCTGAGTTAATGTGAGAGTGAAATGGTGATGTGAGTTAACGTGAGATTGAAGTGGTGCTCGTAACGCGTTCATGTGTGAGTGAAGTGGGGATGTGAGTTATAGTGTGAGTGAAGTGATGATGTGAGTTAACGTGAGAGTGAAGTGGTGTTGTGAGTTAATGTGAGAGTGACGTGGTGAGAGTGAAGTGGTGCTCGTAACGCATTCATGTGTGAGTGAAGTGGTGATGTGAGTTAACGTGAGAGTGAAGTGGTGATGTGAGTTAACATGTGAGTGAAGTGGTGCTCCTAACGCGTTAATGTGCGAGTGAAGTGGTGATGTGAGTTAACGTATCAGTGAAGTGGTGATGTGAGTTAATGTGTGAGTGAAGTGGTGATGTGAGTTAATGTGTGAGTGAAGTGATGATGTGAGTTAACGTGAGAGTGAAGTGGTGCTCCTAACGCGTTAATGTGCGAGTGAAGTGGTGATGTGAGTTAACGTATCAGTGAAGTGGTGATGTGAGTTAATGTGTGAGTGAAGTGATGATGTGAGTTAACGTGAGAGTGAAGTGGTGCTCCTAATGCGTTAATGTGTGAGTGAAGTGGTGATGTGAGTTAACGTGAGCGTGAAGTGGTGATGTGAGTTAATGTGTGAGTGAAGTGGTGATGTGAGTTAACGTGAGCGTGAAGTGGTGATGTGAGTTAATGTGTGAGTGAAGTGATGATGTGAGTTAACGTGAGAGTGAAGTGGTGCTCCTAACGCGTTAATGTGTGAGTGAAGTGGTGATGTGAGTTAATGTGTGAGTGAAGTGGTGATGTGAGTTAACGTGAGCGTGAAGTGGTGATGTGAGTTAACGTGAGGGTGAAGTGGTGCTCCTAATGCGTTAATGTGTGAGTGAAGTGGTGATGTGAGTTAACGTGAGCGTGAAGTGGTGATGTGAGTTAATGTGTGAGTGAAGTGGTGATGTGAGTTAACATGTGCGTGAAGTGGTGATGTGAGTTAACGTGTGAGTGAAGTGGTGATGTGAGTTAATGTGTGAGTGAAGTGGTGATGTGAGTTAACGTGAGCGTGAAGTGGTGATGTGAGTTAACGTGTGAGTGAAGTGGTGATGTGAGTTAATGTGTGAGTGAAGTGATGATGTGAGTTAACGTGAGAGTGAAGTGGTGCTCCTCATGCGTTAATGTGTGAGTGAAGTGGTGATGTGAGTTAATGTGTGAGTGAAGTGGTGATGTGAGTTAATGTGTGAATGAAGTGGTGAAGGCTGCGTGAAGCTGAAGTTAACTGCAGCGTTGTGAATTCACAAAGCTGAAGAGCCGTAATTTTTGAAGTGACAGTTGAAAAACTGAAAGGAGGTAAATGATGGTTAAAGTGGAGGTGAGGTTGAACAGCAGCTGAAAGCAGCTGACGAGGAAGTTCTGACAGAATTAAGTTTTAACTGAAGGACAGTGTCGTCATGTTAAAGGCTGTGAGGTGTCAGTTGAAGTGAAATCAGTTGAGGTGGTTAAAGATGAAAACAAACTGTCAGCTAATGGGAGCTGAAAGCAGCTGAAGTGTCAGTAAGGAAAAATTCTGTCTTTTTTTTTTTTCATGTTTGTCATTCAGTTCTGCGTCGCTCTCTCTCTGAGGGTTCTCTGCTGCAGGAACCTCGGTCTCCTCGCTTCCTGTCCGACAGCACCATCCATCAACTCACCCGCACGGTGACCTTTGATCTTGAGCTTGGCACAGGCCCCACCCCCCAACCCCCCTCCATCCACACCCTAAAGAGACAGCTCACCAGAGAAGGGGGGTCCCTGCACCACATGCTGCTGCTGCTCAACAGCACCAAGGTAGAGACCAGAAGGGACCAGGACAGACCAGCGAAGACCAATTTAGACCAGCAGAGAGCAGGACAGACCTACAGAGACCAGTTTAGACCAGGACAGAGCAGCTGAGAATAGGACAGACCAGAAGGGACCAGGACAGACCAGCAGAGAGCAGGACAGAACAGCAGTGACCAGTTTAGACCAGCAAAGAGCGGCAAAGACCAGCATAGACCAGCAGAGGCCAGTATAGACCAGCATTGAGCAGTACAGACCATTATAGACCAGCACAGACTAGGACAGACCAGGACAGACCAGGACAGATCAGCTGAGACCAAGACAGACCAGAAAGGACCAGGACAGACCAGCAGAGACCATGACAGACCAGAAGGGACCAGGACAGGCCAGGAGAGGGCAGGACAGACCAGCAGAGAGCAACAAAGACCAGTATAGACCAGCACTGAGCAGTACAGACGATTATAGACCAGTACAGACTAAAGACCAGGACAGACCAGTAGAGTATTAGAGCATCCAGGAAAAACCAATAAACACCAGAAAAGTCCACCAGGGACCAGCAGAGTCTGAGCTCAGTAGAATCTAATAGAGTCCACCAGGGACCAGCAGAGTCTGAGCTCAGTAGAGTCTAATAGAGTCCACCAGGCCCCAGCAGAGTCTGAGCTCAGTAGAGTATAATAGAGTCCACCAGGCCCCAGCAGAGTCTGAGCACAGTAGAGTCTAATAGAGTCCACCAGGGACCAGCAGAGTCTGAGCACAGTAGAGTCTAATAGAGTCCACCAGGCCCCAGCAGAGTCTGAGCACAGTAGAGTCTAATAGAGTCCACCAGGGACCAGCAGAGTCTGAGCACAGTAGAGTATAATAGAGTCCACCAGGCCCCAGCAGAGTCTGAGCACAGTAGAGTCTAATAGAGTCCACCAGGGACCAGCAGAGTCTGAGCTCAGTAGAGTCTAATAGAGTCCACCAGGGACCAGCAGAGTCTGAGCTCAGTAGAGTCTAATAGAGTCCACCAGGGACCAGCAGAGTCTGAGCTCAGTAGAGTCTAATAGAGTCCACCAGGGACCAGCAGAGTCTGACAGTTGTTGTTTTGTTTGTTCAGGACAGCGAGTTCAGAAACCTTCAACTGAGGAAGAAGACGAAGAGTCTGTACGTACACACTGAGCATGTGCAGTAGATCACACACTGAGCATGTGCAGTAGATCAGTCAGCTGACGATGACACCATGACACCAGAGAACTGTTACAGTCATCAGTCAGTGACTGTTTCCTGTTTTGTGTTGTTGTTCTTCACTTCCTGTCTCTCTGAATCGTCACGTCACTTCCTCAGAGCTGCTGATGTTCGGAGCCGCCTGCTGTTTCTACGGCGACGGAGGGTCGGTGCCTGTAAGCGTGGTAACAGTTTGGAGAAAGCTCTGAAGAACAACAGGTAGAACCCCCAGCGTTCTTTCTGACTGGTTCCTGCCGGTTCCTGCCGGGTCCACTCAGGTGTGTTTGTTTTGTGTTTCAGACCATCTGGGGGAGAGGTGCTCAGGTGGGCGGAGAGTCTGGAGGCTCTGCTGACCAATCAGTGTAAGACACATCACTTCCTGTTGTCTCTGTGGGAGGAGCCTACACCATCAGTCTCTGTGGCTGAACAGTCTCCCTGCTCTCTTCTCATTTGTCAGATGGTCTGGCCGTGTTCCGTCACTTCCTGAGGTTGGAGTTCAGCGAGGAAAACCTCGACTTCTGGTTGGCTGTGGAGAGATTTAAGAGGACACGCCCCCTCAGCAAGATGGCCGCCAGAGCTGCGAAAATCTACGACGAGTTCATCTCTACCAATGCAGCGAGACAGGTACCTGTCTGTCTGTTTGTGTGTCTGTGTGTCTGTCTGTGGGTCAGTCTGTGTCTGTACATCTGTCCTCTGATTGGTCCATTGATTGGTCATGTGACTTGGCTGTGTCTGTCTCCAGGTCAACGTGGACTCGTCTGTCAGAGAATCGACCAATCACAGCCTTCGTCTTGGTGTCAGCCCTGCCTCCTTCCAGTTGGCCCAGGATCAGATCTTTGGCCTGATGGAGACCGACAGTTACCCACGATTCCTCAGGTCCCGCCTCTATGCCCAGCTGGCCAATCAGGGCACACAGACAGCTTCTGAGTCATCCAATCAGAGCGGAGCTGGGTCTGCGTCTGTTGGTCAATCATAAGGAGGGAGGAGTCAGAGGCTGACCGTCATCAGATTGGCTGTCAGCAGCTCCTGTCATCTATTCAGACAAGAGCCGACCAATGAGAAGAAACTGTCCAGGTGCATTCTGGGAAATATAGGATCCATGTGTTGACAGACTAAAGGTCAGGACGTCTCCTCCTCTGTTGCTGCTGTGGACTGCTCCGTTTATAACCTCATAACAACAACATTCTACGACTACGTTAAATATTTTTAAAAACGTATTAATAACTTTAGTATCTGTGACTTTATAAAAACTTGTAATCAGATATTTGTTCGTTTTCAAACTGTGTCTGATTTTAGTTTTTAAATTATGTCATCAACATAAATCACAACATTAAATTAGAACCCAGACGTTCTGTCACAGATTTGAGAACATTAAAAATCAAATGTTCTTTAAGTTGTCCAGTCTTTCTTCGGCCGTGCTAACAGGAAGTCTGAAACATCTGCTGAGCCGACCGGAACAAACATGTTCGTAATTCCTGTGGACAAAATAAACTGAACACTAGCTAAGCATAAGCATGCTAACATATTAGCACACTAACATATTAGCATGCTAAGCTAACATGATCAACATGATAAAAACCGTAGGCTACCTGCTACCTGTCAGAGGAGGGGGAATGGCTTCAATATGACCCCTCCCTCCTCCATAAATGAATTTTTAGATTTTTTATGTTTGACAGTTAAAAGTTATAAAGTCTCAGTTTTTCACTCTTGTCGTTAAAGGGTTTTAATTTTGGACAAATTTTAATGAGAAGTAATGGGGGGGAGTAACAGACTTAAAACATGAGACGACCCACAGACGTCACGTCTGAACATCACGAGGATTAATCACTTTTTCATTGATTCCTTTTTTTATTTGACTCTTTTAGTGTGACTGTTACCTGACGTTAGTGACGTTGAGTGGCGTCAGTGATGTTAGTGACGTTAAAAGTGACGTTAAGTGACGTTAGTGACGTTAACTGACATTAGTGACGTTAAGTGACGTAGGTGTGTGTTATTAGCAGAGTAGATTTAAACAGATGTAACAGGAAGTGACCTCCTGAGGTCTGTCACTGTTGAAGAGATGATGTAATAAAACAGTCTGACAATAAATGATGTTGTTAAACTTTCTTCGTCTTTAGTTTTACTTCTGTCCTCCAACAGGAAGTTGAACCCAGCAGGTGTGATGATATCACAGATGACACACATTTATTTTTACTTCTTCCTGTGAGACGTCGAGACAATTGTCGTTATCGTTGATAACAGATTATTCAAGAAGATTCCAAGATTTCTTTATTGTCATTCTATACACATGTATTTGCATACACAGGCTGAAACGAAAAGTTGTTTCTCACCAGCTCCTTACAGTGCATTAAAGGATAATAATAATAAATAAGTAAAAACTAAGTTAAAACTTATGAGATGAGTAATAATAAAATGAATAAGTAATAAAATAATTAAAAGAAGAACAATCATTCGTTTCACAGCATTCAGACAGGTATTTAGCAGCAGTTTGGATTGAGTGGGGAGGGGGCGCAGTCCATTCACCAGCCTCACAGCTTGTGAGAAGAAGCTGTTCAGCATCCTGGTGGATCTGCAGCAGATGCTCCTGTACCTCTTCCCAGAAGGCAGGAGGGAGAACAGTCCGTGAGAGGGATGATGAGGGTTCTTGATGATGGTGGTGGCTCTGTGGATGCAGCGCTGCTTGTAGATCTGCATCAGGAAGGGCAGAGGGGCACCAGTGATTCTGCTGGCTCTTTTCACTGTCTTGTTGAGCTGCTGTTGTTCATAAGCCCTGCAGCTCCCGAACCAGGAAGTGAAGCTGTATGTAAGAATGCTTTCGATGGTGCCCCTGTAGAAGGTGAAGAGGTGAGGAGTGGGAAGACATGCTTTTCTGAGCCTCCGGAGGGGGTAGAGCAACCCTGGGCTTCTCACTGATCTGTTAGTGAACTTTATGAGACTTGAGTGTTTCCTGAAGATGTCACAGGTGGTGTTTATCAGGGTTCATGTGACACCTGTGCTGATGTTGTAATTTACATTAGATGTGACTGTTGTTACTGTGGAGACATCAGAGCAGCTGTGGGCTCACAGCGCCCTCTGCTGGAGGCTTCTCAGATAGACGTCTCTCAGGGTCCAGCAGCAGCAGATTTTACAGACTCGTCTGTCACAGTGAAATCTGGGCGGTGCTTTTGATTTGATTTACTTCATTCATTCATACAGACACAGACTGGTGGAGGTGGTGTTGATATGGAGGTAAACGCAGCTGAACACAGACTTAACAGAGCAGAGCTGCAGTCTGAAGTTTTATGTCTCATTTATTCATTAATGTCTCCATCATCAGATCTGTTCGTCAGTTTAAAGACTGACAGCTTTGTTTGTTTCTTAAAATCAGTTCTATTAAATCATTTTTTATTATCCTATTTACTGTTCCTCACATTAACCTCCATCAGCTCTGTGACAATGTCTCCTCCACCTACCTCAAATACACCTGCACAGACCTGCTGCTACTGCTCACAGGAAAACTAATGATAAACACAACCTGCAGGAAGTCTGCACGTCCATCAGACGCATTCTTGACATCATTCATGACATCATTCATGACATCATTCATCCTTAACCCCTCAAAAAGTTCACAACTGAGACAGACTGAAGAGGTTTTATTTCAGACACAGAGAGAACACTGAACACAGCAGAGACAACAGACAGAACCTCAGTCCATCAGGGACAGAACCTCAGTCCATCAGAAGGACCCAGGTGTAGGTTCTACCCAGCCAGGATGTGTTTGACAAACTCGGTGTAGTTGATGTGTCCATTGGCGTCCTCCTGTCCCACCATCAGTCGGTCAACCTCATTCTCTGTCATCTTCTCTCCCAACGTGGAGAGAACGTGGCGGAGCTCCGCCCCCATCACTGTGCCATTGCCCTCCTTGTCAAAGACCCTCAGACCCTCCACAAAGTCCTCGAAGGTCCCTTGCTCCTTGGAGCGCGCCACGTGCTGCAGCATGGGCAGGAAGCTGTCGAAGTCCAGCAGCTTCCTGTTCATCTCCTCCGCCTTCGGCCTCCCCAGCAGCTTCAGCACATCGTCGTTGGTCGGGTTGTGACCAAGAGCTCTCATGACGTCTCCGCATTGAGCGAAGGTGATCTTCATCTCACCAGCAGGCGTCTCGTCGAACAGTGTGAAGGCATCTCTGAACTCTTCGATCTGGTCAGCAGAGAACTCGACCACGATGCTCTTCAGGTCGACCTCCGGGGGTTTGGGCTCCGGCTCTGCAGGTTTGGGAGGAGGAGGAGGCTCTTCCTTCTTCGGCTCCACCTTCTTCACCTCCGTCTTCTTTGGTTCCACTTTCTTTGGAGCCATGCTGCTGAGAGGACGGACGGAGACGGACTGAGACAGATGCTGGTGGATGTGTTTTATAACGGCCGGAGGCGGAGCCAAGGAGACAGGAGAGAGAGACAGAGGATGACCAAAGATGGAGGAACCCTGGAATAGAAACACTCAGACAGGAGATAAGAGACACACTGCCAGAACTCAACCGGTCTGAACCAGTTCATTCCCAAAGGGCAAAGACAGACCTGCAGGAACCACCATAAACAATTTAAAATTTTTGACTGAAATTTCAGAAAATACAAAAACATGACTGAAAGAATGAATCAATGAATGAATGAAAGACAGTCGCTGCTGGCTGTTACCGTGACAACAGTCCATCAGTCACAATGTGTAACAGTCAATGTTGACAAAAACACAACTGATTAATTCAACTGTTGAATCTCTCAGTTCAGGTCAATAAACTTTATTAACATGTCGTCAGCACAGTCTCAGATATTAATAATCTTTATTAACATGTTGTCAGCAAACCCTCGGATATTAATAAACTTTATTAACATGTCGTCAGCACAGCCTCGGATATTAATAAACTTTACGTCAGCACAGCCTCGGATATTAATAATCTTTATTAACATGTCGTCAGCACAGTCTCGGATATTAATAAACTTTATTAACATGTCGTCAGCACAGCCTCGGATATTAATAATCTTTATTAACATGTTGTCAGCACAGCCTCGGATGTTAATAAACTTTACGTCAGCACAGCCTCGGATGTTAATAAACTTTATTAACATGTCGTCAGCACAGCCTCGGATGTTAATAAACTTTACGTCAGCACAGCCTCGGATGTTAATAAACTTTATTAACATGTCGTCAGCACAGCCTCGGATATTAATAAACTTTACGTCAGCACAGCCTCGGATGTTAATAAACTTTACGTCAGCACAGCCTCGGATATTAATAAACTTTATTAACATGTCGTCAGCACAGCCTCGGATATTAATAATCTTTATTAACATGTCGTCAGCACAGCCTCGGATATTAATAAACTTTATTAACATGTCGTCAGCACAGCCTCGGATGTTAATAAACTTTACGTCAGCACAGTCTCGGATGTTAATAAACTTTATTAACATGTCGTCAGCACAGCCTCGGGTGTTAATAAACTTTACGTCAGCACAGCCTCGGATGTTAATAAACTTTATTAACATGTCGTCAGCACAGCCTCGGGTATTAATAAACTTTATTAACATGTTGTCAGCACAGCCTCGGATATTAATAAAGTTCATTAACATGTCGTCAGCAAAGCCTTGGATATTAATAATCTTTATTAACATGTCGTCAGCACAGCCTCGGATATTAATAATCTTTATTAACATGTCGTCAGCACAGCCTCGGATGTTAATAAACTTTATTAACATGTCGTCAGCACAGTCTCGGATGTTAATAAACTTTATTAACATGTCGTCAGCACAGTCTCGGATGTTAATAATCTTTATTAACATGTCGTCAGCACAGCCTCGGATGTTAATAAACTTTATTAACATGTCGTCAGCACAGTCTCGGATGTTAATAATCTTTATGAACATGTCGTCAGCACAGCCTCGGATGTTAATAAACTTTATTAACATGTCGTCAGCAAAGTCTCGGATGTTAATAATCTTTATTAACATGTCGTCAGCACAGCCTCGGATGTTAATAAACTTTATTAACATGTCGTCAGCACAGCCTCGGATGTCAATAAACTTTATTAACATGTCGTCAGCACGGTCTCGGATATTAATAATCTTTATTAACATGTCGTCAGCAAAGCCTCGGATGTTAATAATCTTTATTAACATGTCGTCAGCAAAGCCTCGGATGTTAATAATCTTTATTAACATGTCGTCAGCACAGCCTCGGATGTTAATAATCTTTATTAACATGTCGTCAGCACAGCCTCGGATGTTAATAAACTTTACGTCAGCACAGCCTCGGATGTTAATAAACTTTATTAACATGTCGTCAGCACAGCCTCGGATATTAATAAACTTTACGTCAGCACAGCCTCGGATGTTAATAAACTTTATTAACATGTCGTCAGCACAGCCTCGGATGTTAATAAACTTTACATCAGCACAGCCTCGGATATTAATAATCTTTATTAACATGTCGTCAGCACAGACTCGGATATTAATAAACTTTATTAACATGTCGTCAGCAAAGCCTCGGATGTCAATAAACTTTATTAACATGTCGTCAGCACGGTCTCGGATATTAATAATCTTTATTAACATGTCGTCAGCAAAGCCTCGGATGTTAATAATCTTTATTAACATGTCGTCAGCACAGCCTCGGATGTTAATAATCTTTATTAACATGTCGTCAGCAAAGCCTCGGATGTTAATAATCTTTATTAACATGTCGTCAGCACAGCCTCGGATGTTAATAAACTTTTTTAACATGTCGTCAGCCCAGTCTTGGATGTTAATAATCTTTATTAACATGTCGTCAGCACAGCCTCGGATGTTAATAAACTTTATTAACATGTCGTCAGCACAGCCTCGGATGTTAATAAACTTTACGTCAGCACAGTCTCGGATATTAATAAACTTTATTAACATCTCGTCAGCACAGCCCCGGATATTAATAAACTTTATTAACATGTTGTCAGCACAGCCTCGGATGTTAATAAACTTTAAATCAGCACAGTCTCGGATATTAATAAACTTTATTAACATGTCGTTAGCACAGCCTTGGATGTTAATAATCTTTATTAACATGTCGTCAGCACAGCCTCGGATGTTAATAATCTTTATTAACATGTCGTCAGCACAGCCTCGGATGTTAATAAACTTTATTAACATGTCGTCAGCACAGCCTTGGATATTAATAAACTTTATTAACATGTCGTCAGCACAGCCTCGGATGTTAATAAACTTTACATCAGCACAGCCTCGGATGTTAATAAACTTTATTAACATGTCGTCAGCACAGCCTCGGATATTAATAAACTTTACGTCAGCACAGCCTCGGATGTTAATAAACTTTATTAACATGTCGTCAGCACAGCCTCGGATGTTAATAAACTTTACGTCAGCACAGCCTCGGATATTAATAATCTTTATTAACATGTCGTCAGCACAGACTCGGATATTAATAAACTTTATTAACATGTCGTCAGCAAAGCCTCGGATGTCAATAAACTTCATTAACATGTCGTCAGCACGGTCTCGGATATTAATAAACTTTATTAACATGTCGTCAGCAAAGCCTCGGATGTTAATAATCTTTATTAACATGTCATCAGCACAGCCTCGGATGTTAATAATCTTTATTAACATGTCGTCAGCACAGCCTCGGATGTTAATAAACTTTATTAACATGTCGTCAGCACAGCCTCGGATATTAATAAACTTTATTAACATGTCGTCAGCACAGCCTCGGATATTAATAAACTTTCTTAACATGTCGTCAGCACAGCCTCGGATGTTAATAAACTTTACGTCAGCACAGCCTCGGATGTTAATAAACTTTATTAACATGTCGTCAGCACAGCCTCGGATATTAATAAACTTTACGTCAGCACAGCCTCGGATGTTAATAAACTTTACGTCAGCACAGCCTCAGATATTAATAATCTTTATTAACATGTCGTCAGCACAGACTCGGATATTAATTAAATTTATTAACATGTCGTCAGCAAAGCCTCGGATGTCAATAAACTTTATTAACATGTCGTCAGCACGGTCTCGGATATTAATAATCTTTATTAACATGTCGTCAGCAAAGCCTCGGATGTTAATAATCTTTATTAACATGTCGTCAGCACAGCCTCGGATGTTAATAATCTTTATTAACATGTCGTCAGCACAGCCTCGGATGTTAATAAACTTTACGTCAGCACAGCCTCGGATGTTAATAAACTTTACGTCAGCACAGCCTCGGATGTTAATAAACTTTACGTCAGCACAGCCTCGGATATTAATAAACTTTACGTCAGCACAGCCTCGGATGTTAATAAACTTTATTAACATGTCGTCAGCACAGCCTCGGATGTTAATAAACTTTACGTCAGCACAGCCTCGGATATTAATAATCTTTATTAACATGTCGTCAGCACAGACTCGGATATTAATAAACTTTATTAACATGTCGTCAGCAAAGCCTCGGATGTCAATAAACTTTATTAACATGTCGTCAGCACGGTCTCGGATATTAATAATCTTTATTAACATGTCGTCAGCACAGCCTCGGATGTTAATAATCTTTATTAACATGTCGTCAGCAAAGCCTCGGATGTTAATAAACTTTATTAACATGTCATCAGCACAGTCTCAGATATTAATAATCTTTATTAACATGTTGTCAGCACAGCCTCGGATGTTAATAAACTTTATTAACATGTCGTCAGCCCAGTCTCGGATGTTAATAATCTTTATTAACATGTCGTCAGCACAGCCTCGGATGTTAATAAACTTTATTAACATGTCGTCATCACAGCCTCGGATGTTAATAAACTTTACGTCAGCACAGTCTCGGATATTAATAAACTTTATTAACATCTCGTCAGCACAGCCTCGGATATTAATAAACTTTATTAACATGTTGTCAGCACAGCCTCGGATGTTAATAAACTTTAAATCAGCACAGTCTCGGATATTAATAAACTTTATTAACATGTCGTTAACATGTCGTCAGCACAGCCTCGGATATTAATAAACTTTATTAACATGTCGTCAGCACAGCCTCCGATATTAATAATCTTTATTAACATGTTGTCAGCACAGCCTCGGATATTAATAAACTTCATTAACATGTCGTCAGCAAAGCCTCGGATGTTAATAATCTTTATTAACATGTCGTTAGCACAGCCTCGGATATAAATAAACTTTATTAACATGTCGTCAGCACAGCCTCGGATGTTAATAAACTTTATTAACATGTCGTCAGCACAGTCTCGGATGTTAATAATCTGTATTAACATGTCATCAGCACAGCCTCGGATATTAATAAACTTTATGTCAGCACAGCCTCGGATGTTAATAAACTTTATTAACTGTGCTAACGACATGTTAGCACAGTCTCGGATATTAATAAACTTTATTAACATGTCGTCAGCACAGCCTCGGATGTTAATAAACTTTATTAACATGTCGTCAGCACAGTCTCGGATGTTAATAATCTGTATTAACATGTCATCAGCACAGCCTCGGATATTAATAAACTTTATGTCAGCACAGCCTCGGATGTTAATAAACTTTATTAACATGTCGTCAGCACAGCCTCGGATGTTAATAATCTTTATTAACATGTCGTCAGCAAAGCCTCGGATGTTAATAAACTTTATTAACATGTCGTCAGCACAGCCTCGGATGTTAATAATCTTTATTAACATGTCGTCAGCACAGCCTCGGATGTTAATAAACTTTACGTCAGCACAGCCTCGGATGTTAATAAACTTTATTAACATGTCGTCAGCACAGCCTCGGATGTTAATAATCTTTATTAACATGTCGTCAGCACAGCCTCGGATGTTAATAAACTTTATGTCAGCACAGCCTCGGATGTTAATAAACTTTATTAACATGTCGTCAGCACAGCCTCGGATGTTAATAATCTTTATTAACATGTCGTCAGCAAAGCCTCGGATGTTAATAAACTTTATTAACATGTCGTCAGCACAGCCTCGGATGTTAATAAACTTTATTAACATGTCGTCAGCCCAGCCTCGGATGTTAATAAACTTTATTAACATGTCGTCAGCACAGCCTCGGATGTTAATAAACTTTACGTCAGCACAGTCTCGGATATTAATAAACTTTATTAACATGTCGTTAGCACAGCCTCGGATATTAATAAACTTTATTAACATGTCGTCAGCACAGCCTCGGATATTAATAAACTTTATTAACATGTTGTCGGCACAGCCTCGGATGTTAATAAACTTTACGTCAGCACAGTCTCGGATATTAATAAACTTTATTAACATGTCGTCAGCACAGCCTCGGATGTTAATAATCTTTATTAACATGTCGTCAGCACAGCCTCGGATGTTAATAAACTTTATTAACATGTCGTCAGCACAGCCTCGGATGTTAATAAACTTTATTAACATGTCGTTAGCACAGCCTCGGATATTAATCAACTTTATTAACATGTCGTCAGCACAGTCTCGGATATTAATAATCTCTACTAACATGTCGTCAGCACAGCCTCGGATGTTAATAAACTTTATTAACATGTCGTCAGCACAGCCTCGGATGTTAATAAACTTTATTAACATGTCGTTAGCACAGCCTCGGATATTAATCAACTTTATTAACATGTCGTCAGCACAGTCTCGGATATTAATAATCTCTATTAACATGTCGTCAGCACAGCCTCGGATGTTAATAAACTTTACGTCAGCACAGTCTCGGATATTAATAAACTTTATTAACATGTCGTTAGCACAGCCTCGGATATTAATAAACTTTATTAACATGTCGTTAGCACAGTCTCGGATATTAATAAACTTTATTAACATGTCGTCAGCACAGCCTCGGATATTAATAAACTTTATTAACATGTTGTCAGCACAGCCTCGGATGTTAATAAACTTTATTAACATGTCGTCAGCACAGTCTCGGATGTTAATAATCTTTATTAACATGTCGTCAGCACAGCCTCGGATATTAATAAACTTTACGTCAGCACAGTCTCGGATATTAATAAACTTTATTAACATGTTGTCAGCACAGCCTCGGATGTTAATAAACTTTATTAACATGTCGTCAGCACAGTCTCGGATGTTAATAATCTTTATCAACATGTCGTCAGCACAGCCTCGGATGTTAATAAACTTTATTAACATGTCGTCAGCACAGCCTCGGATGTTAATAAACTTTATTAACATGTCGTTAGCACAGCCTCGGATATTAATCAACTTTATTAACATGTCGTCAGCACAGTCTCGGATATTAATAATCTCTACTAACATGTCGTCAGCACAGCCTCGGATGTTAATAAACTTTATTAACATGTCGTCAGCACAGCCTCGGATGTTAATAAACTTTATTAACATGTCGTTAGCACAGCCTCGGATATTAATCAACTTTATTAACATGTCGTCAGCACAGTCTCGGATATTAATAATCTCTATTAACATGTCGTCAGCACAGCCTCGGATGTTAATAAACTTTACGTCAGCACAGTCTCGGATATTAATAAACTTTATTAACATGTCGTTAGCACAGCCTCGGATATTAATAAACTTTATTAACATGTCGTTAGCACAGTCTCGGATATTAATAAACTTTATTAACATGTCGTCAGCACAGCCTCGGATATTAATAAACTTTATTAACATGTTGTCAGCACAGCCTCGGATGTTAATAAACTTTACGTCAGCACAGTCTCGGATATTAATAAACTTTATTAACATGTTGTCAGCACAGCCTCGGATGTTAATAAACTTTATTAACATGTCGTCAGCACAGTCTCGGATGTTAATAATCTTTATTAACATGTCGTCAGCACAGCCTCGGATGTTAATAAACTTTATTAACATGTCGTCAGCACAGTCTCGGATATTAATAAACTTTATTAACATGTCGTCAGCACAGCCTCGGATATTAATAAACTTTATTAACATGTTGTCAGCACAGTCTCGGATATTAATAAACTTTATTAACATGTCGTCAGCACAGCCTCGGATATTAATAAACTTTATTAACATGTTGTCAGCACAGCCTCGGATGTTAATAAACTTTATTAACATGTCGTCAGCACAGTCTCGGATGTTAATAATCTTTATTAACATGTCGTCAGCACAGCCTCGGATGTTAATAAACTTTATTAACATGTCGTCAGCACAGCCTCGGATGTTAATAAACTTTACGTCAGCACAGCCTCGGATATTAATAAACTTTATTAACATGTCGTCAGCACAGCCTCGGATATTAATAAACTTTATTAACATGTCGTCAACACAGCCTCGGATGTTAATAAACTTTACGTCCGCACAGCCTCGGATATTAATAAACTTTATCAACATGTCGTTAGCACAGCCTCGGATATTAATAAACTTTATTAACATGTCCTCAGCACAGCCTCGGATATTAATAAACTTTATTAACATGTCGTCAGCACAGTCTCGGATATTAATAAACTTTATTAACATGTTGTCAGCACAGCCTCGGGTATTAATAAACTTTATTAACATGTCGTCAGCACAGCCTCGGATATTAATAAACTTTATCAACATGTTGTCAGCACAGCCTCGGATATTAATAAACTTTATCAACATATTGTCAGCACAGTCACAGTCTGAGAATCACAAACTATTAACAACATGTTTTATCACAAAATCACAGACAGAAATTTTAAAGAAGAAAAACATATGACAAGAAAATAAAAAGTCAGAGAGATCTGTGAGGAGGTGACCTGTCTGTCTGTCAGTCTGTCTGTCTCTCTCTCTCTCTCTCCCTGTCTTTCCCTGTCTCTGTCAGTCTCTGTCTCTCTGTCTCTGTCTGTTTCTCCCCGTGTCTCTCATTGTCTCTGTCTGTCACTGTCACTGTCTCTGTCTCTCTCTCTCTCCCTGTCTCTGTCTCTCTCTATCCCTGTCTCCCAGTCTGTCTCTGTGTGTCTCTGTCCCTCTCTTTGTCTCTGTCTGTCTCTGTTTCTGTCTCCATGTCCCTCTCTGTGTGTGTGTCTCTTCAGTCCATTTATGTCCAGTGTCTTTATCCCCTGAGGTGTTTTCAGACATCGAATGTGCCATTAACATTCCTGCTGTGATAAGGACACAGATTACCCAGAATGCTCTGAGTGTCTTTCAGTCTTTAAATAACACTGACGATGGAGTCCAGACCTGCAGATGGACAGACACCAAATTGGGGCATCTTTTATCAGTCAGTTCTTTCAACACTCAGTATATGTTTTCGTATGTGTGTTCGTATGTGTGTGTATATGTGTGTGTATATGTATATATATATGTGTGTATATGTGTGTAAATGTGTACATGTGTGTATATGTCTGTGTGTGTGTGTGTATATGTGTATTTTTGTGTGTATGTGTGGATGCGTATATGTGTGTGTATGTGTGTATGTGTGTGTATCAATCAATCAATCAATTTTATTTATAAAGCCCAATATCACAAATACAATTTGCCTCACAGGGCTTTACAGCATACGACATCCCTCTGTCCTTTGGACCCTCACAGCTGATCAGGAAAAACTCCCCAAAAAAACCCTTTAACGGGGAAAAATGGCAGAAAGCTCAGGAAGAGCAACTGAGGAGGGATCCCTCTTCCAGGACGGACAGACGTGCAATCTCATTCTGCAAGCGTGCAGAATGAGATCAGACTGAGATCAGACTGAAATCAGCCTGAGATCAGACTGAAATCAGCCTGAAAATACAAGAACAAATTCATTTAACTTTTGAATCCGTATAGAGATCTGTAGCTGTGCATGACATTTGAGGATAAGCAGTGTGTCTCCTCTTAATGTGACTTTCTCAATTTTCCTGCTGACAAGGTGAAGAACGCGCAGCTGGACTATCTACTTGGACATTGCACTGCTCACTCCTTAGAACATCAACTGTTAGAATAAACCCAACAACACTTTGCACATACTGCACAATTAGTCTACACTCTACTGTCAAGTTGGTTAGGACGACAAACTGCAGTCAGGTCGAGACCCCGGTGAGGACGACAAGCATGCAGATGAGCTTCCCTGAGACGGTTTCTGACAGTTTGTGCAGAAATTCTTTGGTTATGGAAACTGATTGTTGCAGCAGCTGTCCGGGTGGCTGGTCTCTTGACGATCTTGGAGGTGAACATACTGGATGTGGAGGTCCTGGGCTGGTGTGGTTACACGTGGTCTGCGGTTGTGAGGCTGGTTGGATGTACTGCCAAATTGTCTGAAATGCCTTTGGAGACGGCTTATGGTAGAGAAATGAACATTCAATTCACGGGCAACAGATCTGGTGGACATTCCTGCAGTCAGCATGCCAATTGCACGCTCCCTCAAAACTTGCGACATCTGTGGCATTGTGCTGTGTGATAAAACTGAACATTTCAGAGTGGCCTTTTATTGTGGCCAGCCTAAGGCACACCTGTCCAATAATCATGCTGTCTAAACAGCATCCTGATATGCCACACCTGTGAGGTGGGATGGATTATCTCGGCAAAGGAGAAGTGCTCACTAACACAGATTTAGACAGATTTGTGAACAATATTTGTGAGAAATGGTCTTTTGTGTATATAGAAAAAGTTTTAGATCTTTGAGTTCAGCTCATGAAAAAAAAACTACTTGTACCGACTCGTACTTGCAGATCTGATCCGTAACTGTGGACTCTGTGAAACTTTGAAACTTTGATGCATAACTGCAAAATATTTTCGTCATTGTGCAAATCTTCTTCATTTGTTCACAAAATGTCATGCACAGCTATGGCTCTCTGTACAGCATAACTGCAAAAGTTAGAGAGAGGGAGAGAGAAAGAGAGAGAGAGAGAGAGAGAGAGAGAGAGAGAGAGAGAGAGAGAGAGAGAGAGAGACATCTTTATTGATCCCACAATTGAGAAATTCCAGTGTTACAGCAGTCAAGGGGAAAGAGTCAGATTAAAGATTTCAGTATTTTAAAACTTAAAAACTAGGAATGCAGAAAAAGTACAAAAAATACAACAAACAGCAACAGCTAGTAATAATAATAATAATGATTATGATAATGGGCAGTGGATAAAAAGTGAGCAATTGATAAAAGTGAGCACATTTAGTGCAAAGTGAAAAATTATATGTGCAAATAAACAACAACAAGGGGGACAGCAATGCTCATAGTGGTGTTTATAAAGTGTCCATGGTGCAGTTTACTGTGAGCAGTGCTGGTTATGTAGCCTGACAGCAGCAGGCAGGAAGGACCTGCGATAGCGTTCCTTCACACACTGGTGAATCAGTCTGTCGCTGAAGGAGCTCTCCAGAGCTTTTATCTCCTCCTGCAGAGGATGGAAGTCATTAGTCTTCAGAGATGACAGCTTGACTGTCATCCTCCTTTCTCCCACCACCTGCACAGAGTCCAGAGAGCATTCTCTTCATAATCAGCTTGTCCAGTCTCTTCCTACCTACCTAGATAGCTGATGCCACCACAGTGTCAAAGAAGGTCTTCAGGAGCGCCCCCTGCACTCCAAAAGACCTAAGCCACCTCAGCAGGTAGAGTCTGCTTTGGCCTTTCCTGTACAGTGCTGTTATGATCTGAAGGTGGTTCCTCAGATCAATGTGTTTGTGCAGATATGTTTTTACACATTCACAGATTTGAATGCATTCATACAAAACATTTCCACATGGTTACAATACATATGAAACAAATTTTATTCCATACAGCAGAGACAAACTGCTGAAAATGATCAGCAGCTTTAAACTCTGTTACATGCCAGTCTCATACTCTGTACTGGAACAGTGTTACACTGCAATGTCACTTCTGAATATAGATATAAATAAAATTAATTAATATTATAATTCAGAATAAACTGCAAGATCAGAACTGTAGAACAACAACGAGGAAATATTTCAAAGGACAAAGATCAAACATTTTAACAATATTAATAATATTGTTTTACTAAACTTTTTTACAAATTAATTTATATTAAAACACTACCACTATTAAAAACATATTATTACACTTTATTACAACATTAATAACATTCATACTAAAACACCATCACAGTATTGTTAACATGAATTTTACAACCCTTAATTACAATATTGATATTATTAATATAACTCTATCACAGTATCAATAACATCACATCAGTTTGTCACATATATAATTAACATGATTATGACATCACAGTAGTGTTACAGCAGCTGCCACATGACCTGTCAGATGAAGATGTGATGATGTGAAGTTACAGATTTCACTTGATTTCACTTAGATGTTTTAGGGTGTAAAATTATATTTAATTTCTTAATTTAATCTGTTAATTTAATCTAATCAATGTGTGACTGTGAAACATTAAACACCTACAGTCTGTAACTCTGACCTCTGACCTCTGACCTCTGATCCGGTTGAAATCAAACCTTCACCTTCACATTTTGACTTCACTCACAAAATCTACAACTTTTTACTTTCTAATCAGGACAAGACATGTCTGCTGTGTAACCATGGTAACCAGAGGTCTGACAGGTGATCACAGTCTTAAACAGTGTGACATCACATGCAATATTAACAGGTAAAGATACTGATCACTAATTGGTTCACAGAGTTACATGGGTGTTTTGGGTGTGACGGGGATAGAACTGCTGCATTCTGGGACATCAGCTGGATCTGGAGACAGTCAGAGACAGAGACAGACAGAGACAGTTATTATCAGAATAATGTCTCAGTATTGTCCTCAGCAGGACATCTGATAACTCTCAACTCCTCAACAGAAAGTGGGTGTGGAGAGGATGACATCACAGATCAGTTACAGATCAATAATCAATAAACACCTGAGACATCCTGGAGACACAGTTTGCCTCTGATGGCTGAATACAGATCAGCTAAAACCACATCCTCCTCCCGGTCTGCATCCACCTACGGAAACAGAGACGGAGATGGAGAGAGTGTAGTTGTGTCAGCTGTACCTGTATCAGAAGGTGTAGTTGTGTCAACAGGTGAAGCTGTGTCAGAAGGTGTAGTTGTGTCAGAAGGTGTAGTTGTGTCAACAGGTGAAGCTGTATCACAAAGTGTAGCTGTGTCAGCAGGTGAAGCTGTATCAGAAGGTGTAGCTGTATCAGAAGGTGTAGTTGTGTCAACAGGTGAAGCTGTGTCAGAAGGTGTAGTTGTGTCAGAAGGTGTAGTTGTGTCAACAGGTGAAGCTGTGTCAGAAGGTGTAGTTGTGTCAGAAGGTGTAGTTGTGTCAACAGGTGAAGCTGTATCACAAAGTGTAGTTGTGTCAACAGGTGTAGTTGTGTCAACAGGTGAAGCTGTATCAGAAGGTGTAGTTGTGTCAACAGGTGAAGCTGTATCAGAAGGTGTAGTTGTGTCAACAGGTGAAGCTGTATCACAAAGTGTAGTTGTGTCAACAGGTGTAGTTGTGTCAACAGGTGAAGCTGTGTCAGAAGGTGTAGTTGTGTCAGCAGGTGTAGTTGTGTCAACAGGTGAAGCTGTGTCAGAAGGTGTAGTTGTGTCAACAGGTGAAGCTGTATCACAAAGTGTAGCTGCGTCAGCAGGTGAAGCTGTATCAGAAGGTGTAGCTGTGTCAACAGATGAAGCTGTATCAGAAGGTGTAGTTGTGTCAACAGGTGAAGCTGTGTCAGAAGGTGTAGTTGTGTCAGAAGGTGTAGTTGTGTCAACAGGTGAAGCTGTATCAGAAGGTGTAGTTGTGTCAACAGGTGAAGCTGTATCACAAAGTGTAGTTGTGTCAACAGGTGAAGCTGTGTCAGAAGGTGTAGTTGTGTCAGCAGGTGTAGTTGTGTCAACAGGTGAAGCTGTGTCAGAAGGTGTAGTTGTGTCAGAAGGTGTAGTTGTGTCAACAGGTGAAGCTGTATCACAAAGTGTAGCTGCGTCAGCAGGTGAAGCTGTATCAGAAGGTGTAGTTGTGTCAACAGGTGAAGCTGTGTCAGAAGGTGTAGTTGTGTCAACAGGTGAAGCTGTGTCAGAAGGTGTAGTTGTGTCAGAAGGTGTAGTTGTGTCAACAGGTGAAGCTGTATCACAAAGTGTAGTTGTGTCAACAGGTGAAGCTGTGTCAGCAGGTGAAGCTGTATCAGAAGGTGTAGTTGTGTCAACAGGTGAAGCTCTATCACAGAGTGTAGTTGTGTCAGCAGGTGAAGCTCTATCACAGAGTGTAGGTGTGTCAGCAGGTGCAGTTGTGTCAGAAGGTGTAGTTGTGTCAACAGGTGAAGCTGTATCACAAAGTGTAGCTGTGTCAGCAGATGAAGCTGCATCAGAAGGTGTAGTTGTGTCAACAGGTGAAGCTCTATCACAGAGTATAGTTGTGTCAGCAGGTGAAGCTCTATCACAGAGTGTAGGTGTGTCAGCAGGTGCAGTTGTGTCAGAAGGTGTAGTTGTGTCAGAAGGTGTAGTTGTGTCAACAGGTGAAGCTGTATCACAAAGTGTAGCTGTGTCAGCAGATGAAGCTGCATCAGAAGGTGTAGTTGTGTCAACAGGTGAAGCTGGATCAGAAGATATAGTTGTGTCAGCAGGTGTAGTTGTGTCAGAAGGTGTAGCTGTGTCAGCAGGTGTAGTTGTGTCAGAGAGTGTAGTTGTGTCAGAAGGTGTAGCTGTGTCAACAGGTGTAGTTGTGTCACCAGGTGTAGTTGTGTCAGCAGGTGTAGTTGTGTCAGCAGGTGCAGTTGTGTCAGAAGGTGTAGTTGTGTCAGAAGGTGTAGCTGTGTCAACAGGTGTAGTTGTGTCACCAGGTGTAGTTGTGTCAGAAGGTGTAGCTGTGTCAGCAGGTGTAGTTGTGTCAGAAAGTGTAGTTGTGTCAACAGGTGAAGTTGTGTCAACAGGTGTAGTTGTGTCAGCAAGTGTAGTTGTGTCAGAAGGTGTAGTTGTGTCAGAAGGTGTAGCTGTGTCAGCAAGTGTAGTTGTGTCAGAAAGTGTAGTTGTGTGAGCAGGTGTAGTTGTGTCAGCAGGTGCAGTTGTGTCAGAAGGTGTAGCTGTGTCAACAGGTGTAGCTGTGTCAGACGGTGTAGTTGTGTCAGCAGGTGTAGTTGTGTCAGCAGGTGTAGTTGTGTCAGAAGGTGTAGCTGTGTCAGAAGGTGTAGCTATGTCAGCAGGTGCAGTTGCGTCAGCAGGTGTAGTTGGGTTAGCAGGTGTACCTGTATCAGAAGGTGTAGCTGTCTGTAGTATCTCCTGATGGAGACGATGTCCCTCTGAAACGTCTCCAGGCGTCTCCTGAGGGCAGAGCTGTTGTCTCCAAGGAGACCGAGCAGAGCGGCTCGTTTCTGCAGACGACAACGGAGCGTCTGGTTGGAGCAGAGCAGCAACACCACCAGGTCAGGAGATCCAATCTGAACACAGAGAGGACAGGTGGAGCAGAGTCAATACATGTGGAGCAGAGTCAGTGCAGGTGGAGCAGGAAAGGTGAAGCAGAGTCAGTGCAGGTGGAGTAGTGCGAGAGGAGCAGAGTCAGGACAGGGGGAGCAGACTCAGTACAGGTGAGCAGGACAGGTGGAGCAGAGTCAATACAGGAGGAGCAGAGTCAGTACAGGTGGAGAAGAGTCAGTGCAGGTGAGCAGGACAGGTGAAGCAGAGTCAGTACAGGAGGAGCAGAGTCAGTACAGGTGGAGAAGAGTCAGTACAGGAGGAGTAGAGTCAGTACAGGTGGAGCAGAGTCAGTACAGGTGAGCAGGACAGGTGGAGCAGAGTCAATACAGGAGGAGCAGAGTCAGTACAGGTGGAGCAGAGTCAGTACAGGTGAGCAGGACAGGTGGAGCAGAGTCAGTACAGGAGGAGCAGAGTCAGTGCAGGTGGAGCAGAGTCAGTACAGGTGAGCAGGACAGGTGGAGCAGAGTCAATACAGGAGGAGCAGAGTCAGTACAGGTGGAGAAGAGTCAGTACAGGAGGAGCAGAGTTAGTACAGGTGGAGCAGAGTCAGTGCAGATGGAGTAGAGTCAGTACAGGTGGAGCAGAGTCAGTACAGATGGAGCAGAGTCAGTACAGGTGGAGCAGGACAGGTGAAGCAGAGTCAGTACAGGTGAAGCAGAGTCAGTACAGGTGGAGCAGAGTCAGGAGCAGAGTCAGTACAGGTGGAGCAGAGGCAGGACAGGTGAAGCAGAGTCAGTACAGGTGGAGCAGAGTCAGTACAGGTGAAGCAGAGTCAGTACAGATGGAGCAGAGTCAGTACAGGTGAAGCAGAGTCAGGAGCAGAGTCAGTAAAGGTGGAGCAGAGTCAGGAGCAGAGTCAGGACAGGTGAAGCAGAGTCAGTACAGATGGAGCAGAGTCAGTAAAGGTGGAGCAGAGTCAGGAGCAGAGTCAGGACAGGTGAAGCAGAGTCAGTACAGGTGAAGCAGAGTCAGTACAGATGGAGCAGAGTCAGTACAGATGGAGCAGAGTCAGTACAGGTGAAGCAGAGTCAGGAGCAGAGTCAGTACAGGTGGAGCAGAGTCAGGACAGGTGAAGCAGAGTCAGGAGCAGAGTCAGTACAGGTGGAACAGTGTCAGTACAGGTGGAACAGTGTCAGTACAGGTGGAACAGAGTCAGTACAGGTGAAGCAGAGTCAGGAACAGAGTCAGTACAGGTGGAACAGAGTCAGTACAGGTGAAGCAGAGTCAGGAACAGAGTCAGTACAGGTGGAACAGAGTCAGTACAGGTGAAGCAGAGTCAGGAACAGAGTCAGTACAGGTGGAACAGAGTCAGTACAGGTGGAACAGAGTCAGTACAGGTGGAACAGAGTCAGGACAGGTGGAACAGTGTCAGTACAGGTGGAACAGAGTCAGTACAGGTGAAGCAGAGTCAGTACAGGTGGAACAGAGTCAGAATTGCAACAAGCTCTCTGATTGGTCAGTACCTGCTCCTGGAAGCTGAGCGCCTGGTGGACGTCCTGAGGGAACCCATCCACGATGACCCCTCTGACCTCCTGACCAATCAGGTGATGTCTCAGCTCAGAGACAGTCTCCTCCTGGTTAGTTCTGACCTGAGGTCCGAGCTCCCCGTGACCCATCATCTCTGAAAGAACCTCCCACTTCTTGCTGGGTGAGGCGGGGCTTAGTAACTGCCTCCTGAGCAGCTCGTCCAATGAGACGACTCTGAAGCGGAAGTGATGAGCAAGCCTCGCCGCCTGACTTCCCTTCCCACTCCCTGGACCGCCTGATGAGAATCAAAGGACAGAGACCACAACATCCTCAGTCTGAACCGGGTCAGGGACCTTCATACACTTCCCTCATTCTGTCCCCTGGTTCAGACCTCTAACTGGTTTTGGTTTAGATCTCTGCCTGGTTTTGGTTTAGATCTCTGACTGGTTCTGGTTTAGATCGCTACCTGGTTCTGGTTTAGATCTCTGCCTGGTTCTGGTTTAGATCTCTGCCTGGTTCTGGTTTAGATCTCTACCTGGTTCTGGTTTAGATCTCTGCCTAGTTCTGGTTTAGATCTCTGCCTGGTTCTGGTTTAGATCTCTGACTGATTATGGTATAGATCTCTACCTGGTTCTGATTTAGGTCTCTGACTGGTTCTGGTTTAGATCTCTGCCTAGTTCTGGTTTAGATCTCTGCCTGGTTCTGGTTTAGATCTCTGACTGATTATGGTATAGATCTCTACCTGGTTCTGATTTAGGTCTCTGACTGGTTTTGGTTTAGATCTCTACCTGGTTCTGGTTTAGATCTCTGCCTGGTTCTGGTTTAGATCTCTACCTGGTTCTGTTTTAGATCTCTGCCTAGTTATGGTTTAGATCTCTGCCTGGTTCTGGTTTAGATCTCTGACTGATTATGGTATAGATCTCTACCTGGTTCTGATTTAGGTCTCTGACTGGTTTTGGTTTAGATCTCTACCTGGTTCTGGTTTAGATCTCTGCCTGGTTCTGGTTTAGATCTCTGCCTGGTTCTGTTCCAGATCCCCACTTGGTTCTGCTTTAGGTCTCTGTTTGGTCCTGGTTTAGTTTTCTCCCGGATTTTCTTACCAATGATGAAGATGATGAGGGGGCGTGGCCTCTGAGGAGGCGGGATGCTTACTTCCTGCAGGAGTCCAGACGTTTCTGTCATGTCAGAGTCTGAGTCGATGGAGACCTGAGACTGGACTCGAGGAGGAGGAGGACCAGAAGGAGGAGCTGAGAGGAGGAACAGTTAGAAGACTCACATCAAAACTCTGAGACTCTGATTTAAGAACTTCATATCTCCCACTGCAAAATCACACACCTGAAGTTCAACCTGAGCCACCTAAACTCCTTGGGAACTGAACCCCTTGGGAACTGAACTCTTTGGGAACTGAACTCCTTGGGAACTGAACATCTTAGGAACTGAACCCCTTGGGAATTGAACTTTTTGGACACCGAACTCCTTGGGAACCAAACTTCTTGGGAACTGGACTCCTTCAGAACTGAACTCCTTGGGAACTGAACTCCTTCGGAACCGAACTTCTTGGGAACTGGACTTCCGAACTGAACTCCTTGGGAACTGAACTCCTTGGGAATTGAACTTTTTGGACACCGAACTCCTTGGGAACTGAACTCCTTCGGAACCAAACTTCTTGAGAACTGAACTCCTTGGGAACTGAACTCCTTCGGAACCGAACTTCTTGGGAACTGGACTCCTTTGGAACTGAACTCCTTGGGAACTAAGCTCCTTGGGAACTAAGCTCCTTGGGAACCGAGCTCCTTGGGAACCGAGTTCCTTGGGAACTGACCTCCTTCGGAACTGAACTTTTTGGGAAATGAACTCCAGCTAAAAATCAATCTCACCAATCATTCTTCAGTCTCTTACCAATTGTGATGAAGGTCGTTGTGTCTCCTTCATCCTTCCTCACACTGTGGACAGACGGGGTCACTGCAGGTCCAGGTGGATGTACGGGGAGGAATCTAGGTTCAGGAGCTGTTGGGGAGGTTCCAAGTGGTATTGTTTTGATGATGGAGGACACCATTGTTGTTGTTTGGGGTACTGGTGCCGTTGTGCGGGGTATTGATGGTGTTGTTTGAGGTACTGGTGATGTTGTAGAGGGTATGGGGTTTATTGTGGGGGGTAGTGGTGTTGTAGGGGCTATTTGAGGTGTTGTTTGGGGTATTGTGGATGTTGTAGAGCTGAAAGGTTTTGTTCTTGAGGGTACTGATGGTGTTATAAGAGATATTGGGGGTGTTGTTTGAGGTATTGGGGATGGTGTAGAGGGTATAGGGGCTATTTTGGGGGGTACAGGTGGTGTAGGGTCAAATTTGGGGGATATTTGAGGTGTTGTTGGAGGAACAGATGATACTGTTCTCGGGGGTTCAGGTGCAGGTTCAAAGGGTGTGGGGCTCAGCTGGCGTCTGCCCGGCTGGATGAATGTGTCCCAGGTGACGGCCCCAGGACCCCCCAGCTGTCTGGTTCTGATCAGGCAGCTCTGCAGGAAACTGACGGGGTCGTCAGGATGATGGTACAGGACACCTGTCAACAGACTCTGACACAGAGAACACAGGAAAGAGTCCTGGAGTCACTAACGTCCTCTGATCGTCTGAATAAATCTGAACTACAGTAAAACTAAAGGTTTTAATTGTATTTAATTCAAATTTTATTTCCAGTCTTTATTGCCTTTATTTTAAACCTCTGTACTCATTTTAATCTGTTGCATCATAAAATCTCAGGAATCATGTTTTATTGGTTGATTTTTAACTTGTTTCTGTCAGTGATGTAAAACGCAGTTTGACTTATGTTTAATATTAACATCCTGTCTGTAGTAGATACTTGGTCCAGCTGAGGACCTAACAGCATCAGATCTGTCACTCTGTCCACTCGTATTATGTGAAGTGTTGTTACCGTGGCAACGAACTGTCTGCATCATGTCTGGATGTTAAAACAAACCTCACACTGTAGTCTGTCTGAACCTGCCTTGGTTTCAGCCCTCACTGCAGAGCAACATTAATCACATCCACCAGGAACATGAGAACAGACTGAAGGTTCTCCGACACAGAACGTTATTGACTCTGATATTAACAGTTCAGTGAGACAGAAGGAGCCGCAGAGTGAAACAGATCAGAATCGACTGACAGGACGTGTCAGACAGATCAATAATCAGTAATCAGATGTAACTCAGGATCATAACCAGCTGGTTCCTCTGATCAGTAGAGACTCAACACAAACTGTAAAGATTCAGTGAGAACCGTCTCACCTCCAACAGCTGAGGAAGATGATGCTGACACAGGTACTCCTTCATCTCTGAGCTGCTCATAGTCATCACCTTCTTCTTCTTCTCCTTCTTCTTCTTCGTCTTCTTCTTCCTCTTCTTCTTCTTCTTCCTCTTCTTCTTCCTCTTCTCTGGTTCACTTGTTCCTGTTTTCTTATGCTCACCTCTTTATCTTCTTTCTGTGTCCTTATCTGTCTGTCGTGCAGTGTGTTCAGAGTGATGATGTCAGAATGATTGACAGCAACAGCATCAGGTGGACGGAGTCATTGTTCCTGTTGTTTTTATGCTAATGAGGCCAGCGAGCTGCTGAGACACATCACACAGAGACCTGATTGGATGACACAATGTGACATCATCACATTGACACCTGCTGGCAGAGCAGAGGAGGTGAAGGTCCAGGTGAAGTCGGGGGTATGTCGGGGTCTCGTTCAGGGGTGATGGTAGAATTGAGCTTTGATGGATCAGTGGTTTGAGGTGACATCAGTAGTGCTGCAGGTGTTTTACTGGTCAGATGTGATGAAGAGAAAGCTGAGCTGGGACACAAAGCTCGAGATGTAGCGGTCCGTCTGCACGGTCCAGCAACCACAGTCTTTCACTCAGGAGGCTGGTGTTCACTGGTTCAGGAAACAAAATTCTCAGTAAGGTTTTAGACAAAAAAGTGCTTTGGTTTAAATTAAGAAGGAAACATGTCGTTAACACGTTACTTGAGTGACGTCAGAATGTGTCAGACAAATGACAGTTACACAGTGTTACAGTGACATAGTGTAGACTTTTGTTTACACACAGAACATTAACGACCGTCTCCTGACTCGAAGTCTAATACTAATAATTATTATAATAATACATTTTATTTATAAGTGCTGTTCAGAACACTCAAGGACACTGTACAGCAATAAAACAAAACAATAAAAACACAGATAAAAGCTACACAGAATGAAATGGAACAACGCAGTATGATATCTTGAACAGGTGGGTTTTGAGTCTAGATCTGAACAGTGGAAAAGAGTCGATGTTACGGATGTCCGGTGGGAGTGAGTTCCAGAGTTGGGGACTGAAGGCTCTGCTCCCCATGGTACTGAGGCGGGCGGAGGGCACAGAGAGGTGGATGGTGGAGGAGGATCTGAGGGAGCAGGAGGAGGTGGCAATGTGGAGGAGATCCAACAAATAAGGAGGGGTTACTGTTTGACCCCTCCACCTCTCCATCGTCTCCGTCCTCTCCTCCACTTCTCATTCTTTAAACTCCATCAGTTCCTCTCAGAGTCACATAAAACCTCAGATTATTTATATCACAGTCAGCTGACAGCTCAGTGTGCCTCATAGTGATGTCAGAGCGAGGTGCTTACAGCGTCTGTATCGTACAGTGATGGGTGTGACGAAGTGCCAGTGTTTGACGACCTGAGACTGAGCTTGTTGTGGACATCAGGAGGGAGCTCAGAGGAGAGTCTCTGCTCCTCCATGTTGAGGAGGTCCAACATCAGATCAGGATCCTCCTGGTGGAGGTTCTAAGGGCGTGTCCAGCTGAGAGGAGACATCGCTGGTGTTGTAGACATTTAGAAAACCTGTCTCAGACTGTTGCTCCTGCAGCCCAGTAATGGTGTCATCAACATTTACTGACATTTACACTCTTTCATATTTACTGTATATAGTTACACTCTTTTATATTTACTGTATATAGTTACACTCTTTTATATTTACTGTATAATGTTACTCTTTTATATTTACTGTATATAGTTGCACTCTTTTATATTTACTGTATAATGTTACACTCTTCCATATTTACTGTATAATGTTACACTCTTTTATATTTACTGTATATAGATACACTCTTTCATATTTACTGTATATAGATACACTCTTTCATATTTACTGTATAATGTTACACTATTTTATATTTACTGTATAATGTTACACTCTTTCATATTTACTGTATAATGTTACACTATTTTATATTTACTGTATAATGTTACACTCTTTTATATTTACTGTATATAGTTACACTCTTTTATATTTACTGTATATAGATACACTCTTTTATATTTACTGTATATAGTTACACTCTTTTATATTTACTGTATAATGTTACACTCTTTTATATTTACTGTATAATGTTACACTCTTATCTTTACTGTATGATGTTACACTCTTTTATATTTACTGTATAATGTTACACTCTTATATTTACTGTATAATGTTACACTCTTATATTTACTGTATATAGTTACACTCTTTTATATTTACTGTATAATGTTACACTCTTTCATATTTACTGTATAATGTTACACTCTTATATTTACTGTATATAGTTACACTCTTTTATATTTACTGTATAATGTTACACTCTTTCATATTTACTGTATATAGTTACACTCTTTTATATTTACTGTATAATGTTACACTCTTTCATATTTACTGTATAATGTTACACTATTTTATATTTACTGTATAATGTTACACTCTTTTATATTTACTGTATATAGTTACACTCTTTTATATTTACTGTATATAGATACACTCTTTTATATTTACTGTATATAGTTACACTCTTTTATATTTACTGTATAATGTTACACTCTTTTATATTTACTGTATAATGTTACACTCTTATCTTTACTGTATGATGTTACACTCTTTTATATTTACTGTATAATGTTACACTCTTATATTTACTGTATAATGTTACACTCTTATATTTACTGTATATAGTTACACTCTTTTATATTTACTGTATAATGTTACACTCTTTCATATTTACTGTATAATGTTACACTCTTATATTTACTGTATAATGTTACACTCTTTTATATTTACAGTATAGACTGACATATAGATACTGACATCAGTTTGTATTAAACACTGTTAAACATTTGAACACCGTCACTCTGTGACACATCAACACTGGTCAAGTTTTTATTTTAATGCAGACACAGCTCTCTGTCAGTGTGTGTGGCATCATTATCCGGGTTCAACTGAATGGATCTCAACAATGCAGGAATGTGTGTGTGTGTGTGTGTGTGTGTGCGTGTGTGTTTGGACAGGGGGGGAGGGGACATGATTTGGAAGCCTCTCTGTGGTTGCTATAGAGACCGTGATGTAAGCCCAGAGGGGGAGTTTGTCCTCTCTCTTTCTCCCCTATTGTGTCAGTGTGTGTGTGTCTAGTGTGTACTTAGTGTGTTATTGTGTAGTTAGTGTGTATTTATTGTGTGTTATTGTGTGTTCGGTTGTATAGTGTGTATTTAGTGTGTGTTGTGTGCGGAGCAGCAGTAGATGGGAGATTTTCAGTCGGAGCAGAAACGCGTTGAAGAGAAGAAGTGAAAGAAGAGAAAAGAAAAAGAGTCTGACAGGAAACAGAAGAGAAGAAGAAGAAGAAGAAGAAGAAGAAGAAGAAGAAGAAGAGAAAGAGTTTGTGACGTTTAGGGTGCAGTAAGTTTGAACGTTAAACTTTATTTAAACTGAAGATGATTCTGACTGTTTGTCTCATCAGCTGTTCAACGTCTGAACGACGTTTTTACTTTTGTGTTGGAAATAAAACTTTCAAATTGAAGATGAACTAAAACAAAAGTCAGAATCAGTCGGTTTTGGAGCTGTTCCTCCGTCTATCTGTCTCGGTGTAGTTCCCTTTGATGACCACCGGGTGGTGCTGACAGGTCGTATGTTACTGAATGAACGCAATGACTCTGACACTAAATAAGTGTGTGTGTGTGTGTGTGTGTGTGTGTGTGTGTGTGCGTGTATATGTGTGTGTGTGCGTGTCCTTTGTGCTGTAGATGTGATCAGACTGTGTGTGTGTTGTTGACCTACTTCTGCTGCAGCTCAGTGAGTACAGATCGGAACCTGAAGCTCAGCTTTGTAGCTATCTCCACAGGGTTCACTCACACTTTGAGCAGAAACATACAGTTTTAAAGTTTCATTAAGTTTTATTAAAGTTCAGTTTTGGCAGCAGACACGGACATGTTGGATACGAACATGTTGCAACTATAAAACAGAATAAATCCCTGCAGCAGCTACAATCAAAACTCATCACTTACTGAACACTTTGTGAGTAACTTCAGCATCAGACACAAAAAGACATCTCTCACAGCGGTATGACACCCCGCTGGGCGTCGCATCATACCGCTGTGAGAGATGTGTCAGTTTGAAAAACTGCTGTCAACAGTGTCATATAAGAATCAGAATCATAAAAACTTTATTGATCTGAGGACAAAATGTGATTGGTTTCAGTCGCTCTGATGTGAAGAAAAGATAATTTTAAGAAGTAAGAATACGAAGATAAAACAGAAGTCCATAAATATAAAGTCATGAAATTGAAATCAAAATGAGCATCATGCTACAATGTTTAACACAAAGATATTTAGAATAAAAACATGTTGAGTCTGTGTGTAGAAATATACAGATGTGTGCTACATTAAACACTGAATAAACTAATATTACATTCAGAAATCCAAAATATGTTTGATGTTATAATCTTCACTGCAGTTTTCACATCAGTAGAATAAAACAAGAAGCTGTTCACTTCCTATTTGAGTGTGGAAAGAAACCATGATGATTTATTGTGAAAATCAAACTGAGTGTGTTTGTTGGACAAACATAAATAAGAGGTTTTTATTTTGAAAAACACTGTGGATCTGATGTGTAGAAGCTGTCCATTTCCTGTAAAAACATAGGTTTATTTTGAAAAGACACAAAGAATTTAATGAGCACAAACACCTCAACATCCAGCCTGGTCTCACTACTAAGTCGTCACAATCCATGGTTTGGTCAGTGGCGCGTAGCGTCAAACACCAACAAAGAAAGCCATCCGTTTACATCAGCATGACACACAGCCGGTCACTGCGCCACACAACAGGACAATAACAAAAGTTAAGGTGGCAGAAGTGTGAGAAGGGTGGGTGGGGTGGAGGATGGGTCCAACAACCATCAACCTGGATATGTGACGAGAAGGTGTTGGAACAACAGACGCAGGAGGAGCACGTCATGTAGACGTGTGTGATAACAGTGATGTCATACCCTGGGTATGTTAGAGCCCTGTTACCTGTCCTATTAGCTGTCCTGTTAGCTGTTCTGTTACCTGTCCTGTTAGCTGTCCTGTTACCTGTCCTGTTAGCTGTCCTGTTAGCTGTTCTGTTAGCTGTTCTGTTACCTGTCCTGTTAGCTGTCCTGTTACCTGTCCTGTTACCTGTCCTGTTAGCTGTTCTGTTACCTGTCCTATTAGCTGTCCTGTTAGCTGTTCTGTTACCTGTTCTGTTACCTGTCCTGTTAGCTGTTCTGTTACCTGTCCTGTTAGCTGTTCTGTTACCTGTCCTATTAGCTGTCCTGTTAGCTGTTCTGTTACCTGTCCTGTTAGCTGTTCTGTTACCTGTCCTATTAGCTGTCCTGTTAGCTGTTCTGTTACCTGTCCTGTTAGCTGTTCTGTTACCTGTCCTGTTAGCTGTTCTGTTAGCTGTCCTGTTACCTGTCCTATTAGCTGTTCTGTTACCTGTCCTGTTAGCTGTTCTGTTAGCTGTCCTATTAGCTGTCCTGTTAGCTGTTCTGTTACCTGTCCTGTTAGCTGTTCTGTTACCTGTCCTGTTAGCTGTTCTGTTAGCTGTTCTGTTACCTGTCCTGTTAGCTGTTCTGTTAGCTGTTCTGTTAGCTGTCCTGTTAGCTGTTCTGTTAGCTGTTCTGTTAGCTGTTCTGTTACCTGTCCTATCAGCTGTCCTGTTAGCTGTCCTGTTAGCTGTTCTGTTAGCTGTTCTGTTACCTGTCTTGTTAGCTGTTCTGTTAGCTGTTCTGTTACCTGTCCTGTTAGCTGTTCTGTTAGCTGTTCTGTTAGCTGTCCTGTTAGCTGTTCTGTTAGCTGTTCTGTTAGCTGTCCTGTTAGCTGTTCTGTTAGCTGTTCTGTTACCTGTCCTGTTAGCTGTTCTGTTAGCTGTTCTTTTACCTGTCCTGTTAGCTGTTCTGTTACCTGTCCTATCAGCTGTCCTGTTAGCTGTTCTGTTACCTGTCCTATCAGCTGTCCTGTTAGCTGTTCTGTTACCTGTCCTGTTAGCTGTTCTGTTAGCTGTTCTGTTAGCTGTTCTTTTACCTGTCCTGTTACCTGTCCTGTTAGCCTAGTGCTCACATAAGTATTTAATCTGGTCAAGTTGTTGTGTAGCTACCAAACAGAGCTACCGTTAGCATGCTAACATCATGTTCAGACTGAGGAGCAGCTTTAAAGAGCTGAATTATGTTTGTCGTCTCTGACGTCAGTTTAATAATGATTTTACTTTAAATGACACAACTCTCTGTCTGATCAGATTTAGCTCCTCCCACTGATGACAACAGTGATTATATCCCCGTCCACCACTCCATCATGGCTGACAGGAAGCTCTCAGGTTTACCTGCCCCCTCCCTGTCTTCACCCTGTCATCAGAACGGCAGGATTGGGGGGACGACATCCAAAGGCTCTCCACCCCCCCACAGTAATGGCTGTCTGGAGGCAGGACCAGGACGCCTCAGTACCAGTAACACCAGTGCTGTTTCCCAGCGTCCCCCGACACCCAGCAACAGGACCTCAGCCTCCACCTCACCTCTCAGGACCCTCGCAGGTCTTGTGACTCCTGTGTCAAGTCCTGGTGCTGAAGGTGGCTCCACTCGGCCCCGGGGTCAGAGCCTCGGCTCCGCCCTGAGTCCCAGGACCAGAACCATGACCTCCAGAAACAAGGTAACTGTTATCTGTCAGAGAGATGAACTCTAGAGATCAGAATGTGATGTGATGTTTAATGTGATCACATGATGTAGCGACTCACACCTGGTCCTCGTGTTGTTGCTGTAGCGCAAGAGCAGCCAACAGGAGGAGCCAGAGGCCTTGTTGGACCTGATCCTGGAGTGTCAGGGTCAGAGACTGGAGGACCAGAGAGCCAGCCTCAGTCTGTTACCTGACCCAGGTCCAGCTGCTCTGTGTGGGGCCTGCAGTCCCGACCAGACCACCTTACCTGGTCTGGACTTTTACTACATGCTCATACACTACCAGGTACGTCACCTGGAGACACTCTGAACCAGCGGGGACAGGGAAGGGGGACGATGATGACACGAGGTGATAGTCCATCTGATCCAGATGAGTTTTTCATCTGGACTTCAGCTCACCATGTGAGGACAGTACAGACTGTCAGCCAGGGACAGGGTGCAGAGAGCCTGAAACAAGGGCTTTATAAACAAAAATTCAGCTGTCAACATGAAGACCAGCACTGGGTACGGGGTACAGGCAGAAACAAGATGAAGGTTACAGGCAGGAACAAGGTGAAGGGTACAGGCAGAAACAAGATGAAGGGTACAGGCAGAAACAAGGTGAAGGGTACAGGCAGAAACAAGATGAAGGGTACAGGCAGAAACAAGATGAAGGGTACAGGCAGAAACAAGATGAAAGTTACAGGCAGAAACAAGATGAAGGTTACAGGCAGAAACAAGGTGAAGGGTACAGGCAGAAACAAGATGAAGGGTACAGGCAGAAACAAGATGAAGGGTACAGTCAGAAACAAGGTGAAGGGTACAGGCAGAAACAAGATGAAGGGTACAGGCAGAAACAAGATGAAGGGTACAGGCAGAAACAAGGTGAAGGGTAACATTGTCCATCTGACGGATGGTGGATTGCACAGTGTACTGGTTTAACTGGTTCCAGGTTTAAAGAGGGGACAAAGGACAGATGGACAATTCAATTCAATTTTCAATTTTATTTATAAAGCCCAATATCACAAATCACAATTTGCCTCACAGGGCTTTACAGCATACGACAATGAAAGTGCAATGGATGTCGTACAGAACAGATCAACATGATAAATTAACAGTAATCCGTATGACACAATGAGACAGAAAGAGAGAGAGACAGAGAGAGAGACAGAGAGAGATGCAGGACAGACGGTAATGACAGTAGCATTAATAATAATATATTAATATCTGATAGTATACATGTGTGACAATAATCATATGTGTAATAATAACAGTAGAAGTATGACTAATGATAACAGCAGCAGCAGGAGGCATCTGGCAGGACCACGGCAGCAGCACAACCACACACGTCACACTATACAGGCACCGCTGCAATACGAGTTAACCTGAGAGACAGTGGAGCACAAAGGCTCCGGAGAAGAAGCCGAGTTAGTGACATGCAGTATGGCCGAGTTAGCAAGATGCAGTAATAGGACACGAGAGAGAGAGAGAGAAAGAGAGAGAGAGACAAAGAGAGAGTGAGAGAAGGTGCCTGGTGTATTATAGGGGGTCCTCCAGCAGACTAGGCCTAAGTCAGCCTAACTAGGGGCTGGTACAAGGCAAGCCTGAACCAGCCCTAACTATAAGCTTTATCAAAGAGGAAAGTCTTAAGTCTAGTCTTAAATGTGGAGACGGTGTCTGCCTCCCGGACCGTAACAGGAAGATGATTCCACAGGAGAGGAGCCTGATAGCTGAAGGCTCTGGCTCCTGATCAACTTTTGGAGACTTTAGGGACCACGAGTAACCCTGCGTTCTCAGAGCGCAGTGTTCTGGAGGGATAATATGGCACTATGAGCTCTCTAAGATATGACGAAGCTTGACCATTTAGAGCTTTATAAGTTAACAGTAGGATTTTAAATTCAATTCTGGATTTTACAGGGAGCCAGTGCAGAGAAGCTAAAACAGGAGAAATATGATCTAGTTTCTTAGTTCCTGTTAGTACACGTGCTGCTGCATTCTGAATTAGTTGAAGAGTTTTTAAGGACTTACTAGAGCTACCTGATAATAGAGAGTTACAGTAATCCAGCCTTGAGGTAACAAAAGCGTGGACCAATTTTTCTGCATCTTTTCGGGTCAGGATAGGCCTAATTTTCGCAATATTACGCAGATGAAAAAATGCAGTCCGTGAGGTTTCTTTTGAATGAGAATTGAAAGACAGATCTTGATCAAATGTTACTCCGAGGTTTCTTACGGTAGTGGTAGAGGCCAGAGCAATGCCATCGAGAGAAACTATGTCATCAGATAAAGAGTCTCTGAGTTGTTTGGGGCCAAGAACAATAACTTCAGTTTTGTCTGAATTTAACATCAGGAAGTTGGTGCTCATCCAGGTGTTTATGTCTTTAAGGCAGTTATGAAGTTTAGTTAATTGATTACTTCCTTCAGGCTTCATAGATAAATACAACTGTGTATCATCCGCATAACAATGGAAATTTATAGAGTGATTTCTAATGATGTTGCCTAAAGGAAGCATATATAGAGTAAATAGGATTGGTCTGAGCACAGAACCTTGCAGAACTCCAAAACAAATTTTAGTACGTAAGGATGATTCATTATCAATGTGAACAAACTGAAAACAATCAGATAAATAAGATTTAAACCAGCTTAGTGCAGAACCTTTTAGGCCAATTAAGTTTTCCAGTCTCTGTAGCAGAATTTCATGGTCAATTGTGTCAAACGCTGCACTAAGATCTGATAAAACAAGTACAGAGACGAGTCCTTTGTCTGAAGCAATCAGAAGGTCATTTGTAATTTTAACTAGAGCTGTCTCAGTGCTATGATGCGCTCTAAATCCTGACTGTAATTCCTCAAATAAATTATTATCATGGAGAAAATCACACAGCTGGTCTGCGACTACTTTCTCAAGGATCTTTGACATAAAGGGAAGATTATATATTGGTCTATAGTTGGCTAACACCTCTGGATCCAGGGTGGGCTTTTTTAGTAGAGGTTTAATTACAGCTACCTTAAAAGACTGTGGTACATAGCCTGTTAATAAGGATATATTGATCATATCTAATATATGGGTGTTAACTAAAGGTAAGACCTCCTTGAGTAGCCTAGTTGGGATGGGGTCTAAAAGACACGTTGATGATTTAGATGAAGAAATCACTGCAGTCAATTCTTGCAGAGAAATAAGGGAGAAGCAATCTAAATATATGTTAGGTCTTACAGCTGTGTTTGAGGTTAGATAGGTACTATCTGAGGACAGCAGGTCATGAATTTTGCCTCAAATAGTTAGAATTTTGTCATTAAAAGGGCTAAAGGAATACAAGGCTCAATAGAGCTGTGAAAGGTGTAGTTCTGTGAGAGAATGGGGAACAGTATGGAGGGAGGATCAGGAGACTTGACAGGTGTGTTATGATCTTAGTCCCTGTATGTCCGTCTCACTGTGTCTCCCTGTGTCTCATTGTGTCCCGCTGTGTCTCCCTGTGTCTCATCATGTGTGTCACTGTGTCTCATTGTGTCTCACTGTGTCTCCCTGTCTCACTGTGTCTCATTGTGTCCCACTGTGTCTCATCATGTGTCTCACTGTGTCTCATTGTGTCCCACTGTGTCTCATCATGTGTCTCACTGTGTCTAATTGTGTCCCAAAATGTGTCTCACTGTCTCCCTGTGTCTCATCATGTGTCTCACTATGTCTCACTGTGTCTTATTGTGTCTCATTATGTCTCATTGTGTCTCACCATGTGTCTCACTGTGTCTCATTGTGTCTCATCATGTGTCTCTTTGTGTCCCACAGTCTGACAGGATGGAGGACCAGAGGTGTTCCCTCCCTGACCTGGATGACATGGTGGGTTCAGTTCCCGAGGGACAGGAGGACTTCTTCAGTCTGGTTCAGAGGGTTCAGTCCAGGAGGATGGACGAACAGAGAGCATCACTGCTGCTAACACACTCCGAGGACGGCCACGATCCACACAATAACACACACACAGCAGGCTCCTCCCCCCATCATCATCGTCATCATCATCATCATCATCATCATCACTGATGAAGAGCAGGGCCCACAGGAACTGCTTCTGTGTGTCAGACTGTGGAACCCAGTCTGGATCTTTCATCGGGCATTTGGGATTTTTTAGATGTTTCAGTGAATCAGTGATTCAGACTGTGTCGTCATGGAAACAACAAAGTGACTATGACAATGGTGAACGCACCCTGAAGGTCTGACCTGAGAACAGGACAGAGGGTTGTGACTGCAGTTTAAGGTTCCTGTAGAGTTTGTTTTATGAGAGGTTCCTTGTGACTCATGATATACCTGACACACCTGACCCTCGTCCTCCTGTCAGGGACACATCGCTCGGAGCAGTGAAGGAAAAAGAAGAGGATGGTTATCTGGAACATTTGGACAGAAACAAGATTTAAAATACTTCAAGCATCATATTTACTCCTGTTCTGAGGAAGGAAATACACTCAACTTGTTTATTACACCTTAGTGGGCCTAATGAGTCCCTGAATGAGTTCCCAAACAAGTTCTTGAACAAGTCCCTGAATGAGTTCCCATACAAGTTCCTGAATGAGTTCCCAAACTAGTTCCTAGATGAGTTCCTAAAAGAGTTCTAGGATGAGTTCCTCAACAAATTCTGGAACAAGTCTCTGAAGCAGTTCGTGAATAAGTTCTTGAGCAACTTCCCTGATGAGTTTCTGAAAGAGTTCCCAAACGAGTTCCAAAATTAGTTCCTGGGCAAGATCCCGAACATGTTCCAGAAGGAGCCCCTCAACAAATTCTTGAACAAACCCCTGAGCAGGTTCCTTAATAAATTTCTGAAAAAGTTCTTGAACAAGATCCTGAAAAAGTTACAGCAGCACTTAACAACTAATAACAGCAGCAGGATGTTTTATTTTGGTGGTACAGATCAGAGAGAACAGACAGACTGCAGATTTTATCTTTGTTTAAAACCTGATTATCAGAGTTTTGATTCTCACAGTTCTGGGGCCTAGTTACAGAAAATAATCCTCACTGCTTGTCATGTCCAAAGTTCTGAGGTACAGAAACACAACACCCAGGTGGATGCGCTAATTTTACACCCTTTATGTAAACCGTAAAATTATTCCAGATCAGTCTGTTTTGGGTTTGACATTCTCATCTGCCTCCATGCTGCTCTCTGCTGTTTACTTACCTGTTTTCAGGCCGTCTGTGACATCGAAAGTGACACAGCAGAGAGCAGATAAAACTAAAACCAGAGCATCATACTGGTCTAGTGCACAGCTCTGCAGCAGACCAGTATGACTCTCTACTGTCAGTGGGAGAGAGTCTATGTTAGCAAGTTTTCCATTGTTTAAAAACAACCCATACTCGCAGTAGTTTTAGATGAAAGGTGGTGAATCTCAACATCTGGGTGTTGGTGTTCCCCTTCTTCAGCTTCACAGCTGTACAGACACATTTTCATCAGTTCCTTTAACGTTAGGATGTACGGAGTCTTTATCATCCTGATTTAAGATTTCTAACCTGAGAAGCTCGTCGGTTCTGTACAAGCTGAATTCCTGTTCTGACCTAAGACAGTTTTTGTTTTGTTAGATTAGATTTGTTTCTCTACACGCAGTCAAGAGACATGTTTCTGTGACACCAACAATCCAAATGTCTTCCTGAACTGAGAAATGATTTCAGACTGATGAAGTTTCTGTAACGACACCGTCAGATCTCATGATGAGATTAAGTGTGATGAGTCCCGAGCGCGGCACCGCTGCTGCTCACCGCTACCTTAGGGGATGGGTCAAATGCGGAGAACAAATTTCACACGCTCAGGTGTGTGACAATCAGAGGAACTTCAATCTTTAATCTTAATCTAGGCGTCATGTTTAAAACCACAGAGAAGTTTTCTCGACACGCTGTAACTGCGTCTGACTGATGTCAGCTGACTCCGCCCCTCCAGACTGCAGACAGAGGTTTTTCTTACTTCTTTTCGTCCGACTGTTTTCAGGACGTAAAATGGATTTTTTGTTTTTTCTTCATGTGATGGACTGAACAGGCGTGTTCAGTGTCGGTGTTTTTTGTCTCCAGACGGCTCGCCGCAGTGTGATGTCATACGTAAAGAAGATATCCTGTGATGAGATGATTTATCTTCTTCTCTGAAACTCCATGACGATCAGTGAGGATGTTTGTCTGTCCCGTAGTGTCTCTGTGTCTTTAGAGACGATAACACGTTACTGATCCTACTGATCTATTAAACATCAGATTTGATTGACCCACAAACGAAGAACTGAACTGAAACACGACCTTTTTTCTTAACCTAAATATTTCACATTATGCATCTGAAGAGTTGAATTTGTAATGAACTGAAACTTTGAATAAAAATCTTTGTGCATTTTTATGTTTATGACTAAACTCACAGTTGATCATTTAGTTAAACGACAGGAGACCTGAATGTACCTGAAGTGTGTGAAGTTAAAGTCCTCATGGGTAAGGTAAGATATAATAATGTAAGTACTGATCCTCACAGGGGAAACTCTGTCACTGCAGCAGCTCACTCACACACACACACACACACACACACACACACACACACACACACACTGATAAATCAATCTATCCATTCATCCATCTTCTAACCGCTTCATCCTCTTGAGGGTCGCGGGGGGGCTGAAGCCTATCCCAGCTGAGAGGCAGGGTTCACCCTGGACAAGTCAGATAAATCAATATTCAGTTCAATAAAACTTTATTTATCTTGAGGAAGTTCTTGTCCCAGAGAGCGCTTCAAAAACAGGAAGTGAATCTGAGTGACATGAACTCGTCTATCTTATTAACCTGCCATCTCGGGTTCCCATAATGATAGAAGGAAGATTCGACCAGTACCTCCTCTTCGCCGGCCTTCATCTCTTCCTCCTCCTCCTCCCAAGCTTCTTGAGGATTTCAGGTCTCACTCAGTCCAAGCTGTGATCTCTGGTGTGGAGCCCTGACTGGACTCCACCAGGACAGGACGGAGGTCCGACGCAATAAAGAACGTATGAAGCCACGCTGTCATAAATGTACCTGACCACACTGCTACAGGACGACCAACAGACGATTGTAAAGACAACATGACTAAGAGGAAACAAGGCCATAAAGACACAAGACGATGAAGAGCGACTCTGACAGGCTGCTGGTGGAGACAGTGTCAGAAGAGAGTGAGGTCAGAGGTTTATACAAAATACATTTATTTATATAAAAACTGAAATAAACCAACAATGAAATCAGAAAATAAACTAGAGTCAGAGATATGACAGATCTCTGAACTCATCAAACACTTTAAAGCTTTGGAAACAGCTTCACATAATAAATGTGTCACATGACCTCATCTGACAGGAAGTTTATGTCAGGATCACATAATATTTGTTGTTGTTTGGGCATTTGATTCTGTCATATGAACATAAAAACATCAAATACACTTTTTACTATTTACTATTACTATTCAAAGTAAAAATCTAATTTTAAATTTAATTTGTTAAATTTCACTGAACTATGAAAAATAAATGTGGTGAGCTGAGGTTTCTCAACAACTCTATAACAGGAAGTGCTCTTTACTTCCCCTTTGACAGCTTCCTGTCAGACCCTCTGATGTCATCACTTTGTTTACTGAACTTTGACCACCACATCAACTGTGACATACAGAAACATTCATCACTATGTGACGTCACTGATTTACAACACATATAAACAAAGTGCATGCTGGGAAACTCTGCCCATTCAGACCCAACACGCCACATGTTAATGACAGTGATGTTTATTGGTCTTAAACTAATTAGGTGAAATCAGCTTCATGAAGTTCAGTCACACGAACTCATGTCCCTGCTGAGACAAGGTGTGATCGATCAGATCAGCTGTTAGCATCTGTTCTCTCTGACTTTAATAACAACATTTAAGAACCACATTTAGTTCCTCTTCTGTTTTTTGACAAAAACCTGCAGGAACCTCAACAAGTCCTTCAGCAAGTCCTTCATCCCTGTCCTGGCCTGCTGGAGAGGAGTCAAAGAACTTAGTTACATTTCAAAGAACAGAAACTGGGTCCGAGTGAGACACGGATCCCACCCTCCCGTCAGCAGAGTCTGGGTTAGTCGGGGATGACACGGCAGTCACGGAGCTCGGTACTCGTGAGGCGACGATCAATGGATTAAACAGCATATAATTCAGCAGCAGGTAAGAGTTGTCAGCGTGTGTCTGGTGTGTCTGTGTTTCTCCGCAGTCGTGAAACGCGAGTGATTGGGTGGTTTTGAATTACTACGCGGGGTTGGTGGCTTACGGTTATTGGATGAATGGAGATGAGAGATGGGTGTGAACAGCTGGATTTGTGAATGGAAAATGACGTCAAAACAGCTGGGTCGCCACAATATATATATATATATATATATATATATATATATATGTATATACTAGACATACAATAGATATGCGCATTCCATATCATACAAGGTGCCGAAAGTGCAAGAAACATGGTGAATTAAAAAATGAATAAATAGAAGAATGAATAAATAACACCTAATAGGGCTAATAGAATGCTAAAATTACAATAAGTAAAAAATGCTAACCTGTACAAAACAAACAAACGCAAGTCATCTGAGGCGTATTCCAGGTAGGAGGTTCAACAAACTCTGAGTCTAACCCTGAACTCTGAGCTGATTTACCCTGAGATGGGAAACTCTGAGTTACCGGTTCCAGAACAGCTGATTTGAGTTAGTTCAGTCAACTCTGAGTATGTTCACTCTGAGTTAAGCTGACAATAAAAAGCCATCATCAATGGACCTCCGACTCCACCATTCACCATGGCAACAGGTAAATAAAAGACAGCGCCTCCATTTTAATCCAGTGGATGTAGAGATATTAATGCATGTGTAGCAGACGGTGCACGTTTATCTTTAAAAGAAGAGCCTGAGTCAGAGCGAGGAAAGTGTAAATAAGTTAACCATAAAGTTAATAAAAAGTTTGATTCAGTGTTGTCCGTTTATTCATCATTTATCAGACTTACATTTCCTTAATGAAGATAAAGTGGTGGAATCTGACTGTGTATCAGGCTGTAGATACATTACATTATATTAATAATATATAATAATATATTTGTTCAGATTTAATCTGATGGGGAAAAACACAGGAGGCAGCAACTGAAAAATAGGAAGATTTAAAACATATAGGCTAGGCTATAGATCAAAGACATAAAGACGTGACTGTAAACTCACAGTCTGACCCAGTAATAATATGTTTGGTGATTTGCACTTGAAAAGACGTTGAGGTTAAAATACAGTAGATTTTATGTTGGACATCTATTTGTATCTTGACTCAACAGCATTCAGTGACTTTATTTCAGCTACAAATGTAGTAAATTTAAATACACTGAAATGCTGCACCATTGCTCACTCAGAAATATGAACATATAATCCCCAATATTAGGCTATAGGAATTATGTTCCACCAGTGCGACCAATGACATCAGTGACAGAGATCATTAGTCAGCTAGCTGTTAGCTGCTCTAACAGACTGACAGTCTGATCCTTGTGCAGTGTTATAAACAATAATAAATATAAAAAGGACAGAGGTTTGATTCTGAGCTGAGGGTGAATTCTCGCTGTGTAATATTTGAATGTAAAGACAAAAACTGATGTCCAAAGAAATGATTGATGTGCATAAATTCAGTAACTTAAGACAGTCCTGAGTAACAAACTAATATCCAGCAGGATTCAGACTGTGACAGACGGTAAATCTCCGCTAATGAATGTGCTTCATACAAGCTTTGACACGGACTGAATGAATGAGGAAATGAAACAGCGTGTAAGAGGGAGGAGACAGAGGAAAACTCAGGGTTTCTTAAAGAAAACCTGCCGTCGAGCAGGTCAGGTTCACAGACTCAGTTGCCATGGTGATTGATTTACCTCTCTTTCTGGAACTGAAAACCCAGAGTTTCCCTCATTTCAGGGTTAACTTACTCAGAGTTTTCACTAAACCCGCTTTCTGGAATACCCCTCTGAACTCTGGTTTTATCTGACCTTGTTTACCAGCTTTATTGACACAGGAACAAATGAGTTTTTAAATCTGTTCAGTCTGCAGTGAGGAACTCTAAACCTTCTACCAGATGGTAGCAGCTCATACTGCCATGCATGATGTGTGATGGGTCGCAGATAATTTTATTTGCTTGTGGCAGAGTGGCCTGTTCATAAATACTCTGAATGGAAAAGTGCTCTTTAACACCAATAATTTTTCCAGCAGCATGAATTAGCTGAAACAGTTTGTTCTTTATGTAATTGATAGCAACATACTTAAGTTTGTCTGTGTTCTTTTGTATGCAAGCGGGTCTGCTGCGGTCTGCTGACAGTCCAAAATGGCGTCGGTAGGACGCACCCATGGGCGAGTCTGTTGAGCTCCGCCTCTTCGTGTCCATGCGCTTTGCTCCCGCTGCGCTTTCAGGCGCCCTGCGCATGCGCTGATGAAGAACCGGAAGTAACCAAGCAGCGTGTCTCGTTCGGGCCGCGTGCAGCCGCAGAAACAAACAGACGGTGAGTCAATAAATATATCAAACATGTAAAATATCCGGGTTCATGTCTGGATTCTGGGCCGGGACCAGACTCCCGCTCCGATTATCGAGTCTGGTCCCGGCTCTGGTTCCGGGTCTCCTCTGAGAGCCGGTGTTATCTCCAGCTCTGGTCTCGCGGTGTTGTCCCGGTGGTTTCAGAGAGAGACTCGGTACCAGAGTCCGCAGAGAGATCACTGAGACTTTTTTGTTGAGGGTCCGGGGTCAGGTCTGGGCTCAGTGGTTCAGAGGCGTATTCCAGGTAGGAGGTTCAACAAACTCTGAGTCTAACCCTGAACTCTGAGCTGATTTACCCTGAGATGGGAAACTCTGAGTTACCGGTTCCAGAACAGCTGATTTGAGTTAGTTCAGTCAACTCTGAGTATGTTCACTCTGAGTTAAGCTGACAATAAAAAGCCATCATCAATGGACCTCCGACTCCACCATTCACCATGGCAACAGGTAAATAAAAGACAGCGCCTCCATTTTAATCCAGTGGATGTAGAGATATTAATGCATGTGTAGCAGACGGTGCACGTTTATCTTTAAAAGAAGAGCCTGAGTCAGAGCGAGGAAAGTGTAAATAAGTTAACCATAAAGTTAATAAAAAAGTTTGATTCAGTGTTGTCCGTTCATTCATCATTTATCAGACTTGGGGTGAATTCCAATTCCTGTCTTAACCCTCAATCTTAACCCTCAATCTCAAAAATGCGCACTCCCGCGAAGTGCTAGTGTTGTCCCGATTCTCAGAGTGTTGAGTTGAGGGTCAACAATAATAATAAAGGCTGTATGTGCCTCACTTTTAAGATTTTCCAGGACCACCCTTGGTAGTGAGTGCTATCCCAGAATCCTTTGCGCATCATCCGCCGAGCCCAGCCGAGCCCGGCCGAGTACAGACGATTCAGTCAATGCAAGATGGCGGCGACAAGCGTAAGGAAGCGGAGTTATCAATGTGAGTATTTTCCTCGTTAATAGTTGTTTTAAAATTATGATAACCGTTGCATTATCTTAGTTTAACGTCATTTTATGGACTATAGACCTCTATGTAGTGTAACACACATATCTTTTGGCTCGCTAACGAAGCCGGCGCGGGCGCTTGTCCCTGCACGTAACCCCGGTTCTCTGATAACCGAGTATGCTGTCATTCAGTTACAAAAAGTCATGTTTCTCAGTGATAATGTAGTTGTTAAGTTGTTTTAATATACGTGAAATGTTTGCATTGACATTTTTGTAAGATGACCGGACGGTGTCATCTCCTGTAGCCGTAGAGTCTGCAGCTGGTAACGTTACAGCTGCAGGTTAACGTTAGTGATCGTATTATCTGGTGACTTTCTGCTGAATAACTTCAGTCGGTTGTTGTGGTACAGATTATTTGGTTGAATATCAATTTATAACCCAAAGAGTGAAACGTTAACGTGGATGAAAGTCACCAGATAACACTTGTGTGACCGTATAAACAGCCTCACTAGTTCTGCTGGATGTTGACTACAGTATTCATTGTGATAATACTTGCAATACTGCATGAAACTAAACTAATAACTTAACGAATATCTGACAGGTAGCCAAAAAAATAAAAGAAAGTAATGTTGTTATCTCTGTTCCATTTCAGGGCCACCAATGAAGACAAGTTTATAAAAAGCAAGAAGGCTCCAAAAAAACTATGGGAGTGAGTAATTTGTAACTTGTGAACTGTTCATATTCATAACATAATTCTCAGGCACAACGACAACTGTTCCCAGAGTGATCAAACATTCTGTTTCAATATGAAATCAACACAGCTGCAGACGGCAGCAGATTATTGTTTGGTAACTGCACATTTGTTTTGCTGCCCCTATACTGTCACTTTTTGGAAAGATTTTGTCGAGTATATTAATTGTAACATTATGTTTTATTTTCACTACTGTACAAAGATGTGCTGTTTGGATTTTATGATGTCAGCATTTCTAAACAAAAACAATTCTATTTCATTAATCTATTTATTATCTTAGCGAAATTCTATATTCATAAGAGTAAATTTTATAATAGAAAATCCTTGTTCAAATTTTTTATGAATGAAATGCAGCAATACTTAGAAACCATTCAGCACTCCACAAACTCCAGAGCTATAAAGACTCTGAAAATATGTAAACAATTTAATGGTTTGAGCTGCTGAACTTTTTATTTATTTATTTGTTTATCTTATTTCTCTTTCTTTTCTCTTAACCCTGGCATATTTGTTCTGTTCATGTCTGTCACTGCTTGTTTTGTACAAGAATTGAAATAAAGTGTTGGGGGAAAAAAATCATTGCATCTTTTTATTGATGACTACTGATGATGTATATTTCTTATTCTTTGAACTGACAGACTGGACAGAGTTTTGGCCCCCACAGTCTTAAGACGTATTTGCCTTTGAGGGGTGTCCCATTTCTAAGTCACAAAATAGCCCTTAACACTTGGTTTTGAGGGCTACTAAGATTGAGGGTTGAGCTTGAGGGTTAAGATTGAGGGTTAAGATAGGAATTGGAATTGGCCCTTACATTTCCTTAATGAAGATAAAGTGGTGGAATCTGACTGTGTATCAGGCTGTAGATACATTACATTATATTAATAACATATAATAATATATTTGTTCAGATTGAATCTGATGGGGAAAAACACAGGAGGCAGCAACTGAAAAATAGGAAGATTTAAAACATATAGGCTAGGCTATAGATCAAAGACATAAAGACGTGACTGTAAACTCACAGTCTGACCCAGTAATAATATGTTTGGTGATTTGCACTTGAAAAGACGTTGAGGTTAAAATACAGTAGATTTTAAAATGTTGCAGTGTTATAAAAAATAATAAATATAAAAAGGACAGAGGTTTGATTCTTAGCTGAGGGTGAATTCTCGCTGTGTAATATTTGAATGTAAAGACAAAAACTGATGTCCAAAGAAATGATTGATGTGCATAAATTCAGTAACTTAAGACAGTCCTGAGTAACAAACTAATATCCAGCAGGATTTAAACTGTGACAGACGGTAAATCTCCGCTAATGAATGCGCTTCGATACAGGCTTTGACACGGACTGAATGAATGAGGAAATGAAACAGTGTGTAAGAGGGAGGAGACAGAGGAAAACTCAGGGTTTCTTAAAGAAAACCTGCTGTCGAGCAGGTTATATTCACTGAGTCTGTTACCATGGTGACTGAGAGTTTCAGTTACCTCGCTTTCTGGAACGGATAACTCAGAGTTTCCCTCATCTCAGGGTTAACTTACTCTGAGTTTTCACATACACGCTTTCTGGAATACCCCCCTGGTCACTGACTGTTGTCTGGTCTGTGTGTTTGTGTTGTTCAGGGTTCTGTGTTAAAGGTTCTCCTGAGGTCTGTTAGAAACCAGTCTTTATCAGGTCCACTAACAGAACCACAGCAGTTTCGGTTCAGGTCTGGGGTCACGTTCGGTTTAGGTCTGGGTTACAGAACCACTGTTAACAGGTACAATCAGCTGAACTGTTCTCTGAAGAACGATTGACAGAGAGAAGAACAGTCTGATTTTACCCTCCTCTGTCTGAGAACACAGAGAACCATCAGATCCTTCAGGTGCATCAGAACCAGATGATCAAACAGAACCTCAGAACAATAAACTGAGAAGAGTCAGAACCAGACACTACGGTCTCTTCATCAGGAGAACACATCCTACAGAACAAACGTCATACAGTCTGTCTCTATACTTTTTATTCAACTGAGAAACTTTTAGAACTGAACTCTGTAAATTAAATTTAATAACTGAATTTAATTATTTAGATTTTTATTTCAGTAACATGTTCTGTACGATCTGTTCTCCTGATGAAGGGACCGTAGTGTCTGGTTCTGACTCTTCTCAGTTTATTGTTCTGAGGTTCTGTCAGTGTTCATTAACTGAGGCTTACTGATCATCTGGTTCTGGTGGCTCTCAGACAGACGAGGGTAAAATCAGATCTGCTGCTCAGTCTGTACGCTGCTACGCTACATGGGTCTGTACGCTGCTACGCTACATGGGTCTGTGCGCTGCTACGCTACATGGGTCTGTATGCTGCTATGTTACATCAGTCTGTACGCTGCTACGCTACATGGGTCTGTGCGCTGCTACGCTACATGGGTCTGTATGCTGCTATGTTACATCAGTCACGCCGCTATGCTACGTGGGTCTGTACACTGCTACACTACATGGGTCTGTACACTGCTACGCTACATGGGTCTGTACACCGCTACGCTACACGAGTCTGTACATTGCTACGTTACATCAGTCTGTACGCCGCTACGCTACATGGGTCTGTACACTGCTACGCTACATGGGTCTGTACACTGCTACGCTACATGGGTCTGTACACTGCTACGCTGCATGGGTCTGTACACTGCTACGTTACATCAGTCTGTACACCGCTACGCTACATGGGTCTGTACACTGCTACGCTACATGGGTCTGTACACCGCTACGCTACATGGGTCTGTACACTGCTACGTTAAATCAGTCTGTACACTGCTACACTACATGGGTCTGTACACCGCTACGCTACATGGGTCTGTACATTGCTACGTTACATCAGTCTGTATGCCGCTACGCTACATGGGTCTGTACACTGCTACGTTACATCAGTCTGTACACTGCTACACTACATGGGTCTGTACACCGCTACGCTACATGGGTCTGTACATTGCTACGTTACATCAGTCTGTACGCCGCTACGCTACATGGGTCTGTACACTGCTACGCTACATGGGTCTGTACGCTGCTACGCTACATGGGTCTGTATGCTGCTATGTTACATCAGTCTGTACGCTGCTACGCTACATGGGTCTGTGCGCTGCTACGCTACATGGGTCTGTATGCTGCTATGTTACATCAGTCTGTACGCTGCTACGCTACATGGGTCTGTGCGCTGCTACGCTACATGGGTCTGTATGCTGCTATGTTACATCAGTCACGCCGCTACGCTACATGGGTCTGTACACTGCTACACTACATGGGTCTGTACACTGCTACGCTACATGGGTCTGTACACCGCTACGCTACACGAGTCTGTACATTGCTACGTTACATCAGTCTGTACGCCGCTACGCTACATGGGTCTGTACACTGCTACGCTACATGGGTCTGTACACTGCTACGTTACATCAGTCTGTACACCGCTACGCTACATGGGTCTGTACACTGCTACGCTACATGGGTCTGTACACTGCTACGCTACATGGGTCTGTACACCGCTACGCTACATGGGTCTGTACACTGCTACGTTAAATCAGTCTGTACACTGCTACACTACATGGGTCTGTACACCGCTACGCTACATGGGTCTGTACATTGCTACGTTACATCAGTCTGTATGCCGCTACGCTACATGGGTCTGTACACCGCTATGCTACATGGGTCTGTACACTGCTACGTTACATCAGTCTGTACACTGCTACACTACATGGGTCTGTACATTGCTACGTTACATCAGTCTGTACGCCGCTACGCTACATGGGTCTGTACACTGCTACGCTACATGGGTCTGTACACTGCTACGTTACATCAGTCTGTATGCTGCTATGTTACATCAGTCTGTACGCTGCTACGCTACATGGGTCTGTGCGCTGCTACGCTACATGGGTCTGTATGCTGCTATGTTACATCAGTCACGCCGCTACGCTACATGGGTCTGTACACTGCTACACTACATGGGTCTGTACACTGCTACGCTACATGGGTCTGTACACCGCTACGCTACACGAGTCTGTACATTGCTACGTTACATCAGTCTGTACGCTGCTACGCTACATGGGTCTGTACACTGCTACGCTACATGGGTCTGTACACTGCTACGTTACATCAGTCTGTACACCGCTACGCTACATGGGTCTGTACACTGCTACGCTACATGGGTCTGTACACTGCTACGCTACATGGGTCTGTACACCGCTACGCTACATGGGTCTGTACACTGCTACGTTAAATCAGTCTGTACACTGCTACACTACATGGGTCTGTACACCGCTACGCTACATGGGTCTGTACATTGCTACGTTACATCAGTCTGTATGCCGCTACGCTACATGGGTCTGTACACCGCTATGCTACATGGGTCTGTACACTGCTACGTTACATCAGTCTGTACACTGCTACACTACATGGGTCTGTACATTGCTACGTTACATCAGTCTGTACGCCGCTACGCTACATGGGTCTGTACACTGCTACGCTACATGGGTCTGTACACTGCTACGTTACATCAGTCTGTACACCGCTACGCTACATGGGTCTGTACACTGCTACGTTACATCAGTCTGTACACCGCTATGCTACATGGGTCTGTACACTGCTACGCTACATGAGTCTGTACACTGCTACGCTACATGGGTCTGTACACTGCTACGCTACACGGGTCTGTACACTGCTACGCTACATGGGTCTGTACACTGCTGCGCTACATGGGTCTGTACACTGCTACGTTACATCAGTCTGTACACCGCTACGCTACATGGGTCTGTACACTGCTACGTTACATCAGTCTGTACACCGCTACGCTACATGGGTCTGTACACTGCTACGCTACATGAGTCTGTACACTGCTACGCTACATGGGTCTGTACACTGCTACGCTACATGGGTCTGTACACTGCTACGCTACATGGGTCTGTACACTGCTACGCTACATGGGTCTGTACACTGCTGCGCTACATGGGTCTGTACACCGCTACGTTACTTAACCTGAACTTTGTTTCTTCTTTTACAGCTTCAACAACATACTGATCAACAGCATTAAGTCTGCACCTCCTCCATCACCTTCTCTTGCATCATCTCCTCCATCACCTCCTCCCTCTGTCATGAGTGCTCCTGCAGATTCTCTCTCCCCACAGAAGAAGAAGAGGAGGAGGTCAGAGATGGAGGAGTGTCCCACACCTGTGGACATCGAAACACCTGAGAGAGCAGAGAAGAAGAAGAAGAAGAAGATGAAGGAGAAAGAGGAGGAAAGTCTTCACCCTCTTCCTCTTCCTGCTGATGTGAGCAGCCCGGAGAAGGAGGAGAAGAGGAAGAAGAAGAAGAGAATGGAGAGGCAGGAGGAGGAGGTGAAGGAGGAGGTGCAGGACGCCGTAGAAACCAACACAGCAGAAAAGAAGAAGAAGAAGAAGAAGAAAAAGAAACACAAGGAAGGGCAGGGTGAGGAGAGCATCACCATGGTAACAACAGACTATAACGACAGAGAGACAGATGACATTGCCACGAAAAAAAAGAAGACAAAAGAAGAGAGTGTGGAGGAAGTGATGTCACAGGAAGGAGAGAAGAAAAAGAAGAAGAGAGGGGAGAAAGTGATGTCACAGGAAGGAGGGACTGTAGGAGAGAAGAAGAGGAAGAAGGAGAGAGGGAAGGAGAGGAGAGGAGCAAAAGAGAAGGTGGGAGAGACAAAGAAGAGGATGACAGGAAGAGGAAGAGAAGGAGTGAGGAAGAAAAGAAGAGGAGCTGAAGGAGAAGAGCAGTGAGTTGTTCTGTTTATTATTTTTATTGTTGTTAGTGTATTGTAAGATACATTTGTAACATTAAGATAAAGTTGCAATGTAAGATAAAGTGTAAACATTGTAAGATGTACAATAAAATATTATTGTAATATTAAAGTTGTCACTTAAAAAAGTCAAAGTTGTAACATAAAATAAAGTCTTAACGTTTTAAGGTGAATTTGTAAATAAAGACAGAAGTTGTAAAGTTGTAAAGTAGATAGAGCCATAACGTTGTGAGATACAGTTGGCCCATTTGTAACAAAATAGCGGTAACGTTGTAAGATAAAAGTCATAATGTTGTACGATACAGTCGTAGTGTTTTGAGATAAAGTCTTAAAGTTAGTCGTGATGTTGTGAGATTAAGATAAAACTTGTAGCGTTATATAAAGTCTTAACATTGTAAGATCAAAGCCATGATGTTGTATGATACATTTGAAACCGTTTGAGATAAAGTCTTAAAAACAGATGGTTGTAACGTAAGATCAGTCACGATGTTGTGCGATACAGTCATAGTGTTTTGAGATAAAGTCTTAAAGTCAGTCGTGATGTTGCGAGATTAAGTCATAACATTGTAAGAAAGAAGTTGTGTCGTTTGTGGTCCAATCATAGCGCAGTGTTTCTCTGGTCCAATCATAGTGCAGTGTTAACAGTTTATTTCCTGTGATCAGAGTGGACTGGGCATCGTTAAAGGAGCTTCAGGAGTTTGTTCCAGATGTGGAGAAGAAATCAGCTGATCAGATCAACAAACTGCTGAAATACGACCTGCAGCGCTTCAAGTACTTTAAACAACAAGGTACAAATACTGTAAACAACAAGGTACAAATACTGTAAACAACCAGGTACCAATTCTGTAAACAACAGGTACGATACTGTAAACATCAAGGGAAAGAGGTACTGAGGTACTGATACTGCAAACAACAAGGTACCTATACTGTAAACAACGAGGTGCCGATCCTGTAAACAACGAGGTGCCGATACTGTAAACAACAAGGTGCAGATACTGTAAACAATGAGGTACCTATACTGTAAATGAGTTACATAAGATACTGTAAACAACAGGTACTGATACTGTAAACAACGAGGTACCGAGGTACCGATACTGTAAACAACAGGTACGATACTGTAAACATCAAGGTAACAAGGTACTAAGGTACTGATACTGCAATTAACAAGGTACCTATACTGTAAAGAACGAGGTACCGATACTGTAAACAAAGAGGTGCCGATACTGTAAACATCGAGGTACCGATACTGTTAACATTGAGGTACCGATACGGTAAACAACGAGATAATGATGTGCCGATACAGGTACCGATACTGTAAACAACGAGGTAACAAGGTACTGAGGTACCTCTCTCTCTGTCTCTGTCTCTCTCTCTCTTTCTGTCTCATTGTGTCATACGGATTACTGTTAATTTATTATGCTGATCTGTTCTGTACGACATCTACTGCACGTCTGTCCGTCCTGGAAGAGGGATCCCTCCTCAGTTGCTCTTCCTGAGTTTTCTAACGTTTTTTTCCCTGTTAAAGGGTTTTTTTGGGGGAGTTTTTCCTGATCAGCTGTGAGGGTCCAAAGGACAGAGGGATGTTGTATGCTGTAAAGCCCTGTGAGGCAAATTGTATTTGTGATATTGGGCTTTATAAATAAATTTGAAAAAAAAATTGAAATTGTACCTATACTGTAAACAACGAGGTGCCGATACTGTAAACAACGAGGTAACGAGGTACCGATACTGTAAACAACGAGGTATCGATACTGTAAACAACGAGGTACCAATACTGTAAACAACGAGGTACCGATACTGTAAACAACAAGGTATCGATACTGTAAACAACGAGGTACCAATACTGTAAACAACGAGGTACCGATACTGTAAACAACGAGGTATCGATACTGTGAACAACGAGGTACTGATACTGTAAACAACAAGGTACGTACCGATACTGTAAACAACCAGGTACCGATACTGTAGACAACCAGGGACCGATACTGTAAATAACAGGTACCGGTTGTAAACAACCAGGTGTTTATGAGGACAATTCTTGAACTACTGCGTGTTCACCTGTCCTTCGTCCTCCAGGTGTGCCTTTGCGTCGGGGGCGGTGCTCTCAGGAAGAGAATCAGCGAATCAGAGAGAACGTGGCAGACTTCCTGGCTCTGACAGGCATCAGCTCAGGCAATCAGCTTCTGTTTCCTCAGAGGTACAAAGATCAGGAGGTAGAGATTAAGAAGCTGAGAGCACGACATCACTTCCTGGAAAGAATTGGTACGTAAAGAAACACAAACATCATCATCATGATTGGTCTCCTGGTTCTGCAGTGTGTGTGTATGTAGCACTGCAATGTATGTGTGTGTGTAGTGCTCCAGTGTGTTTGTGTGTGTAGTGCTGCAGTGTTTGTGTGTGTGTATGTATTTGTGTAGTACTGCAGTGTGTGTGTGTGTGTGTGTGTGTGTGTGTGTGTGTGTGTGTGTGTGTAGTGCTGCAGTGTGTTTGTGTGTGTAGTACTGCTGTGTGTGTGTGTGTGTGTGTGTGTGTGTGTGTGTGTAGTGCTGCAGTGTGTGTGTGTGTGTAGTGCTGCAGTGTGTGTGTGTGTGTAGTGCTGCAGTGTGTTTGTGTGTCGTACTGCAGTGTGTATTTGTGTGTAGTACTGCAGTGTGTGCGTGTAGCACTGCTTTGGCCTTGTCTGAAACAAAACCTAACCACATGAAACACAGACTGTCAGTAGTTACTAATATAACCTCCATACATTAATCAACTTTCTGTCTCTCTGTGTCTGTCCAGCCGAGGGGATTCCTCGCACGTGCCAACAAGTTTACACAAGAGCCAAAAAGATTTTTGACGACAGGAACTACATGGGAAGGTCAGAGGTCAAACTGAGTCTGTTTCTGTACTCAGACAAAAACATTGGCCCAATCCCAAACCGGCCCCTATCCCCTCGCCCTATTCACTCCCCCTCCGTTTGCACGGTCATGCGGAACTCCGCCATATTAAGGTCCGTCCCAATCCAATTATTGCTGAGTGTGAGTGGACTACTCAGCCCTTAGATAGCGAGTGTGCATCAGTGCAGGCTTCTGATGAGCCCAGCAGGAAGCGCAACATCACAATGGAGGAAACAACATACAAATGTAAAAGTTCCGTCTTTCTACTTTGTAAAATATTTTAGATCAAACACTCACATTTGTTTTTCCTCACCCTGACAGTTTCAAACAAACTCACAGAATGTTTGGTGTCAAAAGAAGAAAACCTCCACGTCCATATGCTCAAATAAACTATTTAAAACTGTCTAAAAAAATTCCTCATTCCATTTTCAGGATTTTTTTAAAAAAATCTATAATTCTCTTATCTGACTTATCCAAGTTTATTTTTAATAACTCATTTTAATTAATTTTTTTTTTTTTTTTTTTTTTTTGTATAGCCTGTTGCTCTATTTTGCTTTCACAAAGCGTCTGTCGGTATCCATGGTTACATCTGCTTCCTTCTTCTGGTCGAGTGGCGAGGGCATCCCATGGTTTGGCTTCTCTTTCATACACCTCCCCTTAATCAGGAGTGCCCTCCACAGTTGCGAGTGTAACTTGATTTGGAGTGACACTCTGTAGTGAAGTGGTAGTGGGTAGGGAGTGGTTTGGGATTGGGCCATTCTGTGATCTGTGTGTGGAACCCTCTGTATCTCCACATCCTGACTATGTGTTCTCTGTATGTTCATGTTCTACCTGTGGTCGTCCTGTTCCAGGTACTCAGAGGAGGAGGTGCGTTCTCTGATGAAGTTACAGAATCTCCACGGCAACGACTGGAGGAAGATCTCTGAGAAGATGGATCGCAGCGTGTACTCTTTACAGAAACGCTTCGCCAGCCTCGGTAAACACCCAGAACCCGAGGTTCTCTCAGGTTCTGTTACAACACTGGAGACGTCTTTATTCAGATGAATTCTCTGCAGCTGTCACAGTAACTTGACCCTCACCTGTGTCCATCCAGCTGCAAGTCACGGTTCGTGGAGTCCAGACGAGGAATTCAGGTTGAAGCAGGCTCTGAAGGCCCACCTGGAGGTTCTGGTCCAGCAAAGCTCTACTGGTCCTGGTCTGAGCAGAGACCAGCTGTGTAACAACCTGCCCTGGAAGGAGATCAGTCAGCAGGTCGGGACCAGGTCCTGGAGCCAGTGTCGACTCAAGTGGTCAGTGCACCTGCTGGGTTCCCTGCTGTACTGGTAGTGGTACTGGTACTCATTCTGATACTGTAGGGTGTCCAGGTGTTCGATTGTTCAAGTTTCCAGTTCTTCAGTTGTCCAAGTGTGATGTCTGTGTGTCCTTCAGGTTCTCCCTCTTGAAGTCCAAACTGTCTTCAGGTGTCAGCACCTTCAACAGAGGACCTGAAGGACTTCAGGCTAAAATCCACCTCATCAACACGTAAGACACCCTTTCACAATAAAAGCTCTGTTTCCTGTGGACATGAACAGGATATAACACATACGTCTGAAAGTATGTGGACAGTGTAGCCTGGAGACCCTTAAAGGGACAATTCAGATGTTTGACCTGTGGCATGATACACTGCTGTGCTCACTTGTAAGAAGAGACGTTCTAAGGCTGAGAGAAAGTAGTGCCAGAGGAGTGTCACACAGCGAGGACAAACTGATGTTGATTTTATAAGGTGTCTAAAACGTGTCTTATTGTTGCTCCGCCCACAGCAGGACATCACTGCGCTTCTCTGAGATGAGACGACCGCCGTCTTCTCTAGCACACACACCAACTGCAAAATATCTGATCTGTCCCTTTAATTCATCCTTCATTAATGATTAATGTGATGTCACTGGTCATGTGATTACAGCTCCGTGTCATCCTGTCAGGTACGATGATGATGATGATGAAGACAAACTAACTGTCTGTTTCAGGCTATACAACATGCAGGTGGACGACATTGCCGACATCGACTGGGACGAGGTCGCTCACAACATCGGGTGAGTAAACGCAGGATTTTATTTTGTTCTCTGACAGTGATGACAATGATGATGATGATGAAGGTGACGATAAGTATTGGTGTCCTGACAGTAGTACATGTGTCCTGACAGTAGTACACAGCATGTGTCCTGACAGTGGTACACATGTGTCCTGACAGTAGTACACAACATGTGTCCTGACAGTAGTACTAACAGTCCTCCTGTGTTGTTGTGTTGCAGTAACGTGACTCCAGTGTGTGTACAGAAAAGTTTCCACAGACTGAAGGTTTCCAGAGTTCCCAATTGGACCAGTTTATCCTATGGAGGTACCCACTACTACTACAGTAATCTATTACTCAGTACTACAGTAATTGATTACTCACTTCTACAGTAATTTGTTACTCATTACAACAGTACTCTTTTACTCACTTCTACAGTAATCTATTACTCACAACTACAGTGTGGTATTATAGTGATCTATTACTCACCACGTCATTACTGTTACTTAGTACTTCATTATTCACTACTTCAGTACTCCATTATTCACTACTACAGTATTCTATTACTCACTACTGCAGTACTCTGTTACTGAGTAATATAGTATTTCTCAGTGTGTAATGAAGTACCTTATGAAGTAATCCAAGTATTAACTGAGGTACTCTGATGGATCAAAGAGACTCTGCTCTACAGACAGTGTTTATGAATGTTTATGTAATGTGTGATCGCACTTCCTGTCTGCTCAGAGATTTAGTGCTTGATGTAATGTGTGATGTCACTTCCTGTCTGCTCAGAGATCGTGGACTTCCTGCAGCTGAGGGTGGTTCCCATCCTGAAGGAGAAGCTGAGGAGGCTCAGCAGGGAGGAGGAGAAGGAGGAGGCGCAGAGGGACACCAGCTACCTGCTGTCTGACATCATCGGCTTGCAGGACGGAGAGGACGACTTCATAGAGGTGGACAACAGTCAGCTGACCTCCGGCCAATCAGGACGAAGACGGCTGTAGAGAACACCAGGCCCCACCCCTTCTCAGATGTGATTGGCTGACTTCCTGTCAGCGTGTGGTTGTGCACCGTTATCACACCGGCGTATGCCTGCAATATGAGGTAGCAGAGTCTGACAGTTGTGACAGCCGACAGATCTGCTGTGGTGAAAGCGGCGTTGATGTCACCATGATCACATGACCCACACAGACACGTGGATAGTGAGGTGATGATGTCATTTGGACGAATGTTATATCAGATTGGGACGTTTCTGTTCATACATGTGAAACTTTGTCTGCTGGTGACACCACGCCTTTTTGTAATCAGCTGATGGTCACCTGTTCATAGCCGCCAGCTGCCACACTTCCTGTAAACTGCTCCCCTGACCCTCACTGCTCCAAGAGATAAACGGAACTCTGACATGGAGCCGTTGAATGAACTCAACAAACTTTTATTTTGAGAGTCTTGATGAATTTGTGCTGATTTGGTTTTCTAATGAAATATTTACTTCCTGTTTACTGTCTGAGCCTCTGTGAATCACCCACTGATCACTGATCAATACATCATTGACATTCACATTGTTAATTAATGCATTACAACAGAAAAGGGGGTTTATGTTTAAAAATAATAATAATAATAATAATAATAATAATAATGATACATTTTATTTGAAAGCGCCTTTCAGGACACCCAAGGTCACTGTACAGAAAATATAAAAACAAAGATATAAAATACAAGATAAAAGACAACAAACAATAAAAGGGAGGGGGACCGTGTTAAGCAGTTTAGAGTAAGCAAGTCTGAACAGATAAGTTTTGAGTTTAGATTTGAAGATAGGCAGGGTGGCAGAGTTACGGAGGTCAGGTGGCAATGAGTTCCAGAGTTGGGGAGCAGAGCGGCTGAAAGCTCTGCTCCCCATAGAGCTAAGGCAGGCAGCGGGTACGTTGAGATGGAGGGAGGAGGAAGATCTGAGGGCACGAGATGGGGTGAGAACGTGCAGGAGGTCAGAGAGGTAAGGAGGGGCGAGGTTATGGATAGACTTGTAGGTGTACAGAAGGATTTTGTAAGTGATTCTTTGATTAACCGGGAGCCAGTGGAGTTGCTGAAGGACGGGGGTGATGTGGTGGGAAGAGGGGGTTTTGGTGATGATCCGGGCAGCAGAGTTCTGAACCAGCTGAAGTTTATGGATGGACTTTTGAGGGAGGCCGAAGAGGAGTGAATTACAATAGTCAAGGCGGGAGGTAACAAGGCTATGGACAGACGAGCAGAGTTTAAGGGCTTTTGAACTGACCAATAAGATTTAAGGTGTAAAATAAGGTGTTTATCTGTATCAGTTTAAAAGCCCTTAGATCTAGACCTCATTAAATATTCATTTAACATCCCATAATATATCCCTTAATCATTCCCTTAATAACAGAACTGTTAATGACTGAATGAGCAAAGTTAAGGCTTAAGTTTCTTAAAGGTGAAAAGTTAAGGGACTCTCATTAAAGGGGAACTAACGAACTGACTTACCCGATTTTGACCAACTGGATCTGGATGAGCCATTCGAATTTGATGAGCGCCCGTATTTATTTGAACATGGAGTACACGGACGTACACGGACGCAGAGCTCATTGAAACTGAAGAGCGGACGAGGAGAGAGGGGGAGCAGCAATAGGCAGAGGAACATGTCTGAATCCAGCTAAAGGTAAACACAGACATTCATTTCTCCTGTCCGTTATGTTGTCAGATAATTATACTAACAATCCGAGCCTATCTGTGTGAAAAAAATGCACTTTTATCGGACGTATTTTGACGTTGTTTGACGCTGTCTGAGTGCCCTATTATTTAATATAGCGCACGCTCACGGGCTGCAGGCAGGTCAGCCCTAGCTTCATACTGGAGACATGTCACATATTGAACATCCTATCACTCATTTAGACAAAAGGAGATCGGAAAATAGGGCCCAGGTTGGAAAAACACATTAGTTCCCCTTTAAGTATTTCATCAGATTTAGGTGAGATTAATGGAGTTTATTAAGGGATTATTTATTTTTATTTTCTGCATCAGCTGAGAGTTATAACCCCTTAAACCTGTCAAAGTACAATAACAGATACCTTAACTTCTCCAAAGGCCCTTAGCTAAGGTGAACTGTGGGGTTAATGGATTATCTGCAGAGTTTAAGGGGGAAGTGAGATTTAAGTCCCAAATGTGATGAATGAATGAATGAATTAAAACCCTTAAAGTGAAAACAGGTTAAGAGTTTTTATCTACAGAAGCACTTAAAGACAAACAGCAATCAGTGGCAGCTGATTATTATTTATTGATCATCACAATTATCCCTGAAATATCAAATATAATATAATAATATACAAACATGATGATGTCACACGGTCACATGATGATGCTGTCCAGCAGGTGTCTCACAGGAAACACGTCGGCTCTCTGAGTAAAGACACATCAGGAATAATCAATAACAGAGATCAGATAATAAACTGTCAGATAATGAACATTAGTAGATTAACAATAATTTTCAATATCATGTTGGATGCTTTATTTATACAGACTCACAGGTGCATTGTGGGTAGTGTAGTCTGTATCCCCACCTCCACCCAGCTGTTCATAGTTTCTGTTCCCACAGTAAAAGTTATGGATGGTACCAACAGCAGCGTTCCTTAGCGTCCCCATGTTTGGTCCCCCCTCTGTTGGGGTACCTAGCACACAGATCTGGTACTAAAAGGTGGAGCTAGAAACCCTGCAGTCTGATTGGTCAGTAGAGGACGGTCACTCTGGTTTTATGTAACCTCTGTTCATACATCAGTAAACTACAACTATAAAATGAAAGAGAAAAAATAACTTCATTCACTGGGCCGACTGCCGGCAACTTTTAAGGTGGAACGTTAACTTGTAATGTTACTCAATGCATGAGTTGATGACATGAATCTATCAGCACACCTTAAATTTCATTAGGGAAAAGTCAGTAAAGAGTTTAGGTAGGTGGTACAATGTGGAGTTGAATGATGAGGAACAGGTGGTGAAATTTAGGAAAGATGTGGCAGAAGGATTGGATAGAATAGAGAAATCGGAACTTCCAGGAAAATTGAAGTTGTGGTGTTTACAATTTGGGCTATATCCTAGGTTAATGTGGCCATTGTCTATTTATGAAATTCCAATATCTGTTGTGGAGAGAATTGAAAGGTCGGTTAGCTCCTATATTAGGAAGTGGTTGGGCGCTCCTAGGTGCCTAAGTAGTGTTGCATTGTATGGAAAAGGGATACTTCAGCTGCCAGTATCTAGTTTGACAGAGGAATTTAAATGTACCATGGTCAGGACAGAGCTCTTGTTATCTGGGAGTAAGGACGTAGTAGTCAGGAGTGTGGTTCCAAATCCAACCAAGGGGAGGAAGTGGAACCCAAGAACGGCAGTTCAGGAGGCAGAGGCAGCTCTAAGGCATGCAGAGATTGTAGGTAATGTTCAGTTTGGCCGGGGAGGCCTGGGGCTTGGCTCAGGCAAACCGGTTTGGAATACAGCAGGTCCCAAAGATAAAAGAAAGCTGGTTGTGGAACAGATACGTAGACAGGAGGAGATAGTAAGGGGTGCTAAGGTAGTGGCCCAGGCTAAACAGGGACAGTGGTTGAATTGGGAAAGTGTAGAGAAGAGGAAGCTTAGTTGGAGGGACCTGTGGACTATGGAGGAGAATAGTATTAGATTCCTGGTAGGGGCTACATATGATGTGCTACCAACTCCCCAGAACCTAAAACTGTGGGTAAATGAAGACCCATCATGCCCATTGTGTTCAGGTACGGCAACCTTAAAGCATATTTTGTCAGGCTGTAAGGTTAGCTTGTCACAAGGCCGATATACATGGAGACATAACCAGGTGTTGAAATGTTTAGCTGCAGGCATCGAAGGGAAACGAAGACAGGTGAATTCAGAAGGTGTTAAGGATAGGAGTTTAGCAATTCAGTTTGTCCGTGAGGTAGAGAAATACAGAAGGGATAAGTTAGTGAGGAGGCAGGAGTGTGGCCGCCTAGAAGGTGCTTGTGTTTGGGAAATGCAAGTAGATTTAACAAAGCTTGTTGTTCCCCAGGAAATAGTTTGTACCAAGCAGAGGCCTGACATAGTGTTGTGGTCATTGACTCAACGGATAGTTTATTTCACTGAGCTGACAGTTCCTTGGGAAGACTCAGTGGAAGAAGCCTATGAAAGGAAAAAGCTTAGATATGCAGATTTGGGAGCAGAAGCTGAGCAGCGAGGATGGAAGACTAGGATTTGTCCAGTGGAAGTGGGGTGTAGGGGATTCATAGCAAGATCAGCTGTCTCGCCCCTGGGGGAACTCGGAGTGCGGGGACAGAGTCTGAGGAAGACAGTGAAGGAAATGTCAGATGAAGCAGTTAGATGTAGCCAGTGGATCTATAAGAGAAGAAATAATGTTAGTTGGGGGCCAGCAGGGGGAACTACTGAGCAGGGCACATAACTCCTTGAGATCAGGTGGAGAGATCCACCAATCAGTCCTCTCAGGAGGAAATCCAGGAAGAGGAAGGGTATTTAAGTGTGGGAGTGGCCTATTTGAATCCATTTTGTTTGAGGCCATGCTGCAAGGTGAGTGTGTTTGCTGATACTGTGAGTTTATTTATCTCCTTTAACTTTATCTTATATTGTAGTTATGCTATGTAGTGTGTGAAATAGAGGATGGTAAATGTGCTAGGAAAGGTAGTATCAGCCTTGTTTCTACCTGGAGCTCACATGTACGAAGCCTGGGTTTGGTTGAAGGTGGCAGTGCTGTTTGGGCTGAGAAAGCCATGTGTAAGTAAGGTAAAGGAGGTTGTTGGGTTGGTGCGGGGAGCAGTGAGACCTGGCATTAGGGGAGTGTCTCTGGGACGTCAGAGATCACTGTCTAGCCTCCTGGAGGTGTCGTGGGACCAACTAGATGAAACACTGGTGAAAGGAGGTTCCCACCCGTTGACCCCAAAGACATGTCAGTTATCACTGCTCACTGGTCTGTATAGTTAAGCCTTGTCATAATAGCTTATCATAGGGCTTAGGAGGTTATTCACTGAGTGCTGATCCTTTCTCTGGAGCGCAAACTTCTTGTGTTTATTTGAAAATTTCACTGTGACAACTTTGACCATCACTTTAGTTTTTATATGACACACACTTTTAGTAATGACTTTAAAAATATAGATTAATTTGGAGCGGATTATGTGAAGGTCATATATTCTAATCCTCACTTCCTGTGGGCTACAGCAACACTAAACCCCTGAGCTTGCCTGAGAAGGACTAAATGCACAAAGCTGCTATTTTTAAATATCCCATGGAGAGAGACTGTCACTGCAGCCTGTTCTATTTTGTTCTGAAAATGTGGGCGTGCAGCCTCGTTCTGTGGACGATAAACCAAGTGCAGACTTCCATCTGTGTCACCACTGATGAGGAAATACAGCGAGTGCTGGACGGAGCAGTGAGTGACAACAACCCCGCCCACATTTAAGAGGACTGTCTGAACACACCGAGGGTCTAGGTACCATGTCTGAAGGACTGAAATTGAAATTTCTTTATTAACGGGATAAACCCCTTGAGATGCGACATCTCATTTGCGAGGGGTCACTGCTGGTTCCAGCGGGTTTGGTGGAGACAAGGTTTAACTGGTGGTAATTTAGACTCACAGGTGCAGTGCATTGTGGGTAATGTATCTATCTGGCGGTGATGGCCTGCAGGCTGCTGGTCCTCTTCATGATGTTTGGGACAAACTGAAGTCCTGATGCTCGTTCGATGGTTTCTATGGGAACCAGGAAACGCTCCAGAGGAACCTTCTCATCCACCGGTTCATTGGGTAAAACATACGACCGAAGCTCCACCCCCCTGCCGTCCTTCTGCTCCAGGATCACCACCTGACAACACACAGGACAGGACCATCGCCATCGTCACCATCATCACTGTCATCGTCATCATCACCATCACCATCATCACCATCATCGTCGCCATCACCATCATCATTGTCACCATCATCATCACCATCACCAACATCAGACAGGTGGACTCACCTTGAAGAAGTGCGTTGGCACGGCGACATGGTTTCGTCCCAACACCTGATATCGAACGTAGAGTTTCCCGTCAGCCTCCTGCCTGAAACAATCACACACACACACACACACACACACACACACACACACACACACACACACACACACACACACACACCTGCTGATGTCACTGTGTAGCCCCGCCCACACCACATTCAGACACCTCAGAAGAAGAGTCAGAGTGTCACCTGGGCAGGTAGAGTGGCCCCGTGCACACGTACACGTTCAGGTAGGATTTGGTCAGAGAGCGACACAACTTCTCCAGATTGTTCCAGGTGTTCTGGTTCAGGTGAGGGTTCTAAACACACAGGAACACACAGGACGTTAACACACCTGCACACTGGTCCAGGTGTGTGTGTGTGTGTGTGTGTGTGTGTGTTTTACCTGCGGTGCGACGTTGCTCAGGTAGAAGGTGTCGTCCATGGCTTTCTGACTCCACTTGTGATTGGCTGCAGCTGCCAGGTGTCCTCTGTCGAAGCCACTCCCCCTGTAGTCGGCGTTGGTCGCTCTATGGAACACGTGCACGCTGTGCGGGGGGTGGAGTCAGGTTTAAATAAAGATTAAATGTCCTGTCTGACATCCTGTCTTTACCTGTCCTCATGTCTCACCTGTCGTCCTCTTTGAACTCACAGTACTTCCTGTCTGACGGGCCGCTCAAGGAGACGGGGCTTAGCCTCTCTATTACCCAGGATGCAGTGCGTGTGCGGGTGTCATATGAGGTGATGTAGGACTCTCTGGTCTTGATGTTGGCCAATGAGGGGAAGCCGTACTTCATCACTGCCCCCGACCCACCTGGACTCACCTGGACCACCAGACATAGCAGGTAAATACAGACTGTGATGTCATGTAGCGAACAGGAAGTCAGTATCTGTTCATTCAGACTCTGACATGTAAACAAACATCAGATGAGATCAGACGACCTGTCGTCATCGGGTCAGATTGTAAACAGACTGAATAAAGTTTCATCAAACAGAACACCTCAGTAACAGGAAGTGAGGCTGTTTTTTTCTGAGGCTGGTTGAAAGAGGTGGGGACTCGACCTTTGACCTGTGGGAGCTGAGTGCTGTGACACTAATAGAGCAGTGATTTCTTCATCTAAATCATCGTGTCTTTTAGACCCCATCCCAACTAGGCTACTCAAGGAGGTCTTACCTTTAGTTAACACCCATATATTAGATATGATCAATATATCCTTATTAACAGGTTATGTACCACAGTCTTTTAAGGTAGCTGTAATTAAACCTCTCCTAAAAAAGCCCACCCTGGATCCAGAGGTGTTAGCCAACTATAGACCAATATCTAATCTTCCCTTTATGTCAAAGATCCTTGAGAAAGTAGTCGCAGACCAGCTGTGTGATTTTCTACATGATAATAATTTATTTGATGAATTACAATCAGGATTTAGAGTGCATCATAGCACTGAGACAGCACTAGTTAAAATTACAAATGACCTTCTGATTGCTTCAGACAAAGGACTCGTCTCTGTACTTGTTTTATTAGATCTTAGTGCGGCGTTTGACACAATTGACCATCAAATTCTGCTACAGAGACTGGAACACTTAATTGGTCTAAAAGGTTCTGCACTAAGCTGATTTAAATCTTATTTATCTGATCGTTTACTATCGTGTCCAATAGTTTGTTCATGTTCACGATAAATCATTACGTACTAAAGTTTGTTTTGGAGTTCCGCAAGGTTCTGTGCTCGGACCAATCCTATTTACTCTATATACAGTACAGGCCAAAAGTTTGGACACACCTTCTCATTCAATGCGTTTTCTTTATTTTCATGACTATTTACATTGTAGATTCTCACTGAAGGCATCAAAACTATGAATGAACACATGTGGAGTTATGTACTTAACAAAAAAAGGTGAAATAACTGAAAACGTCTTATATTCTAGTTTCTTCAAAATAGCCACCCTTTGCTCTGATTACTGCTTTGCACACTCTTGGCATTCTCTCGATGAGCTTCAAGAGGTAGTCACCTGAAATGGTTTCCACTTCACAGGTGTGCCTTATCAGGGTTAATTAGTGGAATTTCTTGCTTTATCAATGGGGTTGGGACCATCAGTTGTGTTGTGCAGAAGTCAGGCTAATACACAGCCGACAGCCCTATTGGACAACTGTTAAAATTCATATTATGGCAAAAACCAATCAGCTAACTAAAGAAAAACGAGTGGCCATCATTGCTTTAAGAAATGAAGGTCAGTCAGTGAGGAAAATTGCAAAAATTTTAAATGTGTCCCCAAGTGGAGTCGCAAAAACCATCAAGCGCGACAACGAAACTGGCACACATGAGGACCGAGCCAGGAAAGGAAGACCAAGAGTCACCTCTGCTTCTGAGGATAAGTTCATCCGAGTCACCAGCCTCAGAAATCGCAAGTTAACAGCAGCTCAGATCAGAGACCAGATGAATGCCACACAGAGTTCTAGCAGCAGACTCATCTCTAGAACAACTGTTAAGAGGAGACTGCGCGAATCAGGCCTTCATGGTCAAATAGCTGCTAGGAAACCACTGCTAAGGAGAGGCAACAAGCAGAAGAGATTTGTTTGGGCCAAGAAACACAAGGAATGGACATTAGACCAGTGGAAATCTGTGCTTTGGTCTGATGAGTCCAAATTTGAGATCTTTGGTTCCAACCGCCGTGTCTTTGTGAGACACAGAAAAGGTGAACGGATGGATTCCACATGCCTGGTTCCCACTGTGAAGCATGGAGGAGGAGGTGTGATGGTGTGGGGGTGTTTTGCTGGTGACACTGTTGGGGATTTATTCAAAATTGAAGGCACACTGAACCAGCATGGCTACCACAGCATCCTGCAGCGACATGCCATCCCATCCGGTTTGCGTTTAGTTGGACGATCATTTATTTTTCAACAGGACAATGACCCCAAACACACATCCAGGCTGTGTAAGGGCTATTTGACCAAGAAGGAGAGTGGAGTGCTGCGGCAGATGACCTGGCCTCCACAGTCACCGGACCTGAACCCAATCGAGATGGTTTGGGGTGAGCTGGACCGCAGAGTGAAGGCAAAGGGGCCAACAAGTGCTAAACACCTCTGGGAACTCCTTCAAGACTGTTGGAAAACCATTTCAGGTGACTACCTCTTGAAGCTCATCGAGAGAATGCCAAGAGTGTGCAAAGCAGTAATCAGAGCAAAGGGTGGCTATTTTGAAGAAACTAGAATATAAAACATGTTTTCAGTTATTTCACCTTTTTTTGTTAAGTACATAACTCCACATGTGTTCATTCATAGTTTTGATGCCTTCAGTGAGAATCTACAATGTAAATAGTCATGAAAATAAAGAAAACGCATTGAATGAGAAGGTGTGTCCAAACTTTTGGCCTGTACTGTATGCTTCCTTTAGGCAACATCATTAGAAATCATTCTGTAAATTTCCATTGTTATGCGGATGATACACAGTTGTATTTATCTATGAAGCCAGAAGAAAGTAATCAATTAGCTAAACTTCATAACTGCCTTAAAGACATAAAAACCTGGATGAGCACCAACTTCCTGATGTTAAATTCAGACAAAACTGAAGCTACTGTTCTTGGCCCCAAACAACTCAGAGACTCTTTATCTGATGACATAGTTTCTCTCAATGGCATTGCTCTGGCCTCTACCACTACCGTAAGAAACCTCGGAGTAACATTTGATCAAGATCAAATGGACGTGCTGACGTATTGCGGTAAGCAAGTTGTGTCATTTCCGGTGTTTCTGTGGCAGCGTCTCTGTACTCTCTGTGCTCTGGTGAATCCTACTAGCCTGCTTTCTGCTTTCTCACTTCAGTTGCTTAAAACGTCTACTCCAAGTCTTAACCCACACTAGTTCTGTTGAAGCACTCATAGCTCTCCTTCTTTCTACGACTTTCTCGCTAATCTCTTAGCTGTTGTTTGCACGTTACTAGCCTTGGTAGCTACATTAGCTTTACTGCTAGCGATGGCTTCTCCCTCTGCTCTCTCTTGCCCGGTGTGCCACATGTTCAGTTATGCCTCTGCCTCCTTTAGTGACAGTGGTAATTGTAACAAGTCTAGCTTATTTGCTGTGTTGGAGGTGAGGCTTAGTGAATTAGAAGCGCGGCTCCGCACCATGGAAAACCACTCTGCAGCTGCGGTAGTTAGCCAGTCCCCTGTAGCCGGTGCGGAGCCACATAGCATAGCCTTAGCTCCTGCTAGCGGTCCTCCGGTAACTCCCGTTCAGCCGGGACGTTGGATAAGTGTGCGCCAGAAGCGTAGCTCCAAGCCGAAGCCCACGGCTCACCACCAGCCTGTTCACGTCTCCAACCGCTTTTCCCCACTCAGCGACACACCCGCTGACGATAAAACTCTGGTTATTGGCAGCTCTATTTTGCGGAACGTGAAGTTAGCAACACCAGCGGCCATAGTCAAATGTATCCCTGGGGCCAGAGCGGGCGTCATCGAATCAAATTTGAAACTGCTGGCTAAAGATAAACGTAGATTCAGTAAGACTGTTATTCACGTCGGCGGCAATGACACCCGGTTACGCCAATCGGAGGTCACTAAAATTAATGTTGCCTCGGTGTGTGAATATGCAAAAACGATGTCGGACTCCGTAGTTTTCTCTGGACCCCTCCCTAATCTGACCTCTGATGACATGTTTAGCCGCATGTCATCATTTAATCGCTGGCTGTCCAGGTGGTGTCCAGCAAACGATGTGGGTTTCGTTAATAATTGGCAAACTTTCTGGGGGAAACCTGGTCTCATTAGGAGAGACGGCATTCATCCCACTTTGGATGGAGCTGCTCTCATTTCTAGGAACCTGGAAAATTTTATTAGCAGATTAAATCCCTGACAACCCAGAGTTGAGACCAGGACAGAGAGCTGCAGTCCTATACGCCTCTCTGAGCTTCTAGTTCACTTACCCAGCCATAGTTTCCATAGTTTTATACCAACGGTGTCTGTCCCTCGACCACCTAAATTATTTAAATCTAAAATTAAACAAAGAGGAGTTGTGCAAAACAACCTCATAGAAATTAAAACCTCTTCTGTGACAGAAAGACAAAACAGGAGAATTAAATGCGGACTGTTAAATATCAGGTCTCTTTCGTCTAAAGCAGTGTTAGTAAACGAATTAATATCAGATAATCATATTAATTTACTCAGTCTCACTGAAACCTGGCTGTGTCAAGATGAATATGTCAGTCTAAATGAATCCACTCCTCCCAGTCATAATAATACCCACATTCCTCGAGGCAGTGGCCGAGGAGGGGGAGTTGCAGCCATTTTTAACTCTAGTCTGTTAATCAGCGCCAAACCTAAACTAGATTATAATTCTTTTGAAAGCCTTGTTCTTAGTCTTTTACATCCGACCTGGAAAACCTCGCAGCCACTTTTATTTATTATTGTGTACCGTGCTCCTGGCCCGTATTCTGAATTTATATCTGAATTCTCAAAATTTTTATCCAGTTTAGTTCTAAAATCAGATAAAGTTATTATTGTAGGCGACTTTAACATTCATGTCGACGTTGATAATGACTCCCTGGCTACCGCGTTTATCTCATTTTTAGACTCCATTGGCTTCAGTCAGGGTGTACGTGAACCCACTCACTGTTTTAACCATACCCTCGATCTAGTTCTGACGTATGGAATTGAAATTGATAACCTAACAGTCTTTCCACAGAATCCCTCGCTATCGGATCATTATTTGATTACTTTTGATTTCTTTTTACTCGACTACACGCCACTTAGCAACAGTTACTATACCAGATGTTTATCAGATAGTGCTGTCGCAAAATTTAAGAAAATGATTACTCCGTCGTTAAATTCAATCCCAAGTCCTTTAGTAACAGAGGTTTCCCGTACCGATTTTAACCTCTCCCGAATTGATCAATTTGTTGATAGCGCCGTAAGCTCGCTGCGAACAACACTTGACTCTGTAGCTCCTCTTAAAAAGAAGTTAACAAAACAAAGAAAGTTCGCTCCTTGGTATAACTCTGAAACCCGTAAATTAAAGCAAATATCGCGAAAGTTTGAAAGGAATTGGCGATTAACCAAACTGGAAGAATCTCGTGTAATCTGGGCAGACAGTCTCAAAACTTATAAGAGGGGCCTCCGCAATGCCAGAGCAAACTATTACTCAGCTTTAATAGAAGAAAACAAAAATAACCCCAGGTTTCTTTTCAGCACTGTAGCCAGGCTGACTGAGAGTCAAAGCTCTATTGAGCCTTGTATTCCTTTAACCCTTAGCAGTAATGATTTTATGAGCTTCTTTAATGACAAAATTCTAGCTATTAGAGACAAAATTCATGACGACCTGTCCTCAGATAGCACCTATCTAACCTCAAACACAGCTGTAACACCTAATATTTATTTAGATTCCTTCTCCCCAATTTCTCTTCAAGAATTGACCGCAGTGATTTCATCATCTAAATCATCAACGTGTCTCTTAGACCCCATCCCAACTAGGCTACTCAAGGAGGTCTTACCTTTAGTTAACACCCATATATTAGACATGATCAATATATCCTTATTAACAGGCTATGTACCACAGTCTTTTAAGGTAGCTGTAATTAAATCTCTACTAAAAAAGCCCACCCTGGATCCAGAGGTGTTAGCCAACTATAGACCAATATCTAATCTTACCTTTATGTCAAAGATCCTTGAGAAAGTAGTCGCAGACCAGCTGTGTGATTTTCTCCAGGATAATAATTTATTTGAGGAATTACAGTCAGGATTTAGAGCGCATCATAGCACTGAGACAGCTCTAGTGAAAATTACAAATGACCTTCTGATTGCTTCAGACAAAGGACTCGTCTTTGTACTTGTTTTATTAGATCTTAGTGCAGCGTTTGACACTGTTGACCATGAAATTCTGTTACAGAGACTGGAACACCTAATTGGCCTAAAAGGTTCTGCACTAAGCTGGTTTAAATCTTATTTATCTGATCGTTTTCAATTTGTTGACGTTCATAATGAATCATCCGTACGTACTAAAGTTTGTTTTGGAGTTCCGCAAGGTTCTGTGCTCGGACCAATCCTATTTATTCTATATATGCTTCCTTTAGGTAACATCATTAGAAATCACTCTATAAATTTCCATTGTTATGCGGATGATACACAGTTGTATTTATCGATGAAGCCAGAAGAAAGGGATCAATTAACTAAACTTCATAATTGTCTTAAAGACATAAAAACCTGGATGAGCACCAATTTCCTGATGTTAAATTCAAACAAAACTGAAGTTATTGTTCTTGGCCCCAAACAACTCAGAGACTCTTTATCTGATGACATAGTTTCTCTCGATGGCATTGCTCTGGCCTCTACCACTACCGTAAGAAACCTCGAAGTATCATTTGATCAAGATCTGTCTTTCAATTCTCATTTAAAACAAACCTCACGGACTGCATTTTTTCATCTGCGTAATATTGCAAAAATTAGGCCTATCTTGACCCAAAAAGATGCAGAAAAATTGGTCCACGCTTTTGTTACCTCGAGGCTGGATTACTGTAACTCTCTACTATCAGGTAGCTCTAGTAAATCATTAAAAACTCTTCAGCTAATTCAGAATGCAGCAGCACGTGTACTAACAGGAACTAAGAAACGAGATCATATTTCTCCTGTTTTAGCTTCTCTGCACTGGCTCCCTGTAAAATCCAGAATTGAATTTAAAATCCTACTGTTAACTTATAAAGCTCTAAATGGTCAAGCTCCATCATATCTTAGAGAGCTCATAGTGCCTTATTATCCCACCAGAACTCTGCGCTCTGAGAACGCAGGGTTACTCGTGGTCCCTAAAGTCTCCAAAAGTAGATCAGGAGCCAGAGCCTTCAGCTATCAGGCTCCTCTCCTGTGGAATCATCTTCCTGTTACGGTCCGGGAGGCAGACACCGTCTCCACATTTAAGACTAGACTTAAGACTTACCTCTTTGATAAAGCTTATAGTTAGGGCTGGCTCAGGCTTGCCTTGTACCAGCCCCTAGTTAGGCTGACTTAGGCCTAGTCAACCGGAGGACCACCTTTAATGCACCGGGCACCTTCTCTCTCTCTCTCTCTCTCTCTCTCTCTCTCTCGTATCCTATTACTGTATCTATTTTACTCGGCCATTCTGGATGTCACTAACTCGGTTTCTTCTCTGGAGCCTTTGTGCTCCACTGTCTCTCAGGTTAACTCGTATTGCAGCGGTGCCTGGATAGTGTGACGTGTGTGGTTGTGCTGCTGCCGTGGTCCTGCCAGATGCCTCCTGCTGCTGCTGCTGCCATCATTAATCATTAGTCATACTTCTACTGCTATTATAGACATATGATATTATCATACATGTAGACTGCCTGATACTAATATATACTTTCAACATATTGTACCACAGTAGCCAGAACTATAACGACAGTATTACTACTTTCATGAATGTTGTTGTAAGCTACTGTCATTACCGAGGATGTCATACAGATTACTGTATTGTGTCATACAGATTACTGTTAATTTGTTATGCTGATCTGTTCTGTACGACATCTACTGCACGTCTGTCCGTCCTGGAAGAGGGATCCCTCCTCAGTTGCTCTTCCTGAGGTTTCTACCATTTTTTTCCCCCGGTAAAGGGTTTTTTTTGGGGAGTTTTTCCTTATCCGCTGTGAGGGTCTAAAGGACAGAGGGATGTCGTATGCTGTAAAGCCCTGTGAGGCAAATTGTATTTGTGATATTGGGCTTTATAAATAAAATTGATTGATTGATTGATTGATTGAAGATCTGTCTTTCAATTCTCATTTAAAACAAACCTCACGGACTGCATTTTTTCATCTGCGTAATATTGCGAAAATTAGGCCTATCCTGACCCGAAAAGATGCAGAAAAATTGGTCCACGCTTTTGTTACCTCAAGGCTGGATTACTGTAACTCTCTATTATCAGGTAGCTCTAGTAAGTCCTTAAAAACTCCCCAGCTAATTCAGAATGCAGTAGCACGTGTACTAACAGGAACTAAGAAACAAGATCACATTTCTCCTGTTTTAGCTTCTCTGCACTGGCTCCCTATAAAATCCAGAATTGAATTTAAAATCCTACTGTTAACTTATAAAGCTATAAATGGTCAAGCTCCATCATATCTTAGAGAGCTCATAGTGCCATATTATCCCTCCAGAACTCTGCGCTCGGAGAATGTAGGGTTACTCGTGGTCCCTAAAGTCTCCAAAAGTAGATCAGGAGCCAGAGCCTTCAGCTATCAGGCTCCTCTCCTGTGGAATCATCTTCCTGTTACGGTCCGGGAGGCAGACACCGTCTCCACATTTAAGACTAGACTTAAGACTTTCCTCTTTGATAAAGCTTATAATTAGGGCTGGCTCAGGCTTGCCTTGTACCAGCCCCTAGTTAGGCTGACTTAGGCCTAGTCTGCCGGAGGACCACCTATAATACACCAGGCACCTTATCTCTCTCTCTGTTATTATACGATTATTGTCATACATGTATACTATCAGATATACTTTCAACATATTGTACCACAGTAACCAGAATTATAATATATTATTACTTTGATGTTGTAAGCCACTGTCATTACCATCTGTCCTGCATCTCTCTCTGTCTCTCTCTTTCCGTCTCATTGTGTCATATGGATTACTGTTAATTTATCATGTTGATCTGTTCTGTACGACATCTATTGCACGTCTGTCCATCCAGGAAGAGGGATCCCTCCTCAGTTGCTCTTCCTGAGGTTTCTACTGTTTTTCCCCGTTAAAGGGTTTTTTGGGGAGTTTTTCCTGATCAGCTGTGAGGGTCCAAAGGACAGAGGGATGTCGTATGCTGTAAAGCCCTGAGAGGCAAACTGTGATTTGTGATATTGGGCTTTATAAATAAAATTGATTGATTGATTGATTAAAACACTGAGTGAAACCCTGCTGCTGACAGACCGACAGAACTTTGGCCTTATGGTTCATAAGGTGGAGGACGACTTCACCTGTTTCTTCAAGAACTTCCTCTTCAGTGGTAAATGATGAAGACAGTGACCTGTAGTGAAGGTGAGCCAGCGACTGACCGACTGGGGACAAATTGAGACCGCTGAACGTGCAGATATGTTTCTGAGGATCTCTCAGCTGATCATCGTCTGTTATTATTCAGTGGTGTCACTTCTCCGAGCCATTTGAGATCAGACAGGGCTGTATGTGTGACCCCTGACACCCCTGATTTATACAGAGCAGATGATGCTGAACATGTGTTGTTACCATGGTGATATGAGGTCATATGGTGATGTGACTCCTCCTCCTGTTTTTGACTTAACATAGTTCATACTAACATCAAACCACTGCACTGTGACTGTATTGTAACTGCACTGCACTGTGCACAATAACTGATTCATTCACATCCTTACAGGACAATGTAAGCAGCTTTGTTTAAATGATCATTTGTCTGTCTGTCCCTCTGTCTGTCTGTCCCTCTTTCCTTATAAGACATCCTTCTTTGTCCCAGCTGTCATCAGTGCCCTGAACTCAACGCAGTGACTGATGAATTTTAGACTCTGATCTGATCTGATGTCTTTAATGTCTCTTTCTGTCTTTATATTATGTTGTCTTTTATGTCTGATGAGCTGAGGACAAGTGTCTATCCCTGGAGGACAGTTAAGATTTATTCTATATTAACTATATATTAACTGTAGTCACACTGATCTATGCAGACTGACTTTAACCTGTGAAAACAAGAATTACTGCTCGTTTAAACGTTACGTGTTGTGTGTGTGTGTGTGTCACTGACCTTCTCTCACACACACACTCACCGTCAGTTCGGAGGCCTGGACCGTCGGTACCGGGATCACCGGGACTCTCCTCAGAAGCTCCGGCAGAGTCCCGGCTCCGTCCTCCTCCTCCTGCCGGCCTCTGACGCTCAACAGGCGGGCCACTGAAGCTCCGAGTCCCGCTCCGACCAACAAGGTCGTTCCGGTCCTCCACCACCGCCTCATGCTGCTGTTCAGCCGCCAGTGACGCGCTCTGATGACATCACTTCAGTCATACTGTGACGTATGCACTAGGTTCGTTCGAGATGAGCCAGGCCTCCATAGACATTTATTGCAGGCCTCCGCAGATTCGATCACCGGCGACTGGCGCACAATGCATGCCGGTTAGTTTTGTGCCCGACTTCATCCCGACTTGCTCTGGCGTATTACAAAAGTGGACGAGAGCGAGGCGGCCGCAGTTTGTAGAGCCAGGTGCTGCAGCTGCTCTCCACCGACTGCACCGCCTGGCTCTCACCTGATCTAACAGCTGATTGGTTCAGATGTCGACTCAACAATCTAACGTTTTAGATAAACTACTCATTTTTGTTGAATTTTAGAGATTAAGATTGTATTTGTCTGATTTGAAGGTTTATTCTGTGAACAGAAAACATGTTGTGTGACTGATGGTGAAAACAAACTGCTATATGAGTCTGATCACTTTTTTAATGAATTGACATCATTCCAGACAGGATGTAAGTGTGTCTGTGACTTCCTGTACAGACTGAAGGCTGCTGGAAACTGTCCGACTTCACCGCAGCTTTTTGTCACCGCCGCCGCTGCGGCCGCCTGCTCTCGTCTACTTTCCAGGCGAGGCGCAGTTCATCTCGAACGAGCCTATCAACACGTAAAGTCTGTCATCCTCTGACACAGACTGTTTGATTCGTTACCATGGAAACACCGGAGCGACGGTAGCAGTCACCATGACTGTTGTCTTGGTGTGTCTGTTGATCAGAGGATCTAAGCCCAACGTGTACAGTGCTGTGTCACACTGTGTCATGTACAGAGATGATCACAGAGCTGTGACTGGCTTTAGTTTGTGGTGTACTGAGGTCCACTTTGACATTGTGGAACAGGTGACCAGCTAGGGGCCCAAGCCGAAACATACACGGTCAAGGTCAAGAAGATATTTATGGCTATGGTCAAGAATTAGTGAAGTCAGCTAGACTGTCTGTCTGTCTGTGCTCTGTTCATCCTTGTCACACATTCCACAAAAGCAAAACCCTATATAAGCAGGAGTTGTGTAGCTGTTATTCAGAGTGGTTTATATTGGCTTCAAAACCCTCTCACAGGAAAACCCGGGTCCTGATAAGATGCTGTACGACTTGTAATAAACTTTTCTTCATGCAAGCACGTCGGTGTCAGCGGAGTCTCCTTCATCACCTTCACATCATCGCTACCCCATAAACAACAAGTTCATGACTTCTTATGTTGTTCTCTGCTCTATATAGCAAACACTACAAAGCGGCCCCTATGGGACAGCTGCAATAACACTGTAATCTGATTACTCTCTACAGTCTGTCTTGTGTCTTATGTCTCTGTATCATGATGGTGAATATTGTGCCTGACCCACAGGATTTAAGTCCAGTTTTAATATTCTACAGTAACTTCTTTACACACACGTTTTAATTTTTAGTCAGATAATGGAAGAATAAAAAAACATCATGTCTGTGCTGCAGTGAATCGTGGGTAATGAAATCAGTGGAGTCTGCAAAAAGGCCTCTGTTGGTCCCTGTGGACTGATGAACTGTAGATCTGGATCCTCAGAACTCTCAGACTTCCTGTGAACGCTCCTGCAAAGTGTGGTGATGTCTGAACGTTTGGATTCAACCAGAATATGTATATGTATGTATATATGCGTATATGTATGTATGTATACATGTGTGTATGTATGTATGTGTGTGTATATGTGTTTATGTATATGTATGTATGTGTATATGTATGTTTATTTGTTTATGAGTCCCCATTAGCTGAAGCCTGGACCAACAGCTGGTCTTCCTGGTGTCCATAGTCATAAAACTCATAAAATAATACAAAAGGTGTGCAAACAAGGATACATAATTGAAAGATAATAAAATGGAATATATTAAAAAGAGAAAAAACAAAAGCAGAGAAAATAAATGACAGATTTACAACAGATGAATTAACTGAAATAATCAGATTGCAAGTGTATTCTCAGTTTTCTCTTGAAACAATTCCTGTCTCTGGTGCTGTGAATATATCTTGGGAGTAGATTCCATAAACTTGTGGCTCTATACAAAACTGATTTCTTCAAGAAATTGGATTTAGGATGTGGCAGAATTATATGCTCATTGCTGGCAGCTCTTGTAGAGTGTGAATGAATTTCATTGGTGTAGATTATCTTTTGAGCAAGAAATTGTGGAGATCTTTTTTTCACAACACTATAAAAATTAACCAATAAATTCATTAAAATTCTTTTCTCGACATAGAGCCAACCCAAATTGTAATGCATATCAATTGTACTAGTCAAAGGGGGACAGTTGAGAATAAGTCTGGCAGCCTTGTTTTGTGCTACTTGTAATTTTCTTATTAACTGTTTAGACGCGGATGACCAGATAACCAAGCAATAATCCAGGTGACACAAAACCAGAGAACGAACTGTTTGACAGAGCAGTGATGAAGGAATAAGACGTGCACATTTCCTGACAATTGCAACTGCTCTACCCATCTTCAGAACAATCTTATTTACATGTTCAGACTAAGACAAAGTGTTATCAAGCCAGAGACCCAGTAGCTTTGCCTTTCTTACATATTGAATCGGTTGACCATCTATTTGTAAATTCAGAATTGGATTCTTTTCCATATTATAATTAGATCCAAATATTATAGAGACCGTCTTTGATATGTTAAGTTTGAGTTTGTTCGTTTCTATCCAATTAAAGATGTCATTAAGTTCTGATGATAGAGTATGATTCAGTTCATCACAAGAAGGTGAAGCATAGTACATGGTGCAATCATCTGCATACATAGTCAAATCACACTTATTTAAAACAAGTGGGAGATCATTGGTGAATATCGAGAAGAGGAGTGGCCCAAGGCAACTACCTTACGGAAGTCCACATTCAAGTTGTCTACTGTCTAAAAAAGTTCCATTAAAAAACACTTTTTGTGTTCTGTTTAACAAGTAACTAGTAACCCAGAACAGAGCGGATGCTTTAAAACCATAGTGATCAAACTTCTTAATTAACAGATCATGATCCACCAGATAAAAGGCAGCACTAAAATCAGTTAATACTGTGCCAACAAGCATTGAATTATCCATGGCTGTTAGCCAATTGTCATTCATTTGTGTCAGTGCCGTACAGGTAGAATAACCGACCCTGTATGCATATTAGTGTTAAATTAAATTATTGTTTAAAAAGTAACTCTGGATCTGCTTATAAACTATCTTTTCTAACAGTTTACTAAGAACAGGCAAGATGGTAATAGGCCTACTATTGGGACCACTAAACGTACATTTAGCATCTTTGATCAGAGGAATTATTTTACCTATTTTCCACAATTTGGGACATGTGCCACTGATTAAGCATCAATTGAAGATGTATGATATGACAAATTGCTGAAGAAATGTGCGAAGCAGAGATCTATATTTTCAAGGTCAACAACAAATGCATTTTTATTAAAATGTTTAAAATTTCTAGTAAGAACAACTTTAGCACCTGCCTTAGGCAATTTGGTCCTCCTGGAGAATGCCACAAAGTTATGGTCACTGAAACATACTGGCACTGAAACAGGTCTGGAGCACAGCTCAGAGTTGTTACTGTAAATATGATCTGTGCACGTTGAGGAAATAACACCATTTAGATTCAGAGATACTCTGGTAGCTTGAGATATTAGCTGTGTCAGCCATTGACCTAAGTTTACCTTTCAGGGAACAATTATCAGAAAGCCAGTCAATGTTAAAATCTCCAAGCAAGTATATTTCTCTGTTTTCCTCTGTAATATGGTCCATCAATTCACACAAAGTATTGAGATATCCCACATTAGAGTTAGGAGCTCTATAACAACAGCCAACTAGAAAAGGTTTTAAATGTGGCAGATGGGGCATATAGCTTCAATGTTATTGTAGGAGCCAAACATGTTATTGTTTGTTTGTATTTAACTCTGTAATTCACTGTGTCGGCACTGGGGGGCACTGTACCATCACCTGGTGAGTGCAGGTATTTAGGATGTGACCTTACTATGGTCAGCAGGTGTTTGGCCCGGAAGGGCAAATGGTTTTTGACCGCAATGGCGCGGAACGCTACAGTTTTGTTTGTGTGTTTGTTTTGTACTGAATCTTAATGTGTATGCAACGGATGGGCTTTGCCATAAACACGTGTAATAAATGTTACGGAAATGCAACGCAAGAAGCCTCATGGACTCTGTTTCAGCATTAAGAAAACGAAGGCAGGGTAGCGTGTCCAGCAACATGCGCGTCAACCCAGGTCAGATACCTCAGTAGCTAGTAATAGACTTAGCTCCTTTAATAGTTATCCTTAATAAGATCATACCTGACTTTACAAGGAAAATGACATTGCATGTATATTGCTACTCCACCTCCAAATTTATTTCTATCATTCCTGTATATGGAATAACCATTGATGATCAACTCTGAGTCTTGAAAATAACTATCTAGATGTATATGTGCATATATGTTTGTGTGTGTGTGTGTGTGTGTGTGTGTGTGTGTATTTGAAGATGTGGCTGAAGAAATGTTGAGATGGGGGTGAACTTCTCCTCTACCCCACAAGGTGTCACCCAACTCCAGGGATGTGTCTGTGCCTAGAACTCTCATTTCCTGTCTAAAAGGGATAAAGGAAACCCAGATTCGGCCATCTTGTTCCTTTGTCTTCCTCACCACCTGGCTTCACAAAAAATTGTATGCCATGCATCTTATATTTTACCAGCATTGTAAATTTATCTCTTAATGTTGTCTCCATTTTAAGTTTTAACGTTTGTTAATGCAAAGTGGATATGTTTTGTGTTTATGATGAATTGTATATGAATGATTGAATTGAGTAGACAACATGATTTGATTTACAGTTTACTTACGTGTTAATTAAATGCTTGCAATGTTTGATCAGTGTCATGTAGCATGTTGAATGTGATTTATTTTGCATCTTTGTTTAGTATATTGTATCTGATTCAGTTAACTAAACCAATATTGTATTTTTCTTTTGTTTGAGAACCGTGGCAATATCCAAGAAGGATGTCTTCTGAAGAAATGTAAATATGATTGGAAGACCTGTTTCCTGGTGGTGTGTGGCTCCAGTCTGAACCTTTAATTATCCTACACCTTCTGTTCTTGTTCCTCTGAACTTGTTCTGTTCTTGTTCCTCTCATCTTGTTCCTCTCACCTTGTTCTGATCCGTTCTGTTCTTGTTCCTCTCACCTGGTTCCAATCTCTTCTGTTCTTGTTCCTCTCACATTGTTCCAATTTCTTCTGTTCTTGTTCCTCTCACCTTGTTCCTATCTCTTCTGTTCTTGTTCCTCTCACCTTGTTCCAATCTCTTCTGTTCTTGTTCCTCTCACCTTGTTCCAACCTCTTCTGTTCTTGTTCCTCTCACCTTGTTCTGATCCCTGCTGTTCTTGTTCCTCTCACTTCGTTCTGTTCTTGTTCCTCTCACCTTGTTCCAATCCCTTCAATCAATCAATCAATTTTATTTATAAAGCCCAATATCACAAATACAATTTGCCTCACAGGGCTTTACAGCATACGACATCCCTCTGTCCTTTAGACCCTCACAGCGAATAAGGAAAAACTCCCCAAAAAAACCCCTTTACCGGGGAAAAAAATGGTAGAAAGCTCAGGAAGAGCAACTGAGGAGGGATCCCTCTTCCAGGACGGACAGACGTGCAGTAGATGTCGTACAGAACAGATCAGCATAACAAATTACGCTACCTAACTTCCGAAGTGGTTGCAAATTTTATCGAGATTTTACAGAGCACTCCTGCTGAAATTTTACCCGCACCTTGTGATTTTATTGTTGACAATTTTAACAGTAAATTGAAATCAACATTGGACTCTGTGGCTCCACTTTTCACTAAAACCATAAAAAGTAAACCTAAATCCCCATGGAGAACGGATGAAATCAAAAAATCAAAAGGAAAATGCAGGAGTGCGAAGAGAAGGTGGAGAAAAAGTAAACTCACAGTCCATTATGAAATATTACGTGAACAACTCAAATCCTACAATAAAACCGTCAAACAGGCAAGAATATCCCATTTCTCAAAACTCATCACAGATAATAAAAACAACCCTAAAATTCTTTTCTCCACCTTCGATCTTTTAACAAATCCTAATTTTAAAAAACCTTCAGAGACACCAACAGACGCTCTCTGCGAGGACTTTGCAAACCACTTCGGAAGTAAAATCAATGACATTAGGTCCAGTCTTTTAACACATCAAAATGTAACTTTTAGCACATCTGGACAGTTGCTTTTATCCGAGGAAACACTGGAGAGTTTTGCCCTGGTTGATGCAAGGACACTTGGTCGAGTTTTCTCCCAAGTAAAGCCCACAACCTGCCTTTTAGATCCAATTCCCACATCGCTTTTAAAGACGTTTTATGGTTTCTTCGAGGAACAGATTTTAAATATAGTAAATTGCTCCCTTCAGACGGGCGTTTTCCCCACCTCCTTTAAAACGGCGGTGGTGAGGCCCCTTCTGAAGAAGAGCAATTTAGACCTCAACATTTTTAATAACTACCGTCCTGTATTCAACTTACCATTTTTAAGTAAGATTTTAGAAAAACTGGTTTTTAACCAATTAATCGATTTTTTAAATACAAACAATATTTTAGAGAAATATCAATCTGGTTTTAGAAGGAACCACAGTACCGAGACAGCCCTTTTAAAGATTTTAAACGACTTCAGGTGTAACGCAGACTCACAAAAACTCACAGTCTTGGTACTACTGGATTTAAGTGCTGCCTTTGATACAGTAGATCACCACATTTTATTGAATAGACTGAGAAACCTGGTGGGCCTCTCTGGTACTGTTTTTAACTGGTTCCGCTCTTATCTCACAGATCGATGCTTCTTTGTAAGTATGGATACATGTTCCTCCAGAACACATGAAATTAGGTGTGGGGTGCCCCAAGGGTCAATTTTAGGTCCAGTTCTTTTTAATCTTTACATGCTTCCCTTGGGGGACGTCATCAGGAGACATGGTATCAGCTTCCATAGCTATGCTGACGATACACAGTTGTACATCGCCGTGTCTCCTGATGACTCAGGGCCAGTTGATACCCTTTTTAACTGTATTTTAGATATCAAGTCATGGATGGCAGAGAATTTCCTACAGCTCAACCAGGACAAAACAGAGGTTTTAGTTATAGGTCCTGAAGGCCAGAGAGAGAAACTTTTACCAAAACTACAAGATTTTAAACCTGCACAATATGTAAAGAACCTGGGCATTATTTTTGACTCTGAGCTAACTTTTATTCCACACATAAAGAATATTACAAAGATAGGTTTTTACCATCTTAAGAATATAGCCAGAGTCCGCCCGTTTCTCTCTCAGGCCAGCACGGAGGTGCTGATGCATGCTTTTATCTCCTGTAGATTAGATTATTGTAATGCCCTGCTCTCTGGTCTTCCCAAAAAGAGTATTAATAATCTACAAATTCTACAAAACTCAGCCACACGTGTGCTGACGAGGACCAGAGGGCGGGAGCACATTACACCAGTTTTAAAATCGCTGCATTGGCTCCCCGTCCGCTTCAGGATCGATTTTAAGATTCTTTTATTAGTTTTTAAATGTCTTAAGGGTCTTGGACCATCTTATCTATCTGACCTGCTTTTATCATATCAACCCTCGCGGACCCTGAGGTCCTCTGGCACCGGCCTTTTAACCACACCACGAGTTAAAACAAAAACCCACGGTGAGGCTGCATTTAGCCATTATGGACCTTATCTGTGGAACAGCCTCCCAGAGAACCTCAGGGCCGCAGAGACTGTTGATATTTTTAAAAGGAAGCTCAAAACTCACCTTTTTAATCTCGCTTTTAACTGATTTCTTTTACTCTCTTATCTCCCTTATTTTACTACTTTTTATCCCTTTAATCTTTTTTGTTAATTGTATTTATTTTTATTTATTTTATGTCTTGTGCATTCTATTACTTTTAAATTTTCTAAACCCTAAACTTTTTTTTTTTTTTATACATTTTATCATTATTGCCTGTTTTTATTCCACTGTCTTAATCTTTTAGTTTTTAGCTCCAGTGTTTCCTCATGGGGGCCCTCCACACCGGGAGTTGTGTCTGGTCTGCCCACGGGGGCGTCGCCCTGGGGATCCCTCAGACCCGGGGGACTGGAGCGGCTCTGCAGTTGGTGTGGTGTCTGCCCTGGTCTGTCCGGGTTGAGGGGGGGGGGTCTCTGTGGCGGTGCTCCCTGTAGCTGCGGACTGTGGTGCCTCTCGGTGTGGATGGCCCCCATGGGTGGCTTCTCCTCACCTGGATCCTCAGTGCCAAGCCATGTTACCAGTCTGCTTACTGTATGTGTGACTGTGGGTGTGTGTGCAGATGTTTGTGAGTGTGAGTGTGGGCGTGTGTGTGGGTGTGTGGGTGAATGGGGGGGGGGTACATGTGGGGATGGGAGGGACGGGCTTTCGCTTTTCATTGTTGTATGTTTCACTATTTTATTACGTTTTATCTTGAGAAGCACTTTGAGTTGCATTTTTTATGTATGAAAAGTGCTATATAAATAAAGTTTTGATTGATTGATTTGATTGAAATTAACAGTAATCTGTATGACACAATACAGTAATCTGTATGACATCCTCGGTAATGACAGTAGCTTACAACAACATTCATGAAAGTAATAATACTGTCGTTATAGTTCTGGCTACTGTGGTACAATATGTTGAAAGTATATATTAGTATCAGGCAGTCTACATGTATGATAATATCATATGTCTATAATAGCAGTAGAAGTATGACTAATGATTAATGATGGCAACAGCAGCAGCAGGAGGCATCTGGCAGGACCACGGCAGCAGCACAACCACACACGTCACACTATCCAGGCACCGCTGCAATACGAGTTAACCTGAGAGATAGTGGAGCACAAAGGCTCCGGAGAAGAAACCGAGTTAGTGACATCCAGAATAGCCGAGTAAAATAGGTACAGTAATAGGATACGAGAGAGAGAGCGAGAGAGAGAGAGAGAGCGAGAGCGAGAGAGAGAGAGAAGGTGCCCGGTGCATTAAAGGTGGTCCTCCGGTAGACTAGGCCTAAGTCAGCCTAACTAGGGGGTGGTACAAGGCAAGCCTGAGCCAGCCCTAACTATAAGCTTTATCAAAGAGGAAGGTCTTAAGTCTAGTCTTAAATGTGGAGACGGTGTCTGCCTCCCGGACCGTAACAGGAAGATGATTCCACAGGAGAGGAGCCTGATAGCTGAAGGCTCTGGCTCCTGATCTATTTTTGGAGACTTTAGGGACCACGAGTAACCCTGCGTTCTCAGAGCGCAGAGTTCTGGTGGGATAATAAGGCACTATGAGCTCTCTAAGATATGATGGAGCTTGACCATTTAGAGCTTTATAAGTTAACAGTAGGATTTTAAATTCAATTCTGGATTTTACAGGGAGCCAGTGCAGAGAAGCTAAAACAGGAGAAATATAATCTCGTTTCTTAGTTCCTGTTAGTACACGTGCTGCTGCATTCTGAATTAGCTGAAGAGTTTTTAATGATTTACTAGAGCTACCTGATAGTAGAGAGTTACAGTAATCCAGCCTCGAGGTAACAAAAGCGTGGACCAATTTTTCTGCATCTTTTTGGGTCAAGATAGGCCTAATTTTTGCAATATTACGCAGATGAAAAAATGCAGTCCGTGAGGTTTGTTTTAAATGAGAATTGAAAGACAGATCTTGATCAAATGTTACTCCGAGGTTTCTTACGGTAGTGGTAGAGGCCAGAGCAATGCCATCGAGAGAAACTATGTCATCAGATAAAGAGTCTCTGAGTTGTTTGGGGCCAAGAACAATAACTTCAGTTTTGTCTGAATTTAACATCAGGAAATTGGTGCTCATCCAGGTTTTTATGTCTTTAAGGCAGTTATGGAGTTTAGTTAATTGATTACTTTCTTCTGGCTTCGTCGATAAATACAACTGTGTATCATCCGCATAACAATGGAAATTTATAGAGTGATTTCTAATGATGTTGCCTAAAGGAAGCATATATAGAGTAAATAGGACTGGTCCGAGCACAGAACCTTGCGGAACTCCAAAACAAACTTTAGTACGTACGGATGATTCATTATGAACGTCAACAAACTGAAAACGATCAGATAAATAAGATTTAAACCAGCTTAGTGCAGAACCTTTTAGGCCAATTAAGTGTTCCAGTCTCTGTAGCAGAATTTGATGGTCAATAGTGTCAAACGCTGCACTAAGATCTAATAAAACAAGTAGGCAAGGCAAGGCAAGGCAAGTTTATTTGTAGAGCACAATTCGTACACAAAGTAATTCAAAGTGCTTTACAGAAGAAGAAAATGCATTAAAATCACAATACAAAATAAAAACATAAATAATCATTATAAAATGAACTTTAAAAGAGAAGAGTGCAGATAAGATCCTTTCAGTCATATGCACAGTGAAATAGAGCTGTTTTGAGCCTAGATTTGAACATTGTCAGAGTAGAGGCCTGTCTCACATCTTCAGAAAGACTGTTCCAGATTTTAGCTGCATAAAACTGGAACCCTGATTCCCCATGTTTAGTCCTGACTCTGGGCACCAGCAGGAGGCCGGTCCCTGAGGTCCTCAGAGTCCGAGATGGTTCATATGGCACTAACATGTCAGAGATGTACTTTGGTGCTAGGCCGTGGAGAGACTTGTACACAAGCAGAGCTGCTTTAAAGTCTATTCTCTGAGCCACAGGAAGCCAGTGTAGAGACCTGAGCACAGGACTAATGTGCTCGTACTTCCTGGTTCTGGTCAGGACCCGAGCAGCAGCATTCTGGATGTACTGCAGCTGTCTTACGGCCCGTTTGGAGAGGCCAGTGAGCAGGCCGTTACAGTAGTCTAACCTACTAGAGACAAATGCATGGATAAGTCTCTCCAAGTCAGGTTTAGACACTATACCTTTGATTTTGGCAATGTTTTTTAGATGGTAAAAGGCTGCTGATGTTATTGATTTGATGTGGCTGTTAAAGTTCAAGTCTGAGTCCATTATTACCCCGAGATTTCTAACCTGATTTGTAGGTTTTAGAGAGAGAGACTGGAGGTGACTGCTGACACTTTCTCTTTGTTTCTGTGGACCAAATACGATGACTTCAGTCTTGTCTGAATTTAGCTGGAGGAAGTTGTTTTGCATCCACACACTGACCTGTTGGATGCAGTGACAGAGTGAATCTACTGGTCCATATTCACCTGCTGTCAGTGACACATAGATCTGAGTGTCGTCTGCATAATTGTGGTAGGACACATTATTACTTTGTATTAACTGGCCTAAAGGCAGCATGTATAGATTGAACAGAAGGGGTCCCAGGATTGACCCTTGGGGCACCCCACAGGTCAAGGCCATGTGGTCTGAGGCACAGTTACCAATTTCAATAAAGTACTTCCTGTCTTCTAGATAGGACTTCAACCAATTTAGAGCATTGCCAGAGATGCCCACCCAGTCCTCTAATCTCTGTAACAGGATCTCATGATCGACAGTGTCAAAAGCAGCACTCAGATCTAGCAGGACTAAAACTGAGACTTTGCCTGCGTCAGTGTTCAGGCGGATGTCATTTGTCACCTTAATAAGAGCGGTCTCAGTGCTGTGATGGGGTCTAAAACCTGACTGGAAAACATCAAAGGAGTTGTTCATTAGGAGAAAGTCAGTCAGCTGTTGGTAAACAACTTTCTCAAGGAGTTTGCCTAAAAACGGCAGATTTGAAATGGGTCGGTAGTTGTTCAGTACTGTGGCATCAAGACTGCTCTTCTTTAGGAGAAGCTTTATGACCGCAGTTTTCAAGGCCTTTGGGAATGTTCCAGACTGTAGTGACATGTTAACTATGTGAGCGAGTGGTGGTAACAAACTGCTCAGCACAGACTTTAGAAATCTAGTGGGTAACACATCAAGGCAGCATGTAGATGAACTCAGACTGGTGATGATCTCTTGGACAGTTTTGTCAGTTACAGGTGCAAAATGAGTAAGCTCTAAGTGTCTAGGTGGCTGCAGGGTTGTTATTGGTGTTGTGGAAATGATGGCCTTTTTAATGGTCTGAACCTTGTCACAAAAGAATACTGCAAACTCATTACACTTAGATGTGGAGATCAGTTCCAACGGCAGTTGAGCTGGAGGGTTTGTTAATCTGTTCACTGTTGCAAATAAGACACGCGAGTTGTTACCGCAGTTTCCAATAATTTCAGAAAAGTACCTCTCCCTTGTTCTACGTAAGATCTGGTTGAACACGTACAACTTTTCTTTGTAAATTTCATAATGAACATGAAGCTTTGACTTGCGCCATTTCCGCTCGGCCCTCCGGCACTCCCTTTTCTGTGCCCTGACCGAGTCGTCATTCCTCCATGGCGCCTTCTGCTTATCTTTAACCATTTTAACCTTCACAGGGGCAATGGTGTCCAGAACAGTCAAAACACTCGAAGTAACAGAGTTCAACAAATCATCAACAGTAGAATTAGAACATGAGGCATTTTCAAAGTTTATCATTTCCATGAACAGAGCGCCTGTGCTGTTATTTATGTGTCTCCTCCGAACAACTGCAGGACCAGCCGGTGGTTTGGGAGAAACAGACAGGTCAAAGAAGACACAGAAATGATCAGACAGAGCAAAATCAACCACATTGACATTTGAAATATTAACCCCCTTTGTAATGAGCAGGTCCAGAGTGTGCTGCGCTCTGCTGTGTGTGGGCTCACACACATGCTGAGTCAGGCCAAAGGTTTCAAGGACAGCACTGAGCTCTTTAGCATTTCTGTCACAGACATTATCCACATGTACATTAAAATCACCTGTAATGACCAAACCATCAAAGTCTGTGCATACAATTGAAAGCATCCTGGTAAAATCATCAATAAAACTTTGACGGTGCTGGGGAGGCTTGTATATAACTACATAGAGTATGGACGGAGATTGTTTTAGCTCCATTTTAAAGGATACATACTCAAATGATGAAAACACCCCAAATGACAACCTGTGCGTAACCATATGATCTCTATATATTGCACAGACACCTCCACCCTTTTTGTTTTCTCGTGTTTCAGATTCAAATTTGTAGTTGGGTGGAGCTGATTCTGTTAGAACAGCATTACCTGTGTTTTTGTCAAGCCATGTTTCAGTTAAAAACATAAAATCAAGATTATATGAAGAGATCAAATTATTAATTAAAAATGATTTGTTAGACAAGGATCTGACATTAAGCACAGCAAGTTTCAGATTAGTTTCAGTGGGACTGGACATTATCTTCTTACAAGGGATATGGATTAAATTTCTCTGATTGGAGTACAGAGACGAGTCCTTTGTCTGAAGCAATCAGAAGGTCATTTGTAATTTTAACTAGTGCTGTCTCAGTGCTATGATGCACTCTAAATCCTGATTGTAATTCCTCAAATAAATTATTATCATGGAGAAAATCACACAGCTGGTCTGCGACTACTTTCTCAAGGATCTTTGACATAAAGGGAAGATTAGATATTGGTCTATAGTTGGCTAACACCTCTGGATCCAGGGTGGGCTTTTTTAGTAGAGGTTTAATTACAGCTACCTTAAAAGACTGTGGTACATAGCCTGTTAATAAGGATATATTGATCATATCTAATATATGAGTGTTAACTAAAGGTAAGACCTCCTTGAGTAGCCTAGTTGGGATGGGGTCTAAGAGACACGTTGATGATTTAGATGAAGAAATCACTGTGGTCAATTCTTGAAGAGAAATTGTGGAGAAGCAATCTAAATATATATTAGGTCTTACAGCTGTGTTTGAGGTTAGATAGGTACTATCTGAGGACAGGAGGTCATGAATTTTGCCTCTAATAGTTAGAATTTTGTCATTAAAGAAGCTCATAAAATCATTACTGCTAAGGGCTAAAGGAATACAAGGCTCAATAGAGCTTTGACTCTCAGTCAGCCTGGCTACAGTGCTGAAAAGAAACCTGGGGTTATTCTTGTTTTCTTCTATTAAAGCTGAGTAATAGTTTGCTTTGGCATTGCGGAGGCCCCTCTTATAAGTTTTGAGACTGTCTGCCCAGATTACACGAGATTCTTCCAGTTTGGTTAATCGCCAATTCCTTTCAAACTTTCGCAATATTTGTTTTAACTTACGGGTTTGAGAGTTATACCAAGGAGTGAACTTTCTTTGCTTTGTTAACTTCTTTTTAAGAGGAGCTACAGAGTCAAGTGTTGTTCACAGCGAGCTTACGGCGCTATCAACAAAATGATCAATTCGGGAGAGGTTAAAGTTGGTACGGGAAACCTCTGTCACTGAAGGACATGGTATTGAATTTAACGATGGAGGAATCATTTCCTTAAATTTTGTGACAGCATTATCTGATAAACATGTAGTATAGTAACTGTTGCTGAGTGTCGTGTAATCGAGTAAAAAGAAATCAGAAGTAATCAAATAATGATCCGATAGCGAGGGGTTCTGTGGAAAGACTGTTAGGTTATCAATTTCAATTCCATACGTCAGAACTAGATCGAGGGTATGGTTAAAACAGTGAGTGGGTTCATGCACACCCTGACTGAAGCCAATGGAGTCTAATAATGAGATTAACGCGGTAGCCAGGGAGTCATTATCAACGTCGACATGAATGTTAAAGTCGCCTACAATGATAACTTTATCTGATTTAAGAACTAGACTGGATAAAAACTCTGAGAATACAGAATACGGGCCAGGAGCACGGTACACTATAACAAATAAAAGTGGCTATGCAGTAGTAGGACTGCAACTCTCTGTCCTGGTCTCAACTCTGGGTTGTCAGGGATTTAATTTACTAATAAAATTTTCCAGGTTCCTAGAAATGAGAGCAGCTCCATCCAAAGTGGGATGAATGCCGTCTCTCCTAATGAGACCAGGTTTTCCCCAGAAAGTTTGCCAATTATTAACGAAACCCACATCGTTTGCTCCTCTGTTCTTGTTCCACTCACCTTGTTCCAAAGTCCTCTGTTCTTGTTTCTCTCATCTTGTTCCACTCACCTTGTTCCAATCTCTTCTGGTCTTGTTCCTCTCACCTTGTTCCAATCTCTTCTGGTCTTGTTCCTCTCACCTTGTTCTGATCCCTTCTGTTCTTGTTCCTCTCACCTTGTTCTGTTCTGTTCAATGAGAAGGAGGAGGAGGAGGTGGTGGAGAAGGAGGAGGAGGTAGAGAGGGAGGAAGATGATGATGATGAGGAGGGGGTGTCTCTGCTCACTGCTCCTGGTTTGGTGTAGTTTAGTGCATCGATCTAAAAGCTGCAGTTGATGTCACTGACTGAAAATATTGATGAATATTGAGTTTCTTTGTTTGTTTATTGGGACGTTGTTTAATTACAACATTGAAAACATATAAAACAATAATCAATAACCTGAGTCAGTAAATATTGATTGATTATTCTACTGGTCACAAACTGATGACATCACACTGTTAGTCTGATGATGATGATGATGATGATGATGATGACGACGACGACGATGTCAGGAACTCTTCCCCCTGTTTTCACTGCTGCTGAGTCGCAGAGTGTTTCCAGTCATCAATCAATACAATCAAGAAGATCAAATGTCTGGCTGTGTTTCTTCAGTTCATCAGCAGGTAGAGCTCTTTCACCTCAACAGAGTCTTCATCAATATGTGTGTGTGTGTGTGTCACAACAAATACAAACTGTAAAAACACAAAGTCCAAATCTACAACACAGTCGGTCTGTCTCCACGGTTACTGTCTGTCAGTCACTGAGGACCAATCACAGCACAGCGCTGAGGTGAGGCAGTCAGTACATCCAATCAGAGAGGAGATAATTGTTTGTCCGTCCCTGAGCTGTGTCTGACAGGAAGTGTTTGTGGCAGCACAGCGACCAATCAGAGACTGTTACTATCTACACCTGACGAAGAGGAGGTGGCCTTGTGATATCATCGATGTCATTAAACATCTAAACAGGAAGTCCTGAGAAATGTGTCCACATCATCAATATGTCTTCTTCTCTTGATGTCACTTCCTTCTGCAGACCATCACACTTCCTGTCTGCAGAGAAAAAAGTGTGATATCACTTCCTATTTCAACAGCTTCAGTAGGAGTCTTTTTCTTTAACATCCCTCCCTCTGTGACGTCACCAGAGGGCGGGGTCAGCAGACGGTGGAGGAGATGAGACCAAGCGTGAGCAGGAAAAGGTGTGAGGTCACAGAGGCAGCGGAGCCCTCGGCGTTCTCAAGGCAGCCGCCCTTCTTCAGACAGATCCTCCTCTCACAGAACGTACCTGCACACATCATCACACACCTGAGCTGTGACATCATCCCACACCTGAGCTGTGACATCATTACACACCTGAGCTGAGTGTTTACCTGTGAAGGCGTTGGGGCAGACGCAGCGCTGGAAGTCGACGCAGGTTCCTCCATTCTGACAGATCAGACGCTCGTCATCGCAGACATTCTCTGAGACAGGATTGATCGATTATTGATTATTGGCTTTATTGACAACAGGAAGAGGAGGTGTCTCCATAACTTTACCTGTGCAGCTGACTCCGCCCCCTCTCCAGGTGTATCCAGGCAGACAGGAGTCACACCGCCTCCCTGAGACTCCGACTTTACACTGACAGAGACCAGAGTCACTGCAGTGAGGAGATGCACTGCCCTCAGTGTCACAGCTGCACTCTGAGGGAAGACAGTGACATCATCAGTTCATTACATGCTCTCAGAGTAGTCAAGGAGTCAAGGAGAGGGGAGTTGCTTCTCGTAACACTTAAGAGGAAACGACCTCTCCTCCTTTCTCTGCTGTGTGTGTGTGTGTTACTGACCCACACAGATGTTCTCATGGTCGAGTGGCAGCGAGGAGTTCCTGTAGTAACCGAGGCGACAGAACTGACAGTTCTGTCCTCGCGTGTTGTGTTTGCAGCTCACACATGTGACCACATTGATGAAGTCGATGTAGCTGCAGCGGTTGGAGTGACCGTTACACTCGCAGTCTGACACACACACACACACACACACACACACACACACACACACAGATGTCAATCGTACAGTGTGAACAGACATCTGTACTTACAGAGATGTTCTTTCTAACAGAACCTCAGGAGGACTGTTCTCATGTTTGCTCTGATTGTCAGACAGAGAACACGTCATCATCCTCAGACTGAAGTCAGGTCAAAATTACTTTGTTTATTCTTCTGTGGCCATATTGTTTTTGTTTCATTCACAGATTCCTTCCATCCGTCTGCTGTGACATTATCATGTCAAGTCAGTGACATCACTGTGTAACAACAACCCCACCCAGATTAGAAGCCCCACCCACATCACATGGCATCAAATGACAGACAGATGAGAGACATGAACTTTGATGACGATAGAAGCAGAGGAGGAGACGTGCCTGTGTCCTCATACAACCACGGAGTCTGTTAACAGGGGAGGAGTCAGTATATATGGGACGGGTCTCATAAGGGGGAGGGGTGTGTTGATAGGGGATGGGTTTGAGCAAAGGGGGCGGATCTATATTAAAGGGGCGGGCCGGTGCAGGTGGAGGTGTCAGGATGTCGGAGGTTGTCTTACCCTGAAAGGAGATGTAGGCGATTTTGGAGAGCTGACTGAACTTTGGTCCTCCTGGGATCAGAATCTTCTGGGTCGCTTAGGACACAAAATAGACTGTGTGTAACCATGGCAAGGCGGGGACAGCACCGTTACCGTATCACTCACATATCAGGAGTACTACTACTAACTAATACTAACTACTAACTGCTGCTGTTACTGCAGCTGTCCACTGGACGGCAGCACTACGAATGATCATGTACCTTTTTTCTCATAGCCTTTTTCATCTTTCTCCTTCTTTCCTTCTTTCCTTTCCTCTTTAGTTTCCTCTGTTGTTTCCTTTTTAGTTTCCTCTTTCCTTTCCTCCCTTGCTTCCTTTTTAGTTTCCTCTTGAGTTTCCTCTTTTGCTTCCTCTCTTGTGTCCTCTCTTGTTTCCTCTGTGGCCTCAGTGACTGTTCGGGTTCAGCACAAAGAGAAAAGTTTAAAATGTGGTAACGTCTGAATAACAGAGTTTATTACAGAACAGTGTGATCATCATGTCTGGACTACAACTGGACTACAGCTGGACTATAGCTGGACTACATCTGGACTATAGCTGGACTTCATCTGGACTACATCTGGACTACAGCTGGACTTCATCTTGAATTCATCTGGACTACATCTGGACTACAGCTGGACTTCATCTGGAATTCATCTGGACTTCATCTGGACTTCATCTGGACTATAGCTGGACTTCATCTGGACTACAAATGGACTACATCTGGACTATAGCTGGACTACAGCTGGACTTAATCTGGAATTCATCTGGACTACATCTGGACTATAGCTGGACTATAGCTGGACTACATCTGGACTATTGCTGGACGTCATCTGGAATTCATCTGGTCTACATCTGGACTACATCTGGACTACATCTGGACTTCATCTGGAATTCATCTGGACTTCATCTGGACTATAGCTTGACTTCATCTGGACTACAGCTGGACAACATCTGGACTTCATCTAGACTATGGCTGGACTATAGCTGGACTACAGCTGGACTACATCTGGACTTCATCTGGACTACATCTGGACTACATCTGGAATTCATCTGGACTTCATCTGGACTACATCTGGACTACAGCTGACTTAATCTGGATTACATCTGACTTCATCTGGACTACAGTTGACTTCATCTGGACTTCATCTGGACTATGTCTTGACTACAGCTGGAATTCATCCAGACTTCATCTGGACTACATCTGGACTCCAGCTGGACTTCATCTGAAAGTCATCTGGACTTCATCTGGACTATAGCTGGACTTCATCTGGACTACAGCTGGACTTCATCTGGACTTCATCTGGACTACAGATGGACTACAGCTGGACTACATCTGGATTATAGCTGGACTTCATCTGGACTACAGCTGGACTTAATCTGGAATTCATCTGGACTACATCTGGACTATAGCTGGACTACATCTGGACTATAGCTGGACTTCATCTGGAATTCATCTGGACTACATCTGGACTTCATCTGGACTATAGCTGGACTACAGCCGGACTTCATCTGGACTACATCTGGACTATGTCTGGACTACATCTGAACTACAGCTGGACTACATCTGGACTACATCTGGACAACAGCTGGACTACATCTGGACTACAGCTGGACTTCATCTGGACTTCATCTGGACTACAGCTGGATTTCATCTGTACTACAGACGGATTTCATCTGGACTACATCTGGACTATGTCTGGACTACATCTCTACTTCATCTGGACTACAGCTGGATTTCATCTGGACTAAATCTGGACTATGTGTGGACTACATCTCGACTTCATCTGGACTACAGCTGGATTTCATCTGGACTAAATCTGGACTATGTGTGGACTACATCTCGACTTCATCTGGACTACATCTGGACTATGTCTGAACTACAGCTGGACTACAGCTGGACTTGATCTGGACTACAACTGGATTTCATTTTCTCATTTTTTGAATTGTTCTAAGATCAAGACTGAAGCTCAAACTCAGCCCAGATGTAAAAGAAAAATTGAAACAATCTCTAAATGGCTAAATGATAATCTCAGGTATGTTGTTCACTGTGTTCTAATCTGACCAATCAGAGCCATGGTACCTTTCTCCTCTCTTTGCCCTTCTGCTGTCTCTGGTTTAGAGTCATTGTTTTCCTCTGACCCTCCGTCTGGTCCACCAGCAGCTGAATCCTCCCCAGAAGACCTCACTTCCATCTGACCTGCAGAAGAATCTACTCCTGGTTCGTCTACTGCCTGAGGAGACTCTGGTCTAGACTCTGGACCAGGACCAAGGGAATCTGGTTCAGTTGATTCTGTTCCACCTTTTCCTGTTTCCTCTGTATCTGACCCTGCTGAGATAGAATCCAGTCCAGAATCTATTTTATTTGATCCAGGAACATCCTCCAATCCACGGGAATCATCTGGAGTTTTCCCAGGATCACCAACAGGCACTGGTCCAGAACCTGGTTCAGGACCTGGTCCAGTGTCAGCTGAATCTGGATCATCTGGAAAAGGGAAGGTGAAGTCGACAGGGGCCAAATCACCACTAGGGTCAGATTGATCTGAGGTGGTGACAATTTTGTCTGGAGCAGCATCACTTCCTCCTTCAGAAGGAGGCAACAAGGACTCTTCAGGAGCATCAGGAGGAGGTACATCAAGAGGCAAAACCTTTGGGGAAGGTACTTCAGGAAGAGGTGCTTCAGGAGGAGGTACATCAGGAGACAATGTCTCTGGAGCAGGTGCTACAGGAGGCAAAACCTCTGGGGAAGGTACTTCAGGTGGTGATACATCAGGAGGGGGTACTTCTCGAGGAGGTACATCAGGCGGAGATACGTCTGGAGGAGGTACATCAGGGGAAGGTACATCAGGAGATACATCAGGAGGAGGTTCCTCAGGTGGAGGTACATCAAGAGGAGGTACATCAGGTGGAAGTACTTCAGGAGGAGGTACATCAGGAGGAGATATGTCAAGAGGAGGTACATCAGGAGGAGGTACATTAAGGGAAGGTACATCAGGAGGAGGCATATCTATCACAATGTCTGGAGTCCTAGAGGAGGGTGCCTCTGAAGGAGGTACATCAGGAGCTTCATCAGTTGGCGGTACACCAGGAGGTGGCACTTCTGGAGGTGCATCAGGAAGAGGTACATCTGGAAAGACTCCATCGGGAGGTGGTACATTGATTGAAGTGTCTGGAGGAACATTAGGAGAAGTTGTGTCAGTTCCTGTTGCGGGTGGAGCATCTCCAGCCTGACTGGGTGGAGCTTCCCCAGGTGAAGCCCCATCACTGGCTGAGGTTATTTCTTGGATGGTTGTTGTTGGTGCTCCGGTTGACTTTGTAGTCCCATCAGTGGGTAGGGTAGTACTGGTGATCAGGCTGGTAGTACCAGTCCCAGAGAGGGTGAAGTCTGTGATGTTTGGTGAGGAGGTGGAGTCAAAGGGTGAAGTCACTGGGTCGGAAATAGACACCTCAGAGTCAGTACTGCGACCGGGGTCAGTGGGGCTGTTGGTGGTGGAGTAACTGGTGGGACTGGTGGTGCTAACAGTGGCACTGGGAGTGGTGGTGTCGGGTACTGTGGGAGCTGGTTTGTCTCCAGAATCCAGAGCTGGACTGCTGGGTGGAGTTCCGTCCACTGCAGGTTCTGTTGTACTGCTAAAGTCTGGGAAGGTATCAGGACCTGCAGTACTGTCAGAACTACTGATGGTACTTAAAACTGTAGTACCAGCGTCAACCACTGTGGTAGAGTCTATGCCTGGAAAGTCGCCAGGATCACTTGTAGTGAGGGGGTAAGTTGTAGAACTAGTATCCGTCATGATGGTACTGACACTGGGAGTAGTAGTACTCCATGTGTCAGTAGTGGTAGTAGAAGTACTGGGTGTATCTGTGACAGTCGGAGGGCTTGATGCGTCCAGAGTCAACTCGTACATAAAGACAGTCGTAGAACTGGATGTAGGCGGAGTGAGGTCAGTAGCGGAAGTAGTAACAGTACTGTCAGTAGAGGGGGTGTAATCAGTTACAGTATCAGCAGCAGTCGAACTGTCAGTAGGGTTAGTACCATCAGTGATAGAAGTGTCGGTTATAGTTGTGTCATCAGTTATAGTTCTATCAGTGGTCGTAGTGTCAGTCACTCCATCTGACGAGGCAGAGGGTCTATCAGATGCTGCTGAGTTAGAGTCACCAGCCGCTGTTAGAGAAGAAGAGTTAGGTCTCTTAGTGAATCTGTTCTCAGATCAGATACTGACTGAACTCTCTGCAGAACATCAAACATTTCACTGAAGGAAGAACCAGAAGAACCGAAGAACCCAACAGAACCTTGGGCCAACAGCAGACTCTAGGTTAAACTATATGTGATGATGATGATAAAGTGTTTGCCGGATTGTTTACAGATTGTTTAATGTTGGTTCACACTACATACCAGCCCAATTATAGCCTGACACAGCGACGTACGGTGTCAACTTGGATTGTGAACGACAACGAGTGTTGTACATGATAATACATGGTTTCATCTGGTGTAGTGTGTCATAGTAGACAACAACAGCCCAGCCTTTTAAATATTTCCAGGGATGTTAACACACAGAGTAAAGAGGAAACAGCAGAGGCACTTTATCAACCCGCTGAGTACTGACATTAGCATCAAGCTAGCAAACAATGTTCTTTCTTCATAATGGAGGATATAAAGGAATCAAACTCACAGAGAGTGTCTGGGCCTTTACTCAGCACAGCTGTAGAGGCTACCAGCTGCATCTCACCCACACCACACCATTTATCATTCTCACACTCAACACTTCCTGTTTCTGTTTCAAATTAAAAGCCCCTCAAGTCTACATCTACTCAAGGGTAGTACTGGTGATCAGGCTGGTAGTACCAGTCCCAGAGAGGGTGAAGTCTGTGATGTTTGGTGAGGAGGTGGAGTCAAAGGGTGAAGTCACTGGGTCGGAAATAGACACCTCAGAGTCAGTACTGCGACCGGGGTCAGTGGGGCTGTTGGTGGTGGAGTAACTGGTGGGACTGGTGGTGCTAACAGTGGTACTGGGAGTGCTGGTTTGTCTCCAGAATCCAGAGCTGGACTGCTGGGTGGAGCTCCGTCCACTGCAGGTTCTGTTGTACTGCTAAAGTCTGGGAAAGTATCAGGACCTGCAGTACTGACAGAACTACTGATGGTACTTAAAACTGTAGTACATAAGTAACCATAAGTAACCTTATGGTTCTGTTCTGCAGAGAGTTCTACTGGGTTCTAATGTTCCTGTAATCAAAGCCACAAACTACTGTTGTTGGTCAGCGTTCTCACTGTTTTCACAGAAACTCCGGTGAACTGTCACCAAATATAAAAGTTCCTCTGAGATACTTGTGTTGTGTGAATTCAATCAGCGGTCAGTTTGTTCTATGACGACTGAGATCACTGTTGCACCATGTGGACATGTTTGTGAGTTGTATGTTAGAGACACAATCTGTTGTGAGAACGGTGGAACCTGTTTGTCACTGACTTACAGGTTAACACAGACTAACACAGATTAAACACACACACCATCTGTCAGCATGTGTTAACTCCTCAGATTAACGCTTAGACTCCCAGCATGCACTCTGATGTTTTACTGACCCACTCATCCGATCAATCAGAGCACATGATGATGTCATATGACCAATCAGTCCTGATGTTCATTTTACTGTTGCTGCGAAAGTTCAGTATGTGCTCACCTAGTGTTAAATGTTTTTTATTCAGATCCCACTGTACTCCTACGTACACAGCACATCTGTGGTGGCAATATAAGAACAGAAGCCTGCGGAGACTCACTGTAGCCTACAATGATGCCGTGAGACTCCTCCCTCGTGTCCCAAGATGGCACAGTACAAGTCAGCTTTTTGTGAACTCTGGTGTTCCCACCTGTGGAGCCTTATTAAGACAATTGATGTTTAAATTCACGTCTCGTTTGGACAAATCTCAAAATGGGATAATACTGGCACTAACCAGCCCTAAGAGAAGCTGTTATAGATGTGTGTATATATATATATATATATATATTCTATTTTAACTTTAACACCTGACCCAGGTTCAAACCTCATGAAGAGCCATATAATAATATTTATATTTTATACAAAACATTCATATTAAAGTTATTCTCTTGTTGTTCTGAGTTCTTATCTTTATGGATTTATGATCACGTTCTGTGTTAAAACTTTGTCCTGTTTGGTTTTTAACCCTCTGATCTGGAGCCAAAAACAAAAACTCTAATCTGATCCTCATCAGAATTATCCTGATGAACTAACTGACTGACTGACTGACTAACTGACTAATGAATTAAAACTAATGAATTAACTAATTAATGAAATAAATGACAAACAAACTAACTAACTAAATAACGAGCTCCTCCTGATGTTGTGTTTTGAACATTTAAAACATGCTGAGTTCAGTGTTTTTGTCTTTTCTGAAAAGTATTTATTTATTTTGTAATTCCTGTCATAGTGACAAACATCACGTCAGCAGACAACAGGTGGATGTTGACAGAATAATATCCGAGGTGACATCGTAAAACATCCCATGATGCAACACTGACCACATTATGGAGACACAGGTGAGATGAAATGAGATGACAGGTGAACAGTGATACTCACTGGTTGATGTTTCTGTTGCTTCACCTGAAAAAGACATGACAGGTTACTGAGTGATTTTCAAGCTCTGCCCACTGTTGTCTGAGTGGTTGTCGTGTGTTCTGGTACATACAGGTGTTGGCGGTGCCTTTGGGCAGTGGCAGGTAGGACGCCGGTCTCCAGGTGCGTGACCTGAAGCCCTGGCGGCAGCGCTCACAGTCCTGTCCACTCGTGTTGTGGTCGCAGTCACACTGCAGTGTTGCCTCACGTAACACACACTGAGACGCGTGGAGGTTACACCTACATCTGCAGGACACACAGGACATACAGGTGGGTGAAGCTGGTTGATGGGTGTAGCTGGCTGGTGGTGGATGTAGTTACCTAGCAGGTACATCGATGTTGGAGATAGATATTTTAGCATGGTGTTGGGTGTAGCTTGTATTTGGGTGTAGCTGGCTGTTGCGTGTAGGTGGTTTGTTAGGTGTAGCTGGTTGTTATTGGGTGTATCTTGTTGTTGGGTGTAGCTGGTATTTGGGTGTAGCTGAGAGTTGGGTGTAGTTACCTGGCAGGTACATTGATGTTAGAGATGGCAAAGAAGTACTTTAGCAGGTTGTTCTGTGTGGCTGATTGTTGTTGGGTGTAGCTGGCTTTTGGGTGTAGCTAGTTGTTGGGTGTAGCTGATTGGTGGGTGTAGTTACCTGGCAGGTATGTCAATGTTGGAGATGGCGTAGAAGTACTTCAGTAAGTTGTCTCTCTGGACATAAGTCCCGCCCAGTGCTGGGCGGAGCAGTCGCAGGCGGAGGTTGGTGAAGGTGAAGAAGTCTCTCAGGCCCTTCATGGTCTCCATCCGGGTGTAGAGGGCGTCCATGTTGATCAGCTTCGGACCAGCGAACACCCCGAACCGAGCGCGCACCTCGAACATCACGACTTTCTCCTCCTATTGGTCGAACATTCACAAGTAACATGCTGCTTTCCTACTGGTCGAACACTCACAGGTAAAATGCTGTTTTCCTATTGGTCGAACACTCACAAGTAACATGCTGCTCTGCTATTGGTCGAACCCTCACAAGTAACATGCTGCTCTCCTATTGGTTGAACACTCACAAGTAACATGCTGCTCTCCTATTGATCACATTTATTTCCTGCTCTCTAATCATTGGTCAGTTTCTATAACAGGAAGTAGATTTACACCTGTGTGCACTCCTCCCAGTTTCACCAGTATCAATCCAGGTACCCACCTTGGCGCCGACCCAGCCGGAGTACTGCTCTGTACAGATGACCCGGGTCAGGTTACTTGGTGCCAAGTCAGAGACTCGTTTAGGAGACATGCCGAAGGTCTCAAGACAGTCGTCGGCGTAGTACTGATACGGCTGCCACGTCACACCTGGAACACATGGAGCAGCTACTGTCAGGACATCTGTTACCAGGCAACGCTGTCACCTGTCGTTACTACAGTGACATGGTGGCGGTTCAAGCCTCTGAACTAACAGGTCACTGCTTCATGACAACATTGGTACAGTCTGATGTTCTGTGGTCTTTGACTGACTTTGATAAACAGCACAAAAAACATCTCTAAGTTTGATGCTAAGTTTTGTTAGCATGACTACAAACAACAGGATGTGGCGTCCCTCACGGTTCCTCACTGGGCCCTCCACCTCTCTGCTGCTTCTCTGTAAAAACCTTCAGACTACACAAATACCGTAAAACTTCTAAAGCCTGATTTATGGTCCTGCGTTGAATCGACGATGTCACTACGTCGTAGGGTACGGGGCTATGCAGAAGGCTCGCCATAGCCCCCGGCGTAGCCTGATGTGCACCTCCCCAAAAATGTAACTACGCGTCGAAGCGACGCAGAGCCAGCGCAGACCGGCAGGGCTCTGATTGGTTTGCTTGGTAGCAACGCATTTCCGGTTCCGTATTTCCAGATTCCGCCATCCCCGCCATCTTTAAACATCTTGTTGTTGAGCATGGATCAAGTCGAAGAGCGACTCGTTGAGGAGGTTAGAAAATATGAACACCTCTACAACTCCTCATCACCTCACTATAAAGACTGCCAGATGGCACAAAATTCTTGGAGGCAGATATCAAGTTACATTGGCCTGGACGTGGTGGACTGCTTGAAAAGATGGAAAAACCTCAGGGACAAATACGTTCACCCGAGGAAAAAGTTGGCCTCATGAAGCGGGGATCCAAGTGGAAAAAAAGTTCTTTCTACACCTTCCTGTCCTGGTAGGCTCCACACGTGAAGAATCGAGAGACGGAGTCAAATTATGATACACAGGTAAATATAAGTTCATTTTTCTTTACTGGTAGCCTCTCGGTTTGGGCGCGCGAAGCTAACAATGCTAGGGCATGATAAAGAAAGCCCATGATGTCTCCCCCCCCAAACCTATTGTTTTCCTCAGAACTCATGCCGTCTTCATAGCTCCCTTAATCCGTGCATTTCTAACAAAAACTACACATTATAGGCAGTGGTGGACAAAGATTCTACATCCTGTATTACATAAAATATACTAATACCACAGCTCCCTCCGTGTTTTTATAAGATATTTTTGAATTAGTAGTAATGCTGCATTAGTGTGTATGTTGCATTTTACTCAAATGTGTGCTTTTTCACTATCACAGGAAGGAACCCCCTCACTCCAAACATCTCCAGCATCCAGCATGGAGCCATCGTCACCCTCCTCAGATGACCCTCCACCGTCATCCTGCTCACAGCAACCCACAGTGTCCAGTCAGCCATCCCTGCTGCCCTCGGCATCCAGTCAGCCGTCCCTGCTGCCCTCGACGTCCAGTCAGCCGTTCCCGCTGCCCTCGGTGTCCAGTCAGCCATCCCTGCTGCCCTCAGCATCCAGTCAGCCGTCCCCGCTGCCCTCGCTGTCCACGCCGCCCACGCTGCTGTCCCCACGTCATCTCCTGTGTCACGGATGGGACAGAAATGGAAGTGCAGGGACCAGGACGAGCTGTTCATGAAGCAGCTGGCTGAGTTTCATGACAAGCAGTTGAAACTGCACCAGAGGTTGGCACAGGACACCAGGGATGAGTGCTCCAGGTTTGGTGAGACTGTGGCTGATTTCCTCAGGAGGGTGCCTGATGACAAGCGGCCTGACGCCATGTTTAAAGTCCTCCAGCTACTGCATGACAGTGTGAAGCAGCTCTTTTCTTTGTGTGATTTTTTGGTTGTATTTTAATTTGGTTTCCATTTTTGCACAAAATAGTTTTCCTTATCTCTTTTGTTAATTTGTTATGTTAATGCACCTTTCTAATTTTGCATTTACTTTTCTTGCACTGGACCATTGCTCATATTCTTAATTTTATACTTTACAAGTTTGTTGTTATTGCAATAAAGTCCACTCTGAATGTGATTCTGACTCTGAGAATTTCATGTATTTGTATTTTCATCAATTATTAGGTAAATGATAATATAGTCCAGTGTGTGTGTATGTGTATATATATACATACACACAAAACTATTGCAATAATCTATTAAAGTGTAAAACAAAACAAGTGAACACTAATAAACATGAATTATATATGTTTAAATATTCACCTGTTTTAGTGCGAGTTACACTTTATACTTGTACATTAATGTACCAGTCTCGCACTGTTTTAGTTCATATAATAGTTTAATATATAGTTTCTTTTTTATATACACGCCTATATAGGTAATATATAGGTTAATATAGGTTAACTTGTTATATTTGAGTTTTTATTAATGTTGGATTTTTGCCCTTTTGTACTTCCTGCACATTACCAAATTTATGGGGAAAAAACAAGTTCATTTCACAACTGAAATGTATTCACACTCACATGGTAGTTAGAAATGTACACTATTCTGAAAACCAGGGCTCCAGACTAACTTTTTTCATCATCATCACGAAAAACAATGGTAACCATCCCGAAGTGAATGTGAATGTGAAATAAATTGTATCCACTCAAAAGGAATGTTGCATTGGCCTCTGGGAAATAATGATAATTTTGACTGTTTCATAGATGAAAATATTGATACTATGAAAACATAGAAACATTTTTCACAGCACACATTTGGACTTCTTTATTCCCAAAACATCCATTTACAAAACATGATGACAGCAATAATGTCATGACTCAGTTTTTCTTCAGTGACTCAATGTACATTCAGTATTCAGACTTTGATCTGCCCTAGCCAAGAGTGCCACGGCACACTACGTCGTTCTGCCATGGCACAGTTCCTTGCGGTGACTGAAAGAAGGCAGTCAAATCATTCCAGTCTTCGCCACTCCCCAGGCTCCACCGATCCACCTGAATCCGAGTCCGCAAAGCTTGGTGGTATGTATCTGGTCTCTGGTCTCTTGTGTCACAATCATGTGAATTACAAACAAAAGTAAGTGGCCATTACAAAGAAAATTAAGTCTGAAATTAAGTCTGTGCCGTACCTGGGAAGGGACGCATGAGATTGCAGTGTAGGGGGAAGGCAGCATCACCGACAATCACATGGGGGATCTGGACTTCTGTTCCGGGGACTTTTGCTGGTGCGGGCAGATTGAGCTCATGGTCGAGCAGCATCGAACCAAATCTGTTCTCCTTGAAAATGCCCCCATCACTTTCCCTTCCATATCCGCCCACGTCCAACATGGTGAAGCGATACCTATCAGGAAGAAATTGAGCATTATTTAGAGTTACTTAATAATGTGACTGATCTAAAGGCTAATAAAACACTAAATATCTGTACACAATACAACTTTTTTATGTAACGTAACCCCTGGGTCTTCTGTTGTTTGCTGTTTTCTTGTATACTGTCTGTATGTTGTTTGTTTGTTAATGGAAATAATAAAATAAAAAATAATAATAATTATAATGACAATAATAATAAAGCAATACCTTGCATCACACGTTGTCATCATAACAATGGAGTGACAGCCCTTGTAGTTGAAGTAGTCACTCCTGGAGCGTGGCGGTGCCTATGTTGACGTGCTTCCCGTCGTCGCTTCCTATGCAGTTTGGGAAGTTCCACAATCGCCAAAAGTCTGCAGCAATAGCTTCCCACTGGCTAGTTGAAGGGCATGGACGAAATTCAGGCTGCAGGGCCCTCCATAAAGCTTTGCAGACCTCTGACAGTATAGCAGACACAGTGCTGGAGGACAACTTGTAGCTTGCTGCAACAGCCTGTTGGCTGCCACCAGATGCTAAAATTCTCAAAGTGACTGCAAGTCTCTGGGCAGCATCAACAGGCATGGAGTGTGTGCTCTGGTGAGATATCAGGGGCTGCAAACGACGAAGCAGATCGTCAAATCGACCTGCAGACATTCTAAAGTACCTGCAGGAGCAAACAAGAAAAAAAAGAAAAGATTTGTGAGCCTGAAAAATTGTCCAGGAGAAAATGTATACAATATATGAAAGCACATTTCCACAAGTAAAAGCAAAAAAAATCTCCATGATGAATCAAAACTATGAGATAAAAGGTAACAATTACCTCATAAATATGTATATATATTTAGTTAGTTTAGGGACATGTGCTTGCATTGATCATTTACAAGAAACGAGAAGATGGGCAAACCAGATTTAGCAGAAAGATAATTTCCATCTCGTTAGCCCTACATAAAACATTAAATACACACCACGTAATAAAACAATGGTAACAAGACATCTGAAATAAGAATCATATGAATTTGAGACTGCTCTATGCCTGAACTCAGGCATGATGCACGAGAACTATAGTTACCTGAAGTGCATTTCTTCGTCCAGGACTCGCAGAGGTCGAACAAGCACTGAAAATTCGCCCGTATTCTGCCCAGATTGGTTCAATGGGCGCACATCCAATCTCCTACCTCTCCTCCTCCTTCTTCTGTTGCGATGTAGATGTTGCAGTATTAACATACTTTCTTCGACATCCAACAACTTCAACTCCAGCAAGATTCTCTCTCTCGGTTGCCATTGTTCACTGTGACCGGAAAAGCCGGAAGCTAAACAAAGAATCAACTAGTGACGACGATAACCACTGAGGAAAGGAACGCAGCCCCCTACCGCGCTGGTGGTGAATTGCACCGCAACGAAACAGAGTAATGGAGAAGTTCGAAGGGTTCACGATGGCGTCACAGCAACGATGTAGCGACGTCGTCGATTCAACGCAGGACCATAAATCAGGCTTAGAAATATAATCAGTTTATTTGAACCAGTATAAATTTCACTTTGATAAAAATCAGGTTTTGAATAACAGATCAAGTATGTGTTATGTTCCAACACTCGTTTCATGTCACATGACACAACACAACTTTATCCTGTTAGAATACTCAGAACCTGGACTCAAACATGTTTGATTCTTTTGATATGAGGACTGTTACAGACTAAATATGAATAACTTACAGTGTAATCAAGGAACAGACACATAATCAGACTTTACGACAGTTACAGAGGAAACGTAGAGTCACCACCTGTTCTGTCATCATGTCAGTAAATCTGAGTGAATCACGATCTTCTCTGGTTCTCATGGTTTCAGTGAAATGAACCGAGCTAACGATGTGTAGCGTCTCCACAGACAAACAGTTTAAACATTTATATCCATATGTGCGATCTAAACAGCTATCTAGCATGAGCTCAGGTGGGTCCTCAACTGTCCGGATTTATATGCCCAGAGAACTTCTCTGTTGGTAAGAAACCAGGCCTCTAACAGAGACAGGCCTTTATTTGTCACTGGGCTGGTAAAAGATACTGGGTGTTTATTAGAAGTTTTAAGGTAAACTTAGCCATGACACATACCACTGATCAATCTCATCGATCCAATCATGCCCCCCCCCCCCCCCCCCGAACGGACCAATCACCTTTGTCCAGAGATTTCTCTAGCACCATGCTGGTTGGTCGACCGTACTCGAAGGTGATGATGATGTCATCGACCACCTCCAGACTCTTGTTCCAGGACAGAGTGATGTTGGCCAATAGAGGCTCAGGATACCTGGACCATGTGACTGTTTGCCAATAGGTGATGAGCCCACCCCTTTCCCTGTCGCCCATCAGCTGAGGAGGGTGAGACAGGTCGGGACTGGACGCATCACACTCATCGCTGCACAGGTACGGGTTCTCCTGGGAACAGGAAACAGTCAGAGTTATAGGGGTTCTCCTGGGAACAGGAAACAGAGACAGAGTTATACCAGTTCTCCTGAGAACAGGAAACGTGACAAAAAGTCCCATTAACAAAGAACATGAACTACATGTTTCATCCTGAAGAGAGGCCGTCAGGAGGAACCTGGCTGAGAGCAACTCACAACAGAGTACCTCAGTTAGAACCTTCAGATATTTAATAGTAAAACTCAGCTCAGTCTGTTGGGTTCTACTAGTCTCGCTCACCAGACTTTTCTCAAGAAAAGAATGGTCTGGCTGGGCCGACTCTCACTTTAAGATTGGAGAAAAAAACGCCCCGGCTGCTTGTATTTCTTTCAACCAATCACAATCGTTCTCGGGGCGGTGCCACAGCAACGGTGCGCATGCAAAAATATTGCCGGGGGGAAACAGGTTTTGGTGCAACACGCCCACAGAAATATCACCTACAGGACGCGAACCATGGCAGAAAAATGGCTACATCCCCGCAAGACCAAACACCACAAAAGTTAGTAAAGGACGTGTTGAAAACTGCTACACAACTGGAGGTGGTAGGGCGGGACTTCAGCAGGTGGCTCGTTCCGCCTAATTGTGTTCTACTGACTGTGTTGTACTGACTGTGTTCTACTGATTGTGTTCTACTGATTGTGTTCTACTGACTGTGTTCTACTGATTGTGTTCTCCTGACTGTGTTGTACTGACTGTGTTCTCCTGACTGTGTTCTACTGATTGTGTTCTCCTGACTGTGTTCTACTGATTGTGTTCTACTGACTGTGTTCTACTGATTGTGTTCTCCTGACTGTGTTCTCCTGACTGTGTTCTCCTGACTGTGTTCTCCTGATTGTTTTCTCCTGACTGTGTTCTACTGATTGTGTTCTACTGATTGTGTTCTCCTGACTGTGTTCTACTGATTGTCTTCTACTGACTGTGTTCTACTGATTGTGTTCTCCTGATTGTGTTCTCCTGACTGTGTTCTACTCATTGTGTTCTACTGACTGTGTTCTACTGATTGTGTTCTACTGATTGTGTTCTCCTGACTGTGTTGTACTGACTGTGTTCTACTGATTGTGTTCTACTGATTGTGTTCTACTGACTGTGTTCTACTGATTGTGTTCTCCTGACTGTGTTGTACTGACTGTGTTCTACTGATTGTGTTCTACTGATTGTGTTCTGACTGTGTTCTACTGATTGTGTTCTCCTGACTGTGTTGTACTGACTGTGTTCTACTGACAGTGTTCTCCTGACTGTGTTCTACTGACTGTGTTCTCCTGATTGTGTTCTGTGTGTGTGTGTGTGTGTGTGTTGTACTAAGCCTGGTGTTGATCTGATCAGTGTGTCAGAGGTTAAACCTTTTAGCTGCCAACTGTCACACTGAACCAGACTGACCTCAGGTCTGATTATTGACCATGTGTGTATTGAACATGTGTGTGTGTGTATTGATCATGTGTGTATTGAACATGACCGCTAAGCATCTCTTCACTTGTGTCTGCTGTGTGTTTTTTTGGGGGGAACTTGAACCTGATCAATTATTAAGAATTGATTTGTCACATATCAATAATTCAGACGTGTCTTCAGCGTCCCTCAGGAACAATTAGACAGACAGCAGGACAATGAAGCTGCACCTCAGGACCCCCTGCGAGGACACCAGAGGACGCTGAGAGGTCAGGACATGATTGACAGGAGCGTCTCTGTTTACAGAGGACATTATCATATTGTTAATGGGACACTTCTTATTCAGGAGGACGACAGTCTCATAATGTGGACCTGTCCGTCTCTTCTCTGCTGCAGGTGGACGCTTTGACCTACGAGATGTTCGCTCTGATTATTAAAGGACAGAAAAACACAGCTGACATTTAAAATCTGAGACATGTCTCATTAAGACACACTGCAGAGACGTGTCTCATAGAGGCACACTGCAGACACACGTCTCATAAAGACACACTGCAGAGACACGTCTCATAAAGACACACTGCAGAGACACGTCTCATAGACACACTGCAGACACACGTCTCATAAAGACACACTGCAGAGACACGTCTCATAAAGACACACTGCAGAGACACGTCTCATAGACACACTGCAGACACACGTCTCATGAAGACACACTGCAGACACGTCTCATAAAGACACACTGCAGAGACACTTCTCATAAAGACACACTGCAGAGACATGTTTCATAGACACACTGCAGACACACGTCTCATAGACACACTGCAGACACGTCTCATAAAGACACACTGCAGAGACACGTCTCATTAAGACAGTGCAGACACACGTCTCATTAAGACAGTGCAGACACACGTCTCATAAAGACACACTGCAGAGACATGTGTCATAAAGACACACTGCAGAGACACGTCTCATTAAGACAGTGCAGACACACGTCTCATTAAGACAGTGCAGACACACGTCTCATAAAGACACACTGCAGAGACATGTGTCATAAAGACACACTGCAGAGACACGTCTCATAGACACACTGCAGACACACGTCTCATGAAGACACACTGCAGACACACGTCTCATAAAGACACACTGCAGACACGTCTCATAAAGACACACTGCAGAGACACGTCTCATTAAGACAGTGCAGACACACGTCTCATAAAGACACACTGCAGAGACACGTCTCATAGAGACACACTGTAGATACAAATCTCATGAAGACACACTGCAGAGACATGTCTCATAAAGACACACTCAGAGACACGTGACATAAAGACATACTCAAAGACATATTTCATAAAGACACAATGCAGAGACACGTGTCATGAAGACACTCAAAGACACATGTCATAAAGACACACTCTGAGACACGTGTCATAAAGACACACTGCAGAGACACGTCTCACAAAGACATTCAGAGACACGTGACAAAAAGACACACTCAGAGACACATGTCATAAATTCACACTGCAGAGATACGTCTCATAGAGACACTCAGAGACACGTTTCATAAAGACACATTGCAGAGACATGTCTCATAAAGACACTCAGAGACACGTCTCATAAAGACACACTCAGAGACAGGTCTCATAAAGACACACTCAAAGACACGTGTCATAAAGACACACTGCAGAGACATGTCTCATAAAGACACTCAGAGACATGTGTCATAAAGACACACTCAAAGACACATCTGACAGACATATGTCTCACAGACAGACTGGACAGACACATGTCTCACAGACACTTGTCTCACAGACACATGTCTCACAGACACATATCTCACAGACAGAGTGGACAGACACATGTCTCACAGAAAGAGTGGACAGACACGGCTCACAGACACATGTCTCACAGACACATATCTCATAGACAGAGTGAACAGACACGTCTCACAGACAGAGTGGACAGACACATGTCTCACAGACACTTGTCTCAGACACATATCTCACAGACAGAGTGGACAGACACTTGTATCACAGACACTTGTATCACAGACACGTCTCACAGACACATGTCTCACAGACACATCTCACAGACAGAGTGGACAGACATGTCTCACAGACACATGTCTCACAGACAGAGAGGAAAGACACGTCTCACAGACACATGTCTCACAGACAAATATCTCACAGACAGAGTGGACAGACACATGTCTCACAGACATCAATCAATCAATCAATTTTATTTATAAAGCCCAATATCACAAATCACAATTTGCCTCACAGGGCTTTACAGCATACGCAATCCCTCTGTCCTTTAGACCCTCACAGCTGATCAGGAAAAAATCCCCCAAAAAAAATTTAACGGGGAAAAAAAAGGTAGAAAGCTCAGGAAGAGCAACTGAGGAGGGATCCCTCTTCCAGGACGGACAGACGTGCAATAGATGTCGTACAGAACAGATTAGCATAATAAATTAACAGTAATCTGTATGACATGTCTCACAGACATATGTCTCACAGACACATGTCTCACAGACTCACGTCTCACAGACTCACGTCTCACAGTCAGAGTGGACAGACACATGTCTCACAGACACATGTCTCACATGTCTCACAGTCAGAGTGGACAGACACATGGACAGACACATGTCTCACAGACACATGTCTCACATGTCTCACAGACAGAGTGGACAGACATATGTCTCACAGACAGAGTGGACAGACACATGTCTCACAGACACATGTCTCACAGACAGAGAGGACAGACACGTCTCACAGACACATGTCTCACAGACAAATATCTCACAGACAGAGTGGACAGACACATGACTCACAGACACATGTCTCACAGTCAGAGTGGACAGACACATGTCTCACAGACATATGTCTCACAGACACACGTCTCACAGTCAGAGTGGACAGACACGTCTCACAGACACATGTCTCACGTCTCACAGACAGAGTGGACAGACACATGTCTCACAGACACATGTCTCACAGACAGAGAGGACAGACACGTCTCACAGACACATGTCTCACAGACAGAGAGGACAGACACGTCTCACAGACACATGTCTCACAGACAAATATCTCACAGACAGAGTGGACAGACACATGACTCACAGACACATGTCTCACAGTCAGAGTGGACAGACACATGTCTCACAGACATATGTCTCACAGACACACGTCTCACAGTCAGAGTGGATAGACACGTCTCACAGACACATGTCTCACGTCTCACAGACAGAGTGGACAGACATATGTCTCACAGAGTGGACAGACACATGTCTCACAGACACATGTCTCACAGTCAGAGTGGACAGACACATGTCTCACAGACAGAGTGGACAGACACATGTCTCACAGACACATCTCACAGTCAGAGTGGACAGACATATGTCTCACAGACACACGTCTCACAGACAGAGTGGACGGACACATGTCTCACAGACACATGTCTCACGGTCAGAGTGGACAGACATATGTCTCACAGACACGTCTCACAGTCACAGTGGACAGACATATGTCTCACAGACACACGTCTCACAGTCAGAGTGGACACAGACATGTCTCGCAGACACATATCTCACAGACAGAGTGAACAGACACGTCTCACAGACACATGTCTCACAGACACTTGTCTCAGACACATATCTCACAGACAGAGTGGACAGACACATGTCTCACAGACACATGTCTCACAGACAGAGTGGACAGACACATGTCTCACAGACACGTCTCACAGACAGAGTGGACAGACACGTCTCACAGACACACGTCTCACAGTCAGAGTGGACAGACACATGTCTCACAAACATATGTCTCAAAGTCAGAGTGGACAGACACATGTCTCACAGACACACGTCTCACAGACAGAGTGGACAGACACATGTCTCAAAGACACACGTCATACAGACAGAGTGGACAGACACGTCTTACAGACACACGTCTCACAGACAAATATCTCACAGTAAGAGTGGACAAACATATGTCTCACAGACAGAGTGGACAGACACATGTCTCACAGACAGAGTGGACAGACACATGACTCACAGACACATGTCTCACAGACAGAGAGGACAGACACGTCTCACAGACACATGTCTCACAGACAAATATCTCACAGACAGAGTGGACAGACACTTGTCTCAGACACATATCTCACAGACAGAGTGGACAGACACATGTCTCACAGACACATGTCTCACAGTCAGAGTGGACAGACACATGTCTCACAGGCAGAGTGGACAGACACATGTCTCACAGACACGTCTCACAGACAGAGTGGACAGACACATGTCTCACAGACACACGTCTCACAGACAGAGTGGACAGACATGTCTCACAGACACAGGTCTTACAGTCAGAGTGGACAGACACATGTCTCACAGACACATGTCTCACAGACACACGTCTCACAGACAGAGTGGACAGACACATGTCTCAAAGACACACGTCTCACAGACAGAGTGGACAGACACGTCTCACAGACACACGTCTCACAGACAAATATCTCACAGACAGAGTGGACAGACACATGTCTCACAGACAGAGTGGACAGACACATGACTCACAGACACATGTCTCACAGTCAGAGTGGACAGACACATGTCTCACAGACATATGTCTCACAGACACACGTCTCACAGTCAGAGTGGACAGACACGTCTCACAGACACATGTCTCACGTCTCACAGACAGAGTGGACAGACATATGTCTCACAGACAGAGTGGACAGACACATGTCTCACAGACACATGTCTCACAGACACATGTCTCACAGACAGAGTGGACAGACACGTCTCATAGACACATGTCTCACAGACACACGTCTCACAGACAGAGTGGACAGACACATGTCTCACAGACAGAGTGGACAGACACATGTCTCACAGACATATGTCTCAAAGTCAGAGTGGACAGACACATGTCTCACAGACACATGTCTCACAGACAGAGTGGACAGACACGTCTCACAGACACACGTCTCACAGTCAGAGTGGACATGCACATGTCTCACAGACAGAGTGGACAGACACATGTCTCAAAGTCAGAGTGGACAGACACATGTCTCACAGACACATGTCTCACAGACACACGTCTCACAGACACATGTCTCACAGACAGAGTGGACAGACACATGTCTCAAAGACACACGTCTCACAGACAGAGTGGACAGACACACGTCTCACAGACACACGTCTCTCACAGACAGAGTGGACAAACATGTCTGACAGACACATGTCTCACAGACAGAGTGGACAGACACGTCTCACAGACACATGTCTCACAGACAGAGTGGACAGACATGTCTCATAGACACATGTCTCACAGACACAGTGTCTCTCCAGGTTACTGACCAGTGTGCAGAACCTCTCAGGTGGGTTCCCACAAGTGATCCCAGGTGGGTCGACTCTGATCTGCATTACTTCCTTCATGTTGGCGGGTGGCGGCTGACAGGCGTAGAACTCCCATCCTGGCCCCGCCTCTGAGCCACGCAGAGACCGACACACATCAAACTGACCGACGCTCTGACACTGGGCTAACGGCGGCAGGAGGAGGAGGAGGGGGAGGAGACGGGGGAGGAGACGAGGGAGGAGAGGGGACATGGTGGACTGATGGTCAGACGGACAGGAAGTTCCTCTGGAGGTCACATCTCAAAGTCTCTGCCCACATTTTTAATCCACACGTTCAGTTCTGCTCCACCCTCTTCAAACAGGTGGTCGTCATGGTTACCAACTGGTTAGCTCTCTGTCGTCATGGTTACCAGGCGATGTTTTTCAGTCAGTCCTGTGGGAACAGTCCTAAAGATGTTCTGCCCACTGTCGTCTGCAACACAACAACACAAACAACTGTCAGATGAACCAGAGCTGAGGGGTATTCCAGGTTCAACAAACTCTGAGTCTAATCCTGAACTCTGACTTGACTGAAACAGCAAGATCATATTGTCTTTTAGCACAGGTTTAAATTATAATGACCTAATGCAATAGGCTAGTTGGCCTCTTGAAACGGACACCTAGAAGAAATACGCTATTTGCCAAAGCCAGCCTTGCTCATTACACACTCACGAACGTTAGCTAATGTTAATACGCCTGCTATAATGGCACTGTCGGCTCCAGCTCCATCTTCGACGTTAGCAACACCAGCAGTCTCAGCCCGTCAACAGAGGCCGCGGTCCAACAGGTCTGTTATTTTGGAGCACTTTGCTGCCTCTTCTTGTAAAGATTTAAAGTCTGTCTAGTAAATCTAGAAGCATCTCGATATGTAGAGGGAAGGTAAGTGATAGGAAGTTTGTCATAGATGATGAGGACATCCCAACAATTAGGGAAAGGTCAGTGAAGAGTTTAGGTAGGTGGTACAATGTAGAGTTGAATGATAAGGAACAAGTGGTGAAATTTAGAAAAGATGTGGCTGAAGGATTGGCTAGAATAGATAAATCAGAGCTTCCAGGAAAATTGAAGTTGTGGTGTTTACAATTTGGACTATATCCTAGGTTAATGTGGCCATTATCAGTTTATGAAATCCCAACATCTGTTGTGGAGAGAATTGAAAGGTCGGTTAGCTCCTATATTAGGAAGTGGTTGGGTGTTCCTAGGTGCCTAAGTAGTGTTGCATTGTATGGAAAAGGGATACTTCAGCTGCCAGTATCTAGTTTGACAGAGGAATTTAAATGTACCATGGTCAGGACAGAGCTCTTGTTATCTGGGAGTAAGGACGTAGTAGTCAGGAGTGTGGTTCCAAATCCAACCAAGGGGAGGAAGTGGAACCCAAGAACGGCAGTTCAGGAGGCAGAGGCAGCTCTAAGGCATGCAGAGATTGTAGGTAATGTTCAGTTTGGCCGGGGAGGCCTGGGGCTTGGCTCAGGCAAACCGGTTTGGAATACAGCAGGTCCCAAAGATAAAAGAAAGCTGGTTGTGGAACAGATACGTAGACAGGATGAGATAGTAAGGGGTGCTAAGGTAGTGGCCCAGGCTAAACAGGGACAGTGGTTGAACTGGGGAAGTGTAGAGAAGAGGAAGCTTAGTTGGAGGGACCTGTGGACTATGGAGGAGAATAGTATTAGATTCCTGGTAGGGGCTACATATGATGTGCTACCAACTCCCCAGAACCTAAAACTGTGGGTAAATGAAGACCCATCATGCCCATTGTGTTCAGGTACGGCAACCTTAAAGCATATTTTGTCAGGCTGTAAGGTTAGCTTGTCACAAGGCCGATATACATGGCGACATAACCAGGTGTTGAAATGTTTAGCTGCAGGAATCGAAGGGAAACGAAGACAGGTCAATTCAGAAGGTTATAAAGATAGGAATTTAGCAATTCAGTTTGTCCGTGAGGGAGAGAAATAGAGACGGGATAAGTTAGTAAGGAGGCAGGGGTGTGGCCGCCTAGAAGGTGCTTGTGATTGGGAAATGCAGATAGATTTAGGGGGATAGATTTAGGGGGATAGCTTGTTGTTCCCCAGGAAATAGTTTGTACTAAGCAGAGGCCTGACATAGTGTTGTGGTCATTGAGTCAACGGATAGTTTATTTCATTGAACTGACAGTTCCTTTCGAAGACTCAGTGGAAGAAGCCTATGAAAGAAAAAAGCTTAGATATGCAGATTTAGGAGCAGAAGCTGAGCAGCGAGGATGGAAGACTAGGATTTGTCCAGTGGAAGTGGGGTGTAGGGAATTTATAGCAAGATCAGCTGTCTCGCTCCTGGGGGAACTCGGAGTGCGGGGACAGAGTTTGAAGAAGACAGTGAAGGAAATGTCAGATGAAGCCATGAGAACCAGCAAGTTCATTTACTACAGAAGAAATAATGTTAGTTGGGGGCCAGCAGGGGGAACTACTAAGCAGGGCACATAACTCCTGGAGATCAGGTGGAGAGATCCACTTCCTCTCAGGAGGAAATCCAGCAAGAGGAAGGTTATTTAAGTGTGGGAGTGGCCTATTTGAATCCCCTTTGCTTGAGACCATGCTGCAAGGTGAGTGTGTTTGCTGATCCTGTGAGTTTATTTATCTCCTTTAGCTGTAGTTTATATTGTAGTTATGTCATATAAAGCCATGTGTTAGTAAGGAGGAAGAGGAAGGTTATTTAAGTGTGGATGTGGCCTAGTTGAATCCATTTTGTTTGAGGCCATGCAGCAGGGTGAGTGTGTTTGCTGATCCTGTGAGTTCATTTATCTCCTTTAACTTTAGCTTACACTGTAGTTATGTTATGTAGTGTGTGAATTAGAGTATGGTGAATGTGCTAGGAAAGGTAGTATCAGCGCAGCTTCTACCTGGAGCTTGCTTGTACAGAGCCTTGGTTTGTTGAAGGTGACAGTGCTGTTTGGGCTGAGAAAGCCTTGTGTAAGTAAGGTTAAGGAGGTTGTTGTGTTGGTGTGGAGAGCAGTGAGACCTGGCATTAGGGGAGTGTCTCTGGTACGCCAGAGATCACCGTCTAGCCTCCTGGAGGTGTTGTGGGACCAACTAGACGAAACACCGGTGAAAGGAGGTTCCCACCCGATGACCCCAAAGACATGTCAGTTAACACTGCTCACTGGTCTGTATAGTTAAGCCTTGCCATAATAGCGTATCATAGGGTTTAGGAGAGTATTCACTGAGTGTTGATCCTTTTCTAGAGCACAAACTTCTTGTGTTTATTTGAATGAACTGTGTAAAGCAAATTCTGCTATTTTCTTCTAAACACATTAAATAGGTCATAAAAGTACTGTGTAAAAAAGCCTTTTAGCCATTTACAATGTAATTGTGGAGCTAGGCTCCACAAACTGTGTTTCTAGGTTTCAATTTTCTGGATTTAGTGGGCGGGCCTTAAATCATAGACACGTTACGTAACGGAGCTATCCCTGCTGCAAACACGCCCCCTGAGGCTGTAGCAGTATAAATACACACTCTTGTACAGTAGGTGGCGGTATGCACCTGGAAGTTGTTTGCGATCCGCCAATAAATTGAGAGAAGAAGAAGAAGAAGAAGAAGCAGTAGAAGAGGAAGAGGCAGTAGTATAGAAAACAAGCAGTTTCACTATATACATATATCACATTCTTCACGTCACTATATCACCGTGTAGACTAATCTGATGTTTGTAAAGTCCATAAACACAATGACTGAACAAACATTACTATTTCTGTGTGCACGTTAGATTAGCTGGGCTAACCGTTAGCTGTTAGCCGTTAGCCATTAACGATTAGCCGTTAGCGGTGTCTGTAATAACTCAAACGGTCCGTGAAAAAAATATTTTTTCCAGCGGATATCTTAGTTACAACATGATTGATTTAGCAAAGCAGTTTTGTGTTGCTATGTGTGGTATTTATTCAGTTTTGGGAAATCACGATGTCTAGAAAGCATCAGTGACTGCAGCTAAGAGAGACAGACAGCTAACGTTAGCAGCAGCAAAGTTACGTCATCTGTTAAAAGCCTCCCGTTGTCGGGTACGACATGGAACTACTCCAGTTAGCTCAATCATGTTGTAACTAAGACATCCGCTGGAAAAAATATTTTCAGACAGTGAAGCCGAACCGACACCCTCCCTCCCTGGATTACATCCTCCCGTGGTGCAGGGTTACGTGCTTATACAGTACACGGAGGCAGCTTCCCTCCCGCGAGTGGGCGTGTCCGGAGGTATGTGTGCAGCATGGAGTCATGAGACAAGAGGCTGCAGACATACCTCCGGACACGACCCCAGCGTTTCACAGCAGAGAGAAGTGCTTATTTTTCCATGATTTTGAGGGCTAATTTTATATACTTAGCGATTTTTGTAATCTTTCAAATTTGACTCAGTGATTAATGACACATATTTCTGTGATGTGACAAACTTATAACAGACATTTTTTGCTGCTTTACACGGACTTTAAGTTTTTTTATGCGAGTTTTTTCCACGCCACTCTTTCTGTTTTTTACCGGCTTTATACATGTTTTCTGTCGGTCAAACTAGCCTGGTCTGCCGTGAGTAATGACTGATGACTGCGGCTGAGCCAATCAGATTTCAAGAAAAACAAGAGCCTCCCTCGTATTGGAGGAGGCCGGTCTTATCTCCTCCTTCAAGCATCAAAACATAAGATTGAAACCTACGTTCCATCTGAACATCTCACAGCAAACAAACAACATGGGAGGGACACACACTGCAGCACTGACAGCTAGCAACTAGCATGACATTCACTAGTCTCACCAGGCCACTTGGTGACCGGCCCATTGGGAATCGTCCTGAACATCCCGATGGCCAATCCGCCATTGCCAATATCATATAAAAAGCTACCGTTCCCAAAAAACATTTGCTGTGATGAGAGCGCATGTCTATGGTGTGTCAAATTTGATATGTGTGGCCGGTAAATGATTGAGTCTAATGAAAAACGGTACGGTTCAACCAGATATTCATTGACGAAAGACAGCACATCTAAATGGGGTCTGAAGATCCTGTCTCTGTGTCCATCCCTCAGTGTGTCTCTGTGTGCCTCTCTGTCTCTGTGTGTCTCTGTGTGTCTCTCTGTCTCTGTGTCTCTCTGTGTGTCTCTGTTTGTCTCTGTGTCTCTCTGTGTGTCTCTGTGTCTGTCCCTCAGTGTGTCTCTGTGTGCCTCTCTGTCTCTGTGTGTCTCTGTGTGTCTCTCTGTCTCTGTGTCTCTCTGTGTGTCTCTCTGTCTCTCTGTGTGTCTCTGTTTGTCTCTGTGTCTCTGTGTCTCTCTGTGTGTCTCTGTGTCTGTCCCTCAGTGTGTCTCTGTGTGCCTCTCTGTCTCTGTGTGTCTCTGTGTGTCTCTCTGTCTCTGTGTCTCTCTGTGTGTCTCTCTGTCTCTGTGTCTCTCTGTGTGTCTCTGTTTGTTTCTCTCTGTGTGTCTCTGTGTCTGTCCCTCAGTGTGTCTCTCTGTCTGTCCCTCTGTGTGTCTCTGTGTGCCTCTCTGTCTCTGTGTCTCTCTGTGTGTCTCTGTTTGTCTCTGTGTCTGTCCCTCAGTGTGTCTCTGTGTCCATCCCTCAGTGTGTCTCTGTGTGTCTCTGTGTCTCTGTGTCTCTCAGTGTGTCTCTGTGTCCGTCCCTCTGTGTGTCTCTGTGTGTCTCTGTGTCTGTCCCTCAGTGTGTCTCTCTCTATGTCTCTGTGTCTGTCCCTCAGTGTGTCTCTGTGTGTCTCTGTCTTTCCCTCAGTGTGTCTCTGTGTCCGTCCCTCATGGTGTCTCTGTGTCTGTCCCTCTGTGTGTCTCTGTGTCTGTCCCTCAGTGTGTCTGTGTCCCTCCCTCATGGTGTCTCTGTGTCCGTCCCTCATGGTGTCTCTGTGTCTGTCCCTCAGTGTGTCTCTGTGTCTGTCCCTCAGTGTGTCTCTGTGTCCGTCCCTCATGGTGTCTCTGTGTCTGTCCCTCAGTGTGTCTGTGTCCATCCCTCAGTGTGTCTCCCTGTGGCTGTCCCTCATGGTGTCTCTGTGTCTGTCCCTCAGTGTGTCTGTGTCCATCCCTCAGTGTGTCTCCCTGTGGCTGTCCCTCAGTGTGTCTCTGTGTCTGTCCCTCAGTGTGTCTCTGTGTCCGTCCCTCTGTGTGTCTCTGTGTCTGTCCCTCAGTGTGTCGCTGTGTGTCTCTGTGTGCCTCTCTGTCTCTGTGTGTCTCTCTGTCTCTGTGTCTCTCTGTGTGTCTCTGTTTGTCTCTGTGTCTGTCCCTCAGTGTTTCTCTGTGTCCGTCCCTCAGCGTGTCTCTGTGTGTCTGTGTCCATCCCTCAGTGTGTCTCTGTGTCTGTCCCTTAGTGTGTCTCTTTTTGTCTTTGTCCCTCAATGTGTCTCTGTGTCTGTCCCTCTGTATGTCTCTGTGTCCGTCCCTCATGGTGTCTCTGTGTCTGTCCCTCAGTGTGTCTGTGTCTGTCCCTCTGTGTGTCTGTCCCTCAGTGTGTCTCTGTGTCCGTCCCTCAGTGTGTCTCTGTGTCTGTCCCTCAGTGTGTCTCTCTGTCTCTGTGTGTCTCTCTGTCTCTGTGTCTCTCTGTGTGTCTCTGTGTCTGTCCCTCAGTGTGTCTCTGTGTCCGTCCCTCAGTGTGTCTCTGTGTGTCTCTGTGTCCGGCCCTCAGTGTGTCTGTGTGTCTGTGTGTCTGTCCCTCAGTGTGTCTCTGTCCCTCAGTATGTCTCTGTGTCCGTCCCTCTGTGTGTCTCTGTGTGTCTGTGTCTGTCCCTCACTGTGTCTCTGCGTGTCTCTCTGTTTGTCCCTCAGTGTGTCTCTGTGTCCGTCCCTCATGGTGTCTCTGTGTCTGTCCCTCAGTGTGTCTCTGTGTGTCTGTGTCTGTCCCTCACTGTGTCTCTGCGTGTCTCTCTGTTTGTCCCTCAGTGTGTCTCTGTGTCCGTCCCTCATGGTGTCTCTGTGTCTGTCCCTCAGTGTGTCTCTGTGTGTCTGTGTCCATCCCTCAGTGTGTCTCTGTGTCTGTCCCTCAGTGTGTCTCTGTGTCCGTCCCTCAGTGTGTCTCTGTGTGTCTCTGTGTGCCTCTCTGTATCTGTGTGTCTCTCTGTCTCTGTGTCTCTCTGTGTGTCTCTGTTTGTCTCTGTGTCTGTCCCTCAGTGTTTCTCTGTGTCCGTCCCTCAGTGTGTCTCTGTGTCTGTCCCTTAGTGTGTCTCTGTTTGTATTTGTCCCTCAGTGTGTCTCTCTGTGTCTCTGTCCCTCATTGTGTCTCTGTGTCCGTCCCTCATGGTGTCTCTGTGTCTGTCCCTCAGTGTGTCTCTCTCTGTGTCTCTGTGTCCGTCCCTCAGTGTGTCTCTGTCCCTCAGTGTGTCTCTGTGTCCGTCCCTCTGTGTGTCTCTGTGTGTCTGTGTCTGTTCCTCAGTGTGTCTCTGTGTCCATCTCTCAGTGTGTCTCTGTCCCTCAGTATGTCTCTGTGTCCGTCCCTCTGTTTGTCTCTGTGTGTCTGTGTCTGTCCCTCAGTGTGTCTCTGTGTCCGTCCCTCAGTGTGTCTCTGTGTGTCTCTGTGTCTGTCCCTCAGTGTGTCTCTGCGTGTCTCTGTGTCCGTCCCTCAGTGTGTCTCTGTCCCTCAGTATGTCTCTGTGTCTATCCCTCTGTGTGTCTCTGTGTGTCTGTGTCTGTCCCTCAGTGTGTCTCTGTGTCCGTCCCTCAGTGTGTCTCTGTGTCTCTGTGTCTGTCCCTCAGTGTGTCTCTGTGTCTGTCCCTCAGTGTGTCTGTGTGTCTGTCCCTCAGTGTGTCTCTGTCCCTCAGTATGTCTCTGTGTCCGTCCCTCTGCGTGTCTCTGTGTGTCTGTGTCTGTCCCTCACTGTGTCTCTGTGTGTCTCTGTGTCTGTCCCTCAGTGTGTCTCTGTGTCCGTCCCTCATGGTGTCTCTGTGTCTGTCCCTCAGTGTGTCTCTGTGTGTCTGTGTCCATCCCTCAGTGTGTCTCTGTGTCTGTCCCTTAGTGTGTCTCTGTTTGTCTCTGTGGCTGTCCCTCAGTGTGTCTCTGTCCCTCAGTGTGTCTTTGTGTCTGTCCCTCAGTGTGTCTCTGTGTGTCTGTGTCCATCCCTCAGTGTGTCTCTGTGTCTGTCCCTCAGTGTGTCTCTGTGTGTCTGTGTCCATCCCTCAGTGTGTCTCTGTGTCTGTCCCTTAGTGTGTCTCTGTTTGTCTCTGTGGCTGTCCCTCAGTGTGTCTCTGTCCCTCAGTGTGTCTCTGTGTCTGTCCCTCAGTGTGTCTCTGTGTGTCTCTGTGTGCCTCTCTGTCTCTGTGTCTCTCTGTGTGTCTCTCTGTCTCTGTGTCTCTCTGTGTGTCTCTGTTTGTCTCTGTGTCTGTCCCTCAGTGTGTCTCTGTGTCCGTCCCTCAGTGTGTCTCTGTGTGTCTGTGTCCATCCCTCAGTGTGTCTCTGTGTCTGTCCCTTAGTGTGTCTCTGTTTGTCTTTGTCCCTCAGTGTGTGTCTCTGTGTCTATCCCTCAGTGTGTCTTTGTGTGTCTCTGTGTGTCTCTGTGTCCGTCCCTCATTGTGTCTCTTTCCCTCAGTCTGTCTCTGTGTCTGTCCCTCAGTGTGTCTCTGTGTCTGTCCCTCATTGTCTCTGTCCCTCAGTGTGTCCGTCCCTGTGTTTATTTGTTTGTTTGTGTCTGATGAAGATGATTAAACTGAGACTCAGAGACTTGAACTCTGATATTAAAACATTTCTTCTTCTTCTCTCTGCAGAGTCACACACAGGAAACACTGCACAGTCTGTCCTGTCTCACACCACAGAAGAAGACTAACCATCCTGACATGTAACACGTTTAACATCAGTTACATATGAACATTAGTAATCAGCAGCAACAAACAACAAACAATAATAATAATAATAACATTAATAATAAACATTGGAACTGATGAACCATCAAACAAAGACTGATGTGAGGTCAACATTTAAATCAGACTCAACCACATCCACCTGTCTGTCTGTCTCCACCTGCCTGTCGGTCTCCACCTGTCTGTCTCCACCTGCCTGTCTGTCTGTCTATCTCCACCTGCCTGTCTGTCTATCTCCATCTGTCTGTCTCTCAGTGAGTTACTCACCTGTCTCTCTGCGTGTCTCTGTCTCTCTGTACTTTGTGTCTTCAGGTTGATTCTTGATAAGCTGATTAAACAGACGATAAAACACTGAACCTCTTCTTCTTCTTCTTCCTCCTCTTCCTCTCTGTCCTGCTCTGTCTGTCCCTCTGTCCTGTCTTCTTCGCCTGTTCTCCTCCTCTGTGTTTCTTCTCTGTTTTAACTCCTCCTCCTCTTTTCTATCTTTTCATCCTAATCTCCTCCTGCTGCTCCTCCTCCCTCCCCCTCTGCTCCTCCTCCTCCTCCATCTCTCAGTAAACCTCTCTGTGTCTCTGTCTATATGAAGTCCTCCTGACTCAGGTGAGACCCTTCCATCACACAGGATATAATAAATAATACATTAAATTAAATCTGTGTTTCTTTGGTGTCTGTATGAAACAGGATGTTTGTTGTTTTGGTTCAGAATAAATAAACATGTAATTATATAAATATCATCAACGTTTTGTTTCTTTGTTTATTTCAGTTTTTGTCACAATACATTTATTTTGTTGTTAGAAATACACAACCAGAGTTTTTTCAATGTCAACTTTATTGAAACACATTACAAACACAGCTGAGGGGTATTCCAGGTTCAACAAACTCTGAGTCTGACCCTGAACTCTGACTTGACTTACCCTGAGCTGGGAAACTGAGTATCTGGTTCCAGAACTTATTTTACACCTGTGGAATTGGAGGTGCTCATGAACGCCTACAGCGAATATGAGCATATATTTCATAAACAAAGTAACAGTGCTAAAGCTGCCAAGGAGAGAGAGGCAGTATGGGAAATTTAACAAGCAGGATCCTCTTTGACAGAATGTTGGTGGCTTAGTGGATAGAGCAGGCGTCCCTTATATAGGTTGGTTTTGCCACAGCGGCCCAGGTTCAACTCCGGCCTGTGGCACCTTGCTGCATGTCACTCCCTCTCTCTCTCTCCCCCTGTCACGCTTAGCTGTCCTGTCAGTTCAAGGCAAAATGCCCCCCCCCCCCCCAACAAAAGAATCCTTGTAAAATTTCAGCAGCTATTTTAAGCACATATAGATGGTTGATGACTTATTTGAAATTTAAGTCTTTTAAAAACTATCATAACCATGGGGTGGGTCTAATGATGACATGGAGTGGGTCTAATTATGACATGGGGCGGGTCTAATGATGACATGGGGTGGGTCTAATGATGATGAGCAGGTCTAATGATGACATGGGGCAGGTCTAATGATGATGGGCGGGTCTAATGATGAGCGGGTCTACTGATGATGAGCGGGTCTAATGATGACATGGGGCAGGTCTAATGATGACATGGGGTGGGTCTAATGATGCCATGGGGCGGGTCTAATGATGCCATGGGGTGGGTCTAATGATAACATGGGGCGGGTCTAATGATGATGGGCGGGTCTAATGATGATGAGCAGGTCTAATGATGATGGGCGGGTCTAATGATGATGAGCGGGTCTAATGATGATGAGCGGGTCTAATGATGACATGGGGCAGGTCTAATGATGATGGGCGGGTCTAATGATGACATGGGGCGGGTCTCATGATGACATGGGGCAGGTCTAATGATGACATGGGGTGGGTCTAATGATGACATGGGGCGGGTCTAATGATGATGAGCGGGTCTAATGATGATGAGCGGGTCTAATGATGAGCGGGTCTACTGATGATGAGCGGGTCTAATGATGACATGGGGTGGGTCTAATGATGACATGGGGCGGGTCTAATGATGCCATGGGGTGGGTCTAATGATAACATGGGGCGGGTCTAATGATGATGGGCGGGTCAAATGATGAGCGGGTCTACTGATGATGAGCGGGTCTAATGATGACATGGGGCAGGTCTAATGATGACATGGGGTGGGTCTAATGATGACATGGGGCAGGTCTCATGATGACATGGGGCAGGTCTAATGATGACATGGGGTGGGTCTAATGATGACATGGGGCGGGTCTAATGATGATGAGCGGGTCTAATGATGATGAGCGGGTCTAATGATGACATGGGGCAGGTCTAATGATGATGGGCGGGTCTAATGATGAGCGGGTCTACTGATGATGAGCGGGTCTAATGATGACATTGGGCAGGTCTAATGATGACATGGGGTGGGTCTAATGATGACATGGGGCAGGTCTAATGATGACATGGGGTGGGTCTAATGATGACATGGGGTGGGTCTAATGATGACATGGAGTGGGTCTAATTATGACATGGGGCGGGTCTAATGATGACATGGGGTGGGTCTAATGATGATGAGCAGGTCTAATGATGACATGGGGCGGTCTAATGATGATGGGCGGGTCTAATGATGAGCGGGTCTACTGATGATGAGCGGGTCTAATGATGACATGGGGCAGGTCTAATGATGACATGGGGTGGGTCTAATGATGACATGGGGTGGGTCTAATGATGCCATGGGGTGGGTCTAATGATAACATGGGGCGGGTCTAATGATGATGGGCGGGTCTAATGATGAGCGGGTCTACTGATGATGAGCGGGTCTAATGATGACATGGGGCAGGTCTAATGATGACATGGGGTGGGTCTAATGATGATGAGCGGGTCTAATGATGATGAGCGGGTCTAATGATGACATGGGGCAGGTCTAATGATGATGAGCGGGTCTAATGATGACATCGGGCAGGTCTAATGATGACATGGGCAGGTCTAATGATGACATCGGGCAGGTCTAATGATGACATGGGCAGGTCTAATGATGACATGGGGCAGGTCTAATGATGACATGGGGTGGGTCTAATGATGACAAAGGGCGGGTCTAATGATAACATGGGGTGGGTCTAATGATGACATGGGGCAGGTCTAATGATGATGGGCGGGTCTAATGATGAGCGGGTCTACTGATGATGAGCGGGTCTAATGATGACATCGGGCAGGTCTAATGATGACATGGGGAGGGTCTAATGATGATGAGCAGGTCTAATGATGACATGGTGCAGGTCTAATGATGATGGGCGGGTTTAATGATGACATGGGGCGGGTCTAATGATGACATGGGGTGGGTCTAATGATGACATGGGGCAGGTCTAATGTTGACATGGGGCGGGTCTAATGACGATGAGTGCGTCTAATGATGATGAGCTGGTCTAATGATGACATGGTGCAGGTGTAATGATGATGGGCGGGTCTAATGATGAGCGGGTCTACTGATGATGAGCGGGTCTAATGATGACATGGGGCAGGTCTAATGATGACATGGGGTGGGTCTAATGATGATGAGCGGGTCTAATGATGATGAGCGGGTCTAATGATGACATGGGGCAGGTCTAATGATGATGAGCGGGTCTAATGATGACATCGGGCAGGTCTAATGATGACATGGGCAGGTCTAATGATGACATCGGGCAGGTCTAATGATGACATGGGCAGGTCTAATGATGACATGGGGCAGGTCTAATGATGACATGGGGTGGGTCTAATGATGACAAAGGGCGGGTCTAATGATAACATGGGGTGGGTCTAATGATGACATGGGGCAGGTCTAATGATGATGGGCGGGTCTAATGATGAGCGGGTCTACTGATGATGAGCGGGTCTAATGATGACATCGGGCAGGTCTAATGATGACATGGGGAGGGTCTAATGATGATGAGCAGGTCTAATGATGACATGGTGCAGGTCTAATGATGATGGGCGGGTTTAATGATGACATGGGGCGGGTCTAATGATGACATGGGGTGGGTCTAATGATGACATGGGGCAGGTCTAATGTTGACATGGGGTGGGTCTCATGATGACATGGGGCGGGTCTAATGACGATGAGTGCGTCTAATGATGATGAGCTGGTCTAATGATGACATGGTGCAGGTGTAATGATGATAAGCGGGTCTAATGATGACATGGTGCAGGTCTAATGATGATGAGCGGGTCTAATGATGACATGGGGTGGGTCTACTGATGATGAGTGGGTCTAATGATGATGAGCAGGTGGATAAAACCTGGATAAGATGTCCTTTGCCGGTGAGGGATCGGATGTTAAGCAGACCGAAACTGATGCCGGTGTTGTTGTTGTGGGGAGCGCTAGCACATTGTGGTCCACAGACCGGCCGGTGTTTCTGGGTGGGTGGCGAGTGGAGGACCAAAAGGAGGCAATCCCCTTGGAATCGCCGTAGTGGAATCCCCACCGAGACCCACGGTGGATATACCTCCGACGAGGCAGGAGGGCAATGTCCGGATGGAGGTGCAGAGCTGCCGGTGGAGATCCAGACTGCTGGGACCAGAGCCTGAGAAGCTCTGCCACCGAATACTGGAGGAGTCCTTCCACGGGAAGATGGAGGAGTGACAAGATCGTCCACACCAGAATAGCCGACACATAGACCCCGCTGACCCACATTGTGGAGTGTGGTGGAGAGGATGAGACGCAGGGCCAGGTGGTGAGCCGAGCAGGTACGCTGAAGTTAGCCTGCTCTCAGAAACACGCTGGGCGATGGCAGCACTAATAATGAACATCAGGGGAACGTAGAGGGTTAGATTCCCACTAGAGAGGAGTTGCACGGACAGTTTGAGGTCGGAGAACCGTAAAAACACTTAAAAGTTACTGGTGAGTAGTGGCAGCAAGACGCGCCAGCGTCCACTCAAGTTCGGAATGATGAACGATGAGCGGGTCTAATGATGACATGGGGTGGGTCTAATGAGCTGTTGTACATAATTCAAAACAACACGTCTTTTTTCAGATCATTTTTTACTTCAGTGTTATTTAATTATTCATTCATTATTTATTCTATTTATTTTACAGATGTTCTTCTTCTTCTTTTTTTACATCTATTTTTTTTCTTTTAGTCTAAAATGTGGATTTAAGAAAACGGCTCAGTGAGTTACTTTTGGGAACTATTGAAATATGATATTCAAAGAGCTGCACTTAAAAAAAATTCATAGCAAATTGGGGAAAAACAGAAATAAATTGAGACTATCAGAGATATTTTGAATCTGCAAACAAAAAACTGTAATGATTTAACTAATGAAGAGATGGTGAATTTGAATAAGTTACAAAGCCAGTTAGATAATATTTATGAAGAGAAAACTAGAAATGCTTTTATTAGATCAAGATGCAAATGGCTTGAGCAAGGTGAGAAAATACTAAAAAAAATTTCTAGTTTAGAATAAAGAAATGCAGAATTTACAGCAGTAAGTAAATTGATTATCAATGGCACAATCTCTGATGATCCTAAAATAATCTCTCAACATCTAGCTCAATTTTATCAAGATTTATATTTTTCAACCTTTACATCCTCCCATATTGAACCATTTTTAGACAATATTTCAGCAGATTCAAGAAAAACAAATAATGATCTTAGAGTCTCATGTGGAGAGGATATATCATTGGCTGAAATTAGTGAATGTATTGAATCCCTTAAACAAAACAAATCTCCTGGTAATGACGGTTTGACAGGGGAATTTTGTAAGACTTTCAATCTTAAACTTGCTCTTTTCCTGCTGGCCATGTTTAAAGAATTCATTCAAAAAGGTGAGCTCCCTCCTACATTAAGGCAAGGAGTAATCACATTAATTCCCAAACCAAAAAAAGACAGATTACACATAGGAAATTGGAGGCCTATCAGATGCAAAAGTATTTGCTTTAGTTTTTGCTAGGAGGTTAAACATGGATTAGATCAAATAATAGATATAAAGAAATCTGGTTTTATACAAAAAAGACATATTAGGAATAACATTCAACTGATACTGGATATGATAGATTTTCGTGAATTAATACCAGATGAAAGTTTTATCTTATTTGTTGATTTTTACAAAGCCTTTGACACAATTGAACATGAGTTTATTTTTAAAACCATCTGTTTTTGGGCTTTGGAGAATATTTCTGTAATGCAATTCAAACTCTATATAAGAACTCTTCCAGCTCTGTAAAACTGAAATGTGGCACATCAAGTTGATTTGACATTCATCGTGGCATTAGACAGGATTGTCCAGTATCTCCGTTTTTGTTTATATTAGTAACCCAAACAATGGCTACTCATATAAAAAAAATCACCCTTCATGTGTATAAATGCAGTAGGCAAGAACTTCAAATTATGTCAACTGGCAGATGATACTGCAATTTTTCTTAGAGACCAGATTCAAATTTTAGAAGCTGTGGCCTGTATAAATGCATTTTCTGATGTTTCTGGTTTAAAGATGAACTTGAATAAATCTGTCTTATTTCCAATTAAAAGTTGTAATTTGTCAAGCTATCATAGGATTCCAATTAAATAAAAGGTAACCTAACTAGGGGTTGTTATCTGCAATGATGCAGAACAGCGAAGTAAAACCAATTTTGATCCCATTATTAAAATAAACAAAAATCAAAATTGAACTCATGGTTAATGAGAGATATATCCTTATTTGGAAGGGTCTTGCTATCAAAAACAGAAGGTAGCCTATACCTAGATCTATATATGTATCATTATCATTTAATGTCCCAACAAATGTTATTAAACAACTGGATAAGATATTGTATGACTACATTTGGAGGAAAACAACCCATTATCTCAAAGAAGAAACAATCAAAGGTAATAGGGAACAAGGTGGTCTTGAGGTCTTGGACTTGAGTTTATTAAATAATACATGTAAAGTTAAATGGCTTATTGAATTCCTAAAGAATCCAGACAGTGTACGGTATGCTTTCCCATCAGATTTATTTAATTTGATTGGTGGCATTGATTCTTTTATGAAAATGCAATTTCTCCATTGAAAATATCCCAGTTAGTTTAGCTAATTTTCACAAACAAGCTCTCTTTGTGTGGTTATTAGTTTATAAGCACAACTTCAGTCCTCATCTGTGCTATATTTGGAATAACAAAGGATATTCTACACAAAAGAAAATCCCTGTTTTATCGCTCATGGTATGGCAATGGAAATTTGGTTGTATGCCAATTATTAAAGAAGAATGGTGTGTTAATGTCATATTCAGAATTTATTCTGAAATTCAAGATAAAAATCATACCTAAGGAATATGCTGTTATCTTCAATGCAATTCCTGCCGGTTCACTTCTATTTTTAAAGAACTGTAACCTAACAGAAACCAACTCATTTAGTTCTAGGCAGATTTTCAATGGAGATATGAATATTCAAGATAAACCTTGCAGTAACAGACACATTAGAAACGCATTGAACTATATCGTAGCCCCTGCAGTAAAAGTCTTCTGGTCGTCTATCATGAGCAATTTACAATGGAAACAAGCCTGTAGTGTTTTAAATAAATATTGCATTCGTAATGAAGTGAAAAAAGTGTCTTACAAAGTGTTGCATCGAATTTATCCCGCTAAGGATGTCTTGGAGAGATTTAAGTTAAACATGGACTATTCTTGTACTTTCTGTAATGTTGACAAAGAAACAATATTTCATCTGTTTTATCATTGTCACCATTCAAAGAAGTTTTGGAATGATATGCAAGACTTTGTAAATGAAAAAATGAATACTACTGTGAATTTTAAGTACTATTCGGACGGGATTAGTTTTACATAGGGACGTGGGATAATGTCACTTTACCACAGGACGTCGGTAATATTAATGGCCGATTCGCACGGGATAAGAAAAGTACCACAGGTGGGAGGGGTAAATCCATTCACGCACTGCCGTCGCCTCCTGCCATTATGTGCGCATGATAGGACTGTCAAAAGCACCATGAAATTGAGTTCGAATATTTTTGAATTAATTAAGTAGAGTTCAAATAATATTAGAATTTACTATTATTTTTTTTTATTTATTTATCTTACAAAAAATAACACAAAAATAAGATGCTTATTGCTGACGCAATATGAACGTGACACTCGGATTAAACACCCGTTCTGACCTCACTGCAGTGCCAGGTATGATCAACTTCTGCCTCGCTATCTGAGCAATGTTTGGATACTTCAGTGCGTAGTTTTCCACCACAAGAGTGGATCCTGGTCGGCTCGTCGTGGCGTGTCATTCTGGCAACTTTTCATCTCTTCTTCAAAAATTGTAGGCAGGGAGGCAGCAGGTGCAACACTCTCCCTGTAGCTATGTCTCCCCGAACAGGTCACGCATCGCGGACAGCGCAGTGGGTGGTGTTGGCGCAGCGGGCTCCTCCGTCGGCGCCTCTTACTCCGTCTCCCTCTCTGGCCCGGCTTGTGCGCGAGCCATCTCCGCCAGAACTAATCCCGTCCGAATAGGGCTTTACTGTGTTTGATGTGATGCTCTATTTTATTCTCAGTAGAATGGAGAACAACACTGCCTACATAATACAACTCTAGTACCCCTGGTCTGTTCCATGTTCAATGATTTTCTGTCATGTTTGTTAAATCTCATATTTGCAAATAAAACATTATGAAATTAGAAAAAAACAAAACAAAACAAAAGGCTCCATGACGTCATCACTGAGCGCCAGCAGCAGACAGAGGAGAAGCAGCAAAGATGGCGGACGTGGTGAATGTCGGGGTGAATCTGGACGCCTTCTCTCACGCCATCAGCGGCATCCAGGCGCTCCGCTCCAGCGTGAGCCGGGTGTTCGAGTCCCTGAAGGACGGCATGAAGAACCGGGAGACCCTGGAGGGCCGGGAGAAGCAGTTTATAGCCGAGTTCCAGGACAACCTGCAGGCGGTCAACAGAGACCTCAAGTGAGTCCCACACACCAAACCTCATTCAGGTTTTAGTCAGTATAACTGCACCGCGGCTGCAGATTACAATCTGATATGAAGTGGTTTTAATTATAATGTTTTAAACTCAGAGTCAGAGTCACAGTCACACCAAAGCCCAGTCAGATTTTACTCTATTTAAGGACACACAGCAGCAGCAGCTGCAGATTACAGTGAAATATCTACTGATTTTAAATTATAGAGACCATAATGTTAAATATATTATAGCCTACTTCATGTATGAAATGTATATGTTGTATGTTTGTCTGTATCTGTTTCTATATCTGTAACTATATATATTTATAGATATAGAAACAGATACCTCTGTTACAGTTTCCTTGGGTAAAAACAAGAAGTGGGAGTGTTGCTGTTTGTCAGCTGTGTGACCGATTCACATCACAGCTCTGATAAATAACCTGTCTCACTGTCTGTGTGTCTGTCTCTATGTCTGTCTCTCTGTCACTGTGTCTCAGTGAGTTGGAGCGTCTCAGCGGTCTGGTGGGACGTCCCTCAGAGTCTCATCCCCTCCATAACAGCGGTCTGCTTAGTCTGGATCCAGTCCAGGATAAAACCCCTCTATACTCTCAGCTGCTACAGGCCTACAAGTGGTCTAACAAGGTGAGCATGCAGGGCTTGACGCTAACTTTTTTCCTAAGTTGAAAAAGTAAGGAGCGCACAAACAACTTTTACGGGCACAATGTAAATTGATCAAATAATGTGTTTTCCGTAATAAGCGTGATGCAAATAGACATTTACAAGCAAAAATATGTAATGAATTTGTATACAAAATGTACAGAAAGGTAAAATCATCAAGTTTTGAAAAAGTATTGCAATTTAATTTGTCTTTAATGTTATTATCTTATATATATTATCTTTGTAATATGATTATCTTATATAATGTTATTACTATCCTAAAACATTCTCCAGGTCCTCTGATACTCTGCAGGACTTAAAACCTCTTTCACACAGAGCTTTCGCGGCGCCCACCGCAGGGTAGGGCACAGAGGACAGGATTTGGGGGAGTACAGGCTCGTTCAGGAGCTACAGCTCCATGGTGACCGCTTCCGGGTCTACTTCAGGCTCTTCTCTGCTATTGGACGTGCGGCGCCGAGGTGTCGTCACAGCGCGCAAACGCCGCAACATGCGCCCTCTCACGCGCCGCTCAGATCAGCGGCAGAGTGGTGCGCTCTTGCGCCACGGTAGCACATACACAATGAATGGGTTCGTTGGCGGAGGTCTGCGCTTTGTGCGCTCTGTGTGAAAAGGGCTTTATTTCCACACTGCCCAGCAGCGGTACCGTGGCGAACGGTCCCTCAAGGCCTCTACACATGATCAGCTGTAAAACCGCCTTGCGCTGGCTGTCCCATTGTTTGTCTATGGAGAGGGCAGCAACGCTTGACAAAGCGGCACCGCTACCCTTGGCGTCGCGCACCGCTCTGATTTTCCGCCCGAGCGCTGCACTCAGAGTTGAAATTATTTGAACTACGGGGAGAACGGAGCAGGCTTCCCCAGAGATCCGCTGCTTAACCCGGTCCATCTCCTCCACACTTTGACTTATTTCCACCCAGCCGACAGTGGGACTTATATTCATTGTGCCGACAGTGGCTTGGAAAACCACCCATAACCGTGTCACACGGGGAAGAGGGAAGGCGGCTGGAGTTCCTCCAACATTTACGGTTAGATTATCATATTTTTTTATTGACAAAAATATAGGCTGCTTCGGCTGATTTTTTTTATGCGCACATGTGCCCCTAAATATTTTTTACGGTTCGCACACACCTATTTTTAGTCGCAAATGCGAGTGAAACACTCGCACTGTCGAGCCCTGGCATGCTAACAGGCTAACACGTTAGCTCCTCACAGGTGATGCTCAGGTACAGGTGTCTGTGGGAGGAGCCAGACATAATCAGTGTCAGACACAGGAAATACACTAATCAGTGTTTATTGGTATTGGCCCTGGTATTGATCCTGATAGATCGTCTGGTCTCCAGCTGTGATTCATTCGTGCTGATGACGTGAAAATGTTAACATTAAGTTTTCATCACGTTAAAGATAACGCTAACATGGATCATTAATTCTGATGACGTGACAATGTTAACATTAAGTTTTCATCACGTTAAAGATAACGATAACATGGATCATTAATTCTGATGACCTGACAATGTTAACATTAAGTTTTCATCACGTTAAAGATAACGATAACATGGATCATTAATTCTGATGACGTGACAATGTTAACATTAAGTTTTCATACAAATTGTGATTTGTATTGTTGGGCTTTATAAATAAAATTGATTGATTGATTGATTAACCTGATGAATGTGTTTTAAGTTTTTTTCTGAGGAAAGTCACAGTTTGGTGTTACTGTGACACAGTATGATGTCACTTCCTGTCTGGAAGATGATCTCTGGTTCGTTAAAAAATAACTTCACAGTGTGTGAATTTAGATGATGTGTTGTTACCATGATGATGATTGTGTATCTGTGTGTAGTTGCAGTACCATGCCGGTTTGGCGTCCAGTTTGTTAAATCAACAGTCACTCAAACGATCGGCCAATCAGATGGGAGCTTCAGCCAAGAGACGACCCAAAGTCCAACCCAGTACTCTGGTACTTCCTCCTCAGTGAGTACTACAGTAACTACAGCTCCTCCTCAGTGAGTAGTACAGTAACTACAGCTCATCCTCAGTGAGTACTACAGTAACTACAGCTTCTTCTCAGTGAGTACTACAGTAACTACAGTAACTACAGCTCCCCCTCAGTGAGTACTACAGTAACTATAGTAACTACAGCTCCCCCTCAGTCAGAACTACAATAACTACAGTAACTACAGGAACTACAGCTCCTCCTCAGTGAGTACTATAGTAACTACAGTAACTACAGCTCCCCCTCAGTGAGTACTACAGTAACTACAGGTCCTCCTCAGTGAGTACTAAAGTAACTACAATAACTACAGGAACTACAGCTCCTCTTCAGTTAGTACTACAGTAACTACAGTAACTACAGCGCCTCCTAAGTGAGTACTGCAGTAACTACAATAACTATAGTAATTACAGCACCTCCTCAGTAAGTACTACAGTAACTACAGTAACTACAGCACCTCCTCAGTGAATACTGCAGTAACTACAGTAACTACAGCACCTCCTCAGTGAGTACTAAAGTAACTACAGTAACTACAGCACCTCCTCAGTGAGTACTACAGTAACTACAGCTCCCCCTCAGTGAGTACTACAGTAACTACAGCTCCCCCTCAGTGAGTACTACAGTAACTACAGTAACTACAGCTCCCCCTCAGTGAGTACTGCAGTAACTACAGCTCCTCCTCAGTGAGTACTACAGTAACTACAGTAACTACAGCTCCCCCTCAGTGAGTACTACAGTAACTACAGCTCCTCCTCAGTGAGTACTAAAGTAACTACAGGAACTACAGCTCCCCCTCAGTGAGTACTTCAGTAACTACAGCGCCTCCTCAGTGAGTACTGCAGTAACTACAGTAATTACAGCACCTCCTCAGTGAGTACTACAGTAACTACAGTAACTACAGCACCTCCTCAGTGAGTACTAATGTAACTACAGTAATTACAGCACCTCCTCAGTGAGTACTACAGTAACTACAGCACCTCCTCAGTGAGTACTGCAGTAACTACAGTAATTACAGCTCCTCCTCAGTGAGTACTACAGTAACTAGAGTAACTACAGCTCCTTCTCAGTGAGTACTGCAGTAACTACAGGTCCTCCTCAGTGAGTAGTACAGTAACTACAGCTCCTCCTCAGTGAGTAATACAGTAACTACAGCTCCTCCTCAGTGAGTACTACAGTAACTATAGCTCCCCCTCAGTGAGTACTGCAGTGTTTCTGCTACATTCATTCAGCAGCAGTGGCATGACACTGCTAAATTATTGCCGCCGCTGCTGGTCCTTCAAAACATTTATTTTATAATTGGCTGAATATTGCAAAAAAAACAACACACATTCGGTATTCTCGGTGGAATAAGTGAAAAGCAAGGCCGAATAACAGTGGCGTGGTTTGATAACGCAATCAAACAGCGTGCGGTGACGGACGGAGTAAAATGTCGGCAATGTGGCGATATTTTACTCCGTCCGTCACCGCACTTGCATTTGCAACTAAAAATAGTTTTGTGCAGGCAAAATAAATCATTCAGCATGCTGTTCTTTACTTATGAAGGGACGTTTCAGGGGAGGACGGTGGCTGTTTGATTTTTATTTTATTTATTTATTTTATTTTGAATCCCCCCCCCCATGTTAATCACTTATTGATGCTGTTTTTGAAGTATAAATAAGTTAATAAGTAATTTATTCCATTGAAATATCATTGATGTGTTATAGAAAAGTGATTAATCTTTTTATAAATGACAAAAGGCACATCTGCCTCATTTTTGCTGTGGTATCCTGATACTAATCAGAACCGTGATACTTTCACTGGTATTGTACCGTGGGTCCCCTCTCACCCCCCCTCCTGAAAAAAATCCTAGAGGAAACACTGTACTGCAGTTACTACAGTACCTACAGCTCCTACTCAGTGAGTACTACAGTAACTACAGTAACTAGTTACTACAGTAACTACAGCTCCTCCTCAGTGAGTACTACAGTAACTAGTTACTACAGTAACTACAGCTCCTCCTCAGTGAGTACAACAGTAACTACAGTTACTACAGTAACTACTCAATCAATCAATCAATTTTATTTATAAAGCCCAATATCACAAATCACAATTTGCCTCACAGGGCTTTACAGCATACGACATCCCTCTGTCCTTTGGACCCTCACAGTACAGTACCATCATTATAGTTCGGTGGGAGGAGTCAGCTCCGACTGGAAAACTCACTCTTTATATTTGAATATTTTAATGATGTCACAGTAATGAGGACACAGGTTCAAACATCAGTAAATTAGTAAATAAATACTTTTAAATATTACAGTCTGTTTAAATAAGTTCAGTTTGAATGTGTTTTTCATTTCATCTCTGTGGACAGGTATGTGGATGATGTTATCTCTCGGATCGGTCGGATGTTTCCTGATATGACCATCGAGCTGTTTAGACCCAACGGGACGTCGGCTGTGCTGCTGGTAATAAAACACACGACAACACACACTGTACAGGTGTGTTCAGACCAGGTAACAGATGTGTGTGTGATCAGGCCAGGTAACAGGTGTGTTCAGACAAGGAAACAGGTGTGTACAGACCAGGTCACAGGTTTGTGTTCAGACCAGGAAACAGGTGTGTACAGACCAGGTCACAGGTTTGTGTTCAGACCAGGTAAAAGGTGTGTTCGGACCAGGAAACAGGTGTGTACAGACCAGGTCACAGGTTTGTGATCAGACCAGGTAACAGGTGTGTTCAGACCAGGAAACAGGTGTGTACAGAACAGGTCACAGGTTTGTGTTCAGAGCAGGTAACAGGTGTGTTTTCAGACCAGGTAACAGGTGTGTGATCAGACCAGGTAACAGGTGTGTTCAGACCAGGAAACAGGTGTGTGTGATCAGACCAGGTAACAGGTGTGTGCTCAGGCCAGGTAACAGGTGTGTGTGTTCAGACCAGGTAACAGGTGTGTGTGTTCAGACCAGGTAACAGGTGTGTGTGATCAGAACAGGTAACAGGTGTGTGTTCAGACCAGGTAACAGGTGTGTGTGTTCAGACCAGGTAACAGGTGTGTGTGTTCAGACCAGTGTGTGTTCAGACCAGGTAACAGGTGTGTGTGTTCAGACCAGGTAACAGGTGTGTGTGATCAGAACAGGTAACAGGTGTGTTCAGACCAGGTAACAGGTGTGTGTTCAGACCAGGTAACAGGTGTGTGTGTTCAGACCAGGTAACAGGTGTGTGTGTGTTCAGACCAGTGTGTGTTCAGACCAGGTAACAGGTGTGTGTGTTCAGACCAGGTAACAGGTGTGTGTGATCAGACCAGGTAACAGATGTGTGTGTGATCAGGCCAGGTAACAGGTGTGTTCAGACAAGGAAACAGGTGTGTACAGACCAGGTCACAGGTTTGTGTTCAGACCAGGAAACAGGTGTGTACAGACCAGGTCACAGGTTTGTGTTCAGACCAGGTAAAAGGTGTGTTCGGACCAGGAAACAGGTGTGTACAGACCAGGTCACAGGTTTGTGATCAGACCAGGTAACAGGTGTGTTCAGACCAGGAAACAGGTGTGTACAGAACAGGTCACAGGTTTGTGTTCAGAGCAGGTAACAGGTGTGTTTTCAGACCAGGTAACAGGTGTGTGATCAGACCAGGTAACAGGTGTGTTCAGACCAGGAAACAGGTGTGTGTGATCAGACCAGGTAACAGGTGTGTGCTCAGGCCAGGTAACAGGTGTGTGTGTTCAGACCAGGTAACAGGTGTGTGTGTTCAGACCAGGTAACAGGTGTGTGTGATCAGAACAGGTAACAGGTGTGTGTTCAGACCAGGTAACAGGTGTGTGTGTTCAGACCAGGTAACAGGTGTGTGTGTTCAGACCAGTGTGTGTTCAGACCAGGTAACAGGTGTGTGTGTTCAGACCAGGTAACAGGTGTGTGTGATCAGAACAGGTAACAGGTGTGTTCAGACCAGGTAACAGGTGTGTGTTCAGACCAGGTAACAGGTGTGTGTGTTCAGACCAGGTAACAGGTGTGTGTGTGTTCAGACCAGTGTGTGTTCAGACCAGGTAACAGGTGTGTGTGTTCAGACCAGGTAACAGGTGTGTGTGATCAGATCAGGTAACAGGTGTGTGTGATCAGATCAGGTAACAGGTGTGTTCAGACCAGGTAACAGGTGTGTGTTCAGACCAGGTAACAGGTGTGTGTTCAGACCAGGTAACAGGTGTGTGTGTTCAGATCAGGTAACAGGTGTTTTCAGACCAGGTAACAGGTGTGTGTTCAGACCAGGTAACAGGTGTGTGTGTTCAGACCAGGTAACAGGTGTGTGTGTTCAGACCAGTGTGTGTTCACACCAGGTAACAGGTGTGTGTGTTCAGACCAGGTAACAGGTGTGTGTGTTCAGACCAGGTAACAGGTGTGTGTGATCAGATCAGGTAACAGGTGTGTGCTCAGATCAGGTAACAGGTGTGTGTGTTCAGACCAGGTAACAGGTGTGTGTGTTCAGACCAGTGTGTGTTCAGACCAGGTAACAGGTGTGTGTGATCAGATCAGGTAACAGGTGTGTGTGTGATCAGATCAGGTAACAGGTGTGTTCAGACCAGGTAACAGGTGTGTGTGTTCAGACCAGGTAACAGGTGTGTGTGATCAGACCAGGTAACAGGTGTGTGTGTGATCAGACCAGGTAACAGGTGTGTGTGTGATCAGACCAGGTAACAGGTGTCTCTCTGACATATGTCCCTCTTAGGTGACCCTGGGGAAGGTGTTGAAGGCAATCGTTGTGATGCGTTCGTTGTTCATTGACAGGACGGTTGTACGAGGATACAACGAGAATATTTACAACGAGGACGGAAAGGTAGGAGGTCAAACTCACCTGACAGGTGACCCCTGATACCTGTCTGACTGTCTCTACTCTAACCTGTCTGTGTTTCTGTCCCCTCTCTAACCTGTCTGTCCTCATCAGCTGGACATCTGGACCAAGTCTCAGTACCAGGTGTTCCAGAAGGTAAGACTCACCTGTCCTGCTCCTTCACACCTGAGCTCAGTGTGCAAAGCTCTGATTGGTTGTGTTGTTGCTAGGTAACAGACCATGCCACCACTGCCCTGCTGCACTACCAGCTGCCCCAGATGCCCGACGTCGTGGTTCGATCCTTCATGGTGAGACACCATCACTGTCTGTCTCCTCACCCTTCTGTCTCCACCTGTGTCTGCCTCCTCACCCTTCTGTCTCCACCTGTCTGTCTTCACCTGTCTCTGTCTCCTCACCTGTCTGTTTCTCCACCTGTCTCTGTCTCCACTTGTCTGTGGCTCCTCACCTGTCTGTCTCTCCATCTATCTGTCTCCTTGCCCTTCTGTCTCCACCCTTCTTTGCCTCCTCACCTGGCTGTCTCTCCACCTGTCTCTGCCTCTTCACCTGTCTCTGCCTCTTCACCTGTCTGTGTCTCCACCTGTCTGTCTCTTCAACTGTCTGCCTCCTCACCCGTCTGTATCTCCACTTGGCTGTCTCTCCACCTGTCTCTGTCTCCTCACCTGTCTGTTTCTCCACCTATCTCTGTCTCCACTTGTCTGTGGCTCCTCACCTGTCTGTCTCTCCATCTATCTGTCTCCTCACCCTTCTGTCTCCACCTGTCTCTGCCTCCTCACCTGTCTGTGTCTCCACCTGTCTGTATCTTCAACTGTCTGACTCCTCACCCATCTGTGTCTCCACCTGGCTGTCTCTCCACCTGTCTCTGCCTCCTCACCTGTCTGTGTCTCCACCTGCCTGTCTCTCCACCTGGCTTTCTCTTCAACTGTCTGTCTCTTCACATGTGTGTCTCTTCATCTGTCTGTCTCCACCTGTCCTCAGACGTGGTTGCGGAGCTACATCAAACTCTTCCAGTCTCCGTGTCAGCGCTGTGGTCGTTTCCTGCAGGACGGACTTCCTCCAACGTGGCGAGACTTTAGGACACTCGAGGCGTTTCACGACACGTGTCGCATGTAAACAATACTTCCTGTTTACCTGTTGATGGGCTCTGATATTTGTTTGCTTGTGTATATACAAAGACGTTTGAATAAAGTTTAATTTGTATGATTTTACAGTCATCTGTGTTTTCAGTCTGTCAGGAACAAAGATTTCAATAAAGTTCATTGAAAGTTTGATCTGATTCGTCGACCTAGTCGAAGCATTGGAGCTCTGTGATTGGCTGTTTGTTGGTGAGACGCATACTGGGAGTTGTAGTTCATTTAAAACAAAAAGAAAATCTGAAACATGTAATGTGACATTGTGACACCGCCACAAAGGTGAGGGGAGAAGTCGTGCTAGATCAGATTGCTAGAGGGTTTTAAAAAAACAGATCAGCCTTCTAATATAATCTGTTGTGTGTCTTCCAGTGTCCTCCCCTCACCCCTGCTCTAATCTTGTTCTTCCTGGTAGTAAACTGTTCAGGTGTGCTGCACTCAGGTGAAGGGGCGTGGCAGGGAGGAGGTAAAAGAACAGGGAATTGTTTGGGGAGGGTTCTTTTTTAATTTTGTGTGGGAAAGAGGAAGGGGAACAGAGGTGCGGGGGTGATAGCCTGCCTTGGAAGAAGTTTTCTACGACCCATGTTTTTGGTGTTTCCTCAAGAGTGTTTCTGTGGAGGACCAGGAAGAAGTGGACCCATCCTCCGAGTAGGACCAGATTGTTTATTCTACCCTGGTGAGTGTGATCCCTCTTTTTCCTCAACATTTTTCATTTTTGGCAATACATTGTTTTTTCCTGGAGCCTGTTTTTTCATTTTTAAGCAATCGGACAATGGACTCTCCTTTTGCACTGGGATTATATTTACTTGGATGAGGACAATTATTATTAAAGGGGACATTCTGCCGAATACCTTTTTGTTTTTTTCAACTTTTTTTTGTGTGTGTTTTCATTTGGGGTGGGGTGCGCATGATAAAAATAAATCACCCTTGAGTATATTTAAGTTTTGTTATCTATGTTTATCTGCTGAGGGCAGTAAGGGTCCGGGTTCAGGCCCATTATTTTGCCTCCCTCCACTAACCAAGGTCAAGCTAGCATCCAAATTCAAATTATGAAAGCTGTGATTGTTAGAATATCAATATTTAATAATCACCTGATCAGTTTATTTAACTGAGTGTATAACCAGCATTGATCAGTAACCTTTATTAGTTATTGATCAATAACCTTAATCAGTCACTATTCAATACCTTTAATCAGTTATTGTTCAGTAACCTTTATTAGTTATTGATCAGTAACCTTAATCAGTTATTGTTTAATAATCTTTATCAGTTATTGATCAGTAACCTTAATCAGTCATTGTTCAATAACCTTTATTAGTTATTGATCAGTAACCTTAATCAGTTATTGTAAAATAACCTTTATTAGTTATTGATCAGTAACCTTAATCAGTTATTGTTCAAGACTATTGTCTTGTGTTTCCAGTTGAGGACATCTGGCATGGGACTGGACCTTTATACATCATAGCGCATGCGTCAGCGCTTTGTTTGACTGCCTGAAAGCTCTGTCACAAATTGACAATTTTATCCAGTTTTAACACATAATTTTACGAAAAGACTTTTAGATCCTTGTTGTATTACCTACAAGCACTAACCGAGTGAAAGATTTTAGCGATCTGGATCGGGAGTAAATCGAGCCTGGCTGAACTCTCTCGCTTACCGGAGTCCCGTTCATCACAGCCGGTAAGTTCCACTCCTTGGAGGATCTAAGCCTGCTCCTACCTCAACGCACGCAAAGTTAACACCGTGGACTCCATTTAAGTTTTTATCCTGTGACTGCAACCAGTAGCTAAAGCTAAAAACACTACCATAGCTAAGGCTATTTTAGCAGGACTTCAGCACGCTCAACCCTCATACTGCCGTAGCTGTTTTCTCTGTCCCCCCCAGTAGTCATCGGGCTTCAGCATGCCAACACTCACCTCTTCACCTTGTTGTGACCACTGCGTCCATCTGACCCAAACCATCGCTGAGCTGAAACGACGTATCTCCACTCTACACAAAATACGAGATGAAGAGCTGTTCCTCGAGTCCCTGGTCACAGTGGACGCCCTCCACCTCACCTGAGGTTGAACTAAACTCCACCATCCCTGCTGCCCAATCCCTTGCTGAGGACCGCTGGCAACAACAGGGAGCTTAGCCCAAAAGATCGGCTCCATTTTCATTCACTCCAAACCCGAAAATCCAGTCTTCCACTCCAAATCGGGAATGGACTACAGTTAATGGGAATAACAAGAGAAGGAAACCACCTCAGCATCCTTCTTCTTCTACCCCCAGTGAACTTCATCTCTCCAACCGTTTCAGCATCCTTCAGGAGAAACAGCAGGAACAGGACTTCCCTCCGCTCACACAAGACTTCCATCCCACCTCCGCTTCACTGCCGCGGGTACTGCTCTGCCACGCTCCGGTGCCGTGGGGCTCCTCGGCTCCCGGGGTGGCGGTGGCTGACCAGCCTCGCCCGCATCACACATCGGTCCGGACTGATGAGGTGGAAGCCACCCGTAACTTCACCACCGAGGCCTCTGTTTCCCCCCACCACTTTGGTAGTGGGTGAGTATTACCCGGCACATCCGCTTCTTTAAGGCCATCACTCGTTGTTACCCAGGAGCAAAAGTTAGAGACATTACTGATGTTCTTCCAGGGCTACTGAAGTCCGTCTCTCCATCAATAACACGTCTGGTTGTCCATGTGGGCTGCAATGAGACAGCATGACGCCAGTCCGAGCAAACTAAAAAAGACTTTAACATCCTATTCAGGCTACTGGCAGGCTGTGGTCTGTTGGTCTGGATCAGTGGTGTCCTGCCCGTGCTGTCTCACAGCGCAAAACGCTTCAGTAGGCTCGTGGCTCTGAACTCCTGGCTTCACCTCATCTGCAGTCACACCAACTTCTGCTTCGTTGATAACTTCAACTTTCTGGAACTGCCGGTCTTTTTTCTGGTCAGACGGAATCCACCCTAACAAGCAGGGCAGCTCGGTGTTAGCAGCTAAAATACAGTATGCTATCCATACTGCTCCACTTTGACTCGTGTTTACGCCACACGCCCCCCTCTCTTCCTCTATGCCCCCCTCAACGAAATGAAGACCTCACTACCACTCCCAACAGGACACTACCTACACTGCACACTACCTCATCTTCTTCCATGTCCTCTCACTCTAATAATTCTTGCGTTCTGTCACTATTCATAATGCCAGTGATGTTAGAATTACCACAAGGGTATATATCAGCTTATATCAGCCCTGATGAAGGCCCACAGGCCGCAACACGTCGGCTACAGTTTTCAACTTGTTTGGCCATGCTGAAATGAAGGCTTTTTAACCTTAGCCCTTCTCTGAGTGCCTCAGTTCCTACAAGAAACTACCACAAGGGTAAATCAGGTTTCTAAGAAGAATAAGACTAACCACCCTATCTCTGTGCTCATTACCAGCAGACACCATCGTCAAAACTGGACTCACTCCCTCTCCGTTAGAGCAAATGCTTGGAGCAACGGAGTAAATTCTGCAAATCTTCATCCACTAAAATCTTGTGGAAATACAGAATATAAAGGCACTTCTCCTGTTAACTGTGCTCTCTTAAATACACGATCCCTCACTAATAAAACTTTTATTTTAAATGATTTTATCTCAACCAGCAAAGTGGACTTTCTCTTTTAAACTGGCTTAAAAATTGAGATATAAGTGCTTTTTCCAAATTATGTCCTCCCAATTATACGTTCCTCAATTCCCCTAGGCTCAGTGGTAGGGGTGGTGGATTTGCAGTTGTTTACAAAAAACATTTAATCTGTACCCTCATCTCAGTGGAGAAACCTCCCAGCTTTGAGGTACTGATGTTAAAAATCAGATCAGTAACCCTAATCAGTTATTGTTCAATAACCTTTAGCAGTTATTGATCAGTAACCTTAATAATAATAATAATAATAATAACTTTGTTTTGTATAGCGCCTTTCAAAACACCCAAGGTCGCTTAACATAGAATGTGTGTAGGTGTGTGGGTGTGTATGCATGTGTGAAAAAGTGTGTGCTTGTGGAGACTAGCAGCCAAAGGCCTCTGAAAAGAGATATGTTTTGAGGTGCTTTTTGAACGTGGCCAGTGAAGCAGCATTCTGAATGTGTTTGGGTAGTTTATTCCAGAGGGTGGGAGCAGCTACTTGGAAGGCTCGAATCACTGGTGGCCTTGAGTCTGCTGCGAGGGATGGCCAGCTGGTCCTTGGAAGAGGACCGCAGAGATCTTGAAGGGGTATAGGGGTGAAGGAGGTCTGTGAGGTAGTAGGGGGCCAGACCATGGAGGGACTTGAAAGTCAGGAGGAGGACTTTGTAGCTGATACGTGATTTGAAGCCAGTGGAGCTGTTTGAGTATGGGGGTGATGTGCTGCCAGGCCTTTATCAGTTACTGGTCCGTAACATTTATCAGTTATTGATCAGCTCTCTGTACTGTCAATTTAAACAGAAAATTATCATGTAAATTTTTATTACTGATGACCTTTGACCTTCAGCAGTCAGATGACCTGCTCAGACATGATTGGACAGTTCAGTGTTTCCTGGAGGACAGATTTCAATTATCAATAACTTTATTTATATTGATTATCCTGGATCTGATCCTGGATCTGATCCTGGACCTGATCCTGATCCTGATCCTGTATACTTCTGAATTAATCAGTAATCTTCCTGTTCATCTGAAGCTTCAGGATTTAAACTGATCCAGTCAGACTTAATTGATTATTGATTGATTTCCTGTTGATCTGTGTATCACTGACCAACATTTGGTCATTAAAGGGTTAAAGAAGTTTCCTCTGTTGTCAAGGAGAAGCCTGAAGTCAGTGAGTGTTTCCACCTGGAGGACAGGTGAGGCTCGTCTACAGGTGAGGCTCGTCTACAGGTGAGGCTCAGACCAGCAGCAAACAGACTCAGGAGGATCGAACTCACTCAGGTACACTGACACACATTGAACATCATATATCAAATACACACACACACACACACACACACACACACACACACACACACACACACACAGGATCATGTCTATAAACGTGTGTGTGCGTGCTCATATTTGATATATGATGTTAAATGTGTGTCAGAGTACCTGAGTGAGTTCAATCTTCCTGTAATTCTGTCACAACGATGTCTTTAAATGTTTCAAACAGCAACCTGTTAAAAACTAATTTATACTGACGTCATTGTCAGATACTGAGTCTGTTTCCTTTGAGTTCATGTAGCTTATGTTCTGCAGGTTCTGATGTACTCCTGGGGTTTGCTGGTTGCAGGTTGTGACCCAGGACCGGCAGGATGTCGACTGACAGACAGAAACACTTTACAGAGACCAGAACTCGACCTGGTCCATGTCCTGCTTTCAGTCCTGCAGGTCAGATTCTGTCCACCATTGACTCAGATGCTCTGCTGACTGCCGCCTCACCTGATGAAGAGGAGGATGAAGGTCTGAGGGAAAGAAAGATGAAGAACAGCAGCAGCTATGTTTTACAGGAGAGACACCGCAGGTACTGACTATTTCCTTGAGTATTATTTTAAAGTCTTATGCCTAAGTAAAAGCCTCAATATTAAACAATACAGTTGACTGAATATTAAACTATACAGTCAACTGAATATTAAACTATACAGTCTACTGTGTATTAAACAATACAGTCAACTGAATATTAAACTATACAGTCAACTGAATATTAAACAATACAGTCAACTGAATATTAAACTATACAGTCTACTGAATATTAAACTATACAGAGTCTACTGTGTATTTAACTATACAGTCTACTGAATATTAAACTATACAGTCTACTGAATATTTAACTATACAATCTACTGAATATTAAACTATACAGTCAACTGTACATTAAACTATACAGTCAACAGAATATTAAACTATACAGTCAACTGTACATTAAACTATACAGTCAACAGAATATTAAACAATACAGTCTACTGTGTATCAAACTATACAGTCTACTGAATATTAAACTATACAGTCAACTGTACATTAAACTATACAGTCAACAGAATATTAAACTATACAGTCAACTGTACATTAAACTATACAGAGTCTACTGTGTATTTAACTATACAGTCTACTGAATATTTAACTATACAGTCTACTGAATATTAAACTATACAGTCTACTGAATATTAAACTATACAGAGTCTACTGTGTATTTTACTATACAGTCTACTGTATATTAAACAATACAGTCTACTGTGTATCAAACTATACAGTCAACTGTACATTAAACTATACAGAGTCTACTGTGTATTTTACTATACAGTCTACTGAATATTTAACTATACAGTCTACTGAATATTAAACTATACAGTCAACTGAATATTAAACTACACAGTCTACTGAATATTAAACTATACAGAGTCTACTGTGTATTTTACTATACAGTCTACTGAATATTTAACTATACAGTCTACTGAATATTAAACTATACAGTCTACTGAATATTAAACTACACAGTCTACTGAATATTAAACTATACAGAGTCTACTGTGTATTTAACTATACAGTCTACTGAATATTTAACTATACAATCTACTGAATATTAAACTATACAGTCTACTGTGTATCAAACTATACAGTCTACTGACTATTAAACTATACAGTCAACTGTACATTAAACTATACAGAGTCTACTGTGTATTTAACTATACAGTCTACTGAATATTAAACTATACAGAGTCTACTGTGTATTTAACTATACAGTCTACTGAATATTTAACTATACAGTCTACTGAATATTAAACTATACAGAGTCTACTGTGTATTTTACTATACAGTCTACTGAATATTAAACTATACAGTCAACTGAATATTAAACTACACAGTCTACTGAATATTAAACTATACAGAGTCTACTGTGTATTTAACTATACAGTCTACTGAATATTTAACTATACAATCTACTGAATATTAAACAATACAGTCTACTGTGTATCAAACTATACAGTCTACTGACTATTAAACTATACAGTCAACTGTACATTAAACTATACAGAGTCTACTGTGTATTTTACTATACAGTCTACTGAATATTAAACTATACAGAGTCTACTGTGTATTTTACTATACAGTCTACTGAATATTTAACTATACAGTCTACTGAATATTAAACTATACAGTCTACTGAATATTAAACTATACAGAGTCTACTGTGTATTTTACTATACAGTCTACTGAATATTAAACAATACAGTCTACTGTGTATCAAACTATACAGTCTACTGAATATTTAACTATACAGTCTACTGAATATTAAACTATACAGTCAACTGAATATTAAACTACACAGTCTACTGAATATTAAACTATACAGAGTCTACTGTGTATTTTACTATACAGTCTACTGAATATTTAACTATACAGTCTACTGAATATTAAACTAGACAGTCAACTGAATATTAAACTACACAGTCTTCTGAATATTAAACTATACAGAGTCTACTGTGTATTTAACTATACAGTCTACTGAATATTTAACTATACAATCTACTGAATATTAAACAATACAGTCTACTGTGTATCAAACTACACAGTCTGCTGACTATTAAACTATACAGTCAACTGTACATTAAACTATACAGAGTCTACTGTGTATTTAACTATACAGTCTACTGAATATTAAACTATACAGAGTCTACTGTGTATTTTACTATACAGTCTACTGAATATTTAACTATACAGTCTACTGAATATTAAACTATACAGAGTCTACTGTGTATTTTACTATACAGTCTACTGAATATTTAACTATACAGTCTACTGAATATTAAACTATACAGTCAACTGTACATTAAACTATACAGAGTCTACTGTGTATTTAACTATACAGTCTACTGAATATTTAACTATACAGTCTACTGAATATTAAACTATACAGAGTCTACTGTGTATTTTACTATACAGTCTACTGAATATTTAACTATACAGTCTACTGAATATTAAACTATACAGTCTACTGAATATTAAACTATCAACTGTACATTAAACTATACAGTCAACTGTACATTAAACTATACAGAGTCTACTGTGTATTTAACTATACAGTCTACTGAATATTTAACTATACAATCTACTGAATATTTAACTATACAGTCTACTGTATATTAAAGTATACACAGTCCACTATAAAGTGTACCGTCTACTGTTTATTAAACTATACAGTCTACTGTACATTAAACTATACAGTCTACTGAATATTACTAAATATTAAACTATACAGTCTACTGTGTATTAACACGGGACTGTTTTGATTAATTATTGAAGTATTTAACATCACAGAGACTGGTGGGCAGTGGAATGTGAGGATTCTTAAACTAACATCCGTATAGATGTGAAGCTCTGACTGTATCTGACTGATGTTTAATGAAAGCTGTTGTCTTGTATAAAATATAAAGCTTACAGTCAGACACAGCATATTTAGCCTGTGTAGTTGAGGTGACAGGTCAATCTGGTATGATGTTGATTCACAGGAGAGTTCATGTAAAATGGATGCTGAACCATGAACATAAATTACAGATCGTCTGTAAAACATTCAAATAAATTAATCTATCATAATTTAAACAATTGGAGACTGAGAACAAACTTTATACAAGTCTGATGATATTTTAATAAATTGACATCCTATCGAACAGGATGTGTCTCTGTGACTTCCTGTACGGACTGAAGGCTGCTGGAAACTGTCAGGAAACTGTCCGACTTGACTGCAGCTTTTTGTCACCGCCTCCTGCTGCAGCCCCCTGATCTTGTCCACTGTCCTGGCGAGACGCATTTCATCTCGAACGAGCCTATTGTTAATGTGATCACATGATCAGGAGGCTGTCTGAAAGAGGCAGGGCTTCCCCTCACATAACTTTGACTCATCTCTAACAGGAAACGCATCACTCAGAGCTGCAGTACACTTCGACAGCTGTTACCCATGATCCCCTGCGGACGTGTTGACATGGTGACAGTGCTGGACACAACAGTGACTTTCCTGGAGAAGGTCCAGGAATTAGTCCCTGCGGAAGACCAGCGCATACAGGTAATCCAAACCTCAACATATAGATACATCATCATGAAATAGGCCCAGCCCAACATACAGATACACCATGAAATAGTCCCAGCCCCAACATACAGATACATCACCATGAATTAGTCCCCTCCCCAACATACAGAAAAAATCACCATGAATTAGTCCCCGCCCCAACATACAGATACATCACCATGAATTAGTCCCTGCCCCAACATACAGATACACCATGAATTAGTCCCCGCCCCAACATACAGATACATCACCATGAATTAGTCCCCGCCCCAACATACAGGTACACCATGAATTAGTCCCCGCCCCAACATCCAGGTACAGCATGAATTAGTCCCCGCCCCAACATACAGATACATCACCATGAAATAGTCCCAGCCCCAACACACAGATACAACTCCATGAAATAGTCTCAGCCCCACATACAGATACAACACCATGAAATAGTCCCAGCTCAACATACAGGTACAACCCCTGTTCCCTCTTAGCTGTTGACAACTTTTTCGACAGATGACAAAGAAGTTTCGTGCCCAAATATCCCGACCAGTTTTTACTATTTTTATTTATTTAGTTTGTTCTCGTATGTACTGTCTTGTGACTTGAACAGTAAATACGTACTCCGCTGTGGGCGTTTATGCAATGAGATGACAGCGAACTGTCAGTCAGTGATTAAAAAAATATGCCTACCAGGCGCTGCCCAGTCAATATCTGCAACGGTTGTTGAGCTTGACAGCCAATCAATGGCATTATGTTGGGTATTTGCTGCTGTCGTATTTGTTGTTAGCCGTTAGCCATAGTATCGTAGCTATGGCTAAATGTGTGAGCTGTGGCGCTTCGTCCTCTGGAAATCTAAAGAAAAAACGAGTGGCTGTGGGAGTACATACAAACAGACGAGCGAACGCCATCGGTGAAACTCGGCGATATTTTTTCTTTTTCAAGCGAGAAGGTGTTGTTTGCGAGACGTGCAAGATGTGAAGCAAAAGTAAAAGGCGAGTTTATCACACACACACACGCACACACAGAATATGTATGCACAAACACTTACAACATAACCATATTCAGATATTTTTCTGCACTACCTGGCCAGGCCAGCAATATGTTTTGCCAGTAAAAACTTCACCCAGTACAGCACTGTCTGTAGTAGTAGCTCTGCTACAATTTTTGTTTACAATGTATGTTTACATGCACTCATTGCACTGCCTGGTCACTAATATTTTTTGCCAGGAAAATGTTTTCATCCTGTACAATGGCACTGTCTGTAGTAGTACAACTACAGTTTTTAAGTTTACATTTAGTTTTTGATCTAGCATAATATATTTGTTGCAGTTTAGAGGCCTAAAGTAGTTGGCAATTACTATTAAAGAATGTTACTTATTTTGTATTCCAAAGAGTTGTTTGATCTTTGTGTTGCCATCACTCTTAAATAATTGTGTATTGTCTTTTTATAGGGACTTTTATGGAGCACATTTTTCTCTTAATTGTTCACATTATGGCAATAAATGCAAAATCTATTTTGCCAAAACAATGTTTTGTTATTGTTAATTGTAATTGACCTAGATCTTTAGTAGTCCATGTTGTTAAAATAATCTTAGTATTTAATTTTTATAGTAATATATTCACTTGTAATGATATTTGGGATTGGAGAGGTGATGCCATGCCACCGCTATGTGGATGTAGTGTGTATGCGTCAGATGTCGCCCACAGTCGCTCAAGTAGGTGATCAGAAGAGTTGAATGTCTGCTCAGGATTTTTCAAAATTAGAGGGAACATTGGACACAACACCATGAAATAGTCTCAGCCCAACATACAGATAAAACGCCATGAAATAGTCCCAGCCCAGCATACAAATACAACACCATGAACTAGTCCTCTGAGGAAACAGAAAACATGAGCGAACTCAGAGAACCTGTTGGTAGATTCAGATCACCACCGTTACGTCTCAGTCCTCCGATGTCGACAGTCTCTGAAGCTTTAGTTCATCATTCTGTCTCTCTGCGTGTTGTGATGATGATGATGATGATGTCAGCTGTGTCCTCCTGCTGAGCTTCATGCTGATTGGCTGCGGCGGAGTCAGGAGAACAGGGACGTTGGACACAAGATGGCTGCCGAGCAGGAGAAGAAGCTCAACAGGTGAGACAGAGATCACCTGTCAGGAGTTTTTTTAAATGTCCTACCTGTGAAGAACTTGTTTTATCTGATCTGATCTGATGGTGTCTCACTGCCTAACAGGACGAGCAAGAGACAGACTGATGGATAGGTTCGTAAACACCTCAATAATATTTCTACAATAAGTACGTATGAAAACAGTGTGTCTGCTCAGGTAATCTGTTCTTTATTTGTCCTCTACCTGCTCAGGTACTCTGTCCTCTACCTGCTCAGGTACACTGTCCTCTACCCGCTCAGGTACTCTGTCCTCTACCTTCTCAGCTACACTGTCCTCTACCTGCTCAGGTACTCTGTACTCTACCTGCTCAGGTATTTTGTCCTCTACTTACTCAGGTACTCTGTCCTCTACCTGCACAGGTACTGTGTCGTCTACCTGCTCAGGTACGCTGTCCTCTACCTGCTTAGGTACTCTGTCCTTTATCTGTCCTCTACCTGCTCAGGTACTCTGTCCTCTACCTGCTCAGGTACTCTGTCCTCTACCTGCTCAGGTAGACTGTCCCACTGTCCTCTACCTGCCCAGGTACACTGTCCTCTACCTGTTTAGGTACTCTGTCCTCTACCTGCTCAGGTACTCTGTCCTCTATCTGCTCAGGTACACTGTCCTCTATCTGCTCAGGTACTCTGTCCTCTACCTGCTCAGGTACACTGTCCTCTATCTGCTCAGGTACTCTGTCCTCTACCTGCTCAGGTACTCCGTCCTCTACCTGCTCAGGTACTCTGTACTCTACCTACTCAGGTACACTGTCCTCTACCTGCTCAGGTACTCTGTCCTCTACCTGCTCAGGTACACTGTCCTCTACCTGCTCAGGTACTCTGTCCTCTACCTGCTCAGGTACTCCGTCCTCTACCTGCTCAGGTACTCTGTACTCTACCTACTCAGGTACACTGTCCTCTACCTGCTCAGGTATTCTGTACTCTACCTTCCTCTACCTGCTCAGGTACTCTGTCCTCTACCTGCTCAGGTACTCTGTCCTCTACCTGCACAGGTACTGTGTCCTCTACCTGCTCAGGTACTCTGTCCTCTACCTGCTCAGGTAGACTGTCCCACTGTCCTCTACCTGCCCAGGTACACTGTCCTCTACCTGTTTAGGTACTCTGTCCTCTACCTGCTCAGGTACTCTGTCCTCTACCTGCTCAGGTACACTGTCCTCTACCTGCTCAGGTACTCTGTCCTCTACCTACTCAGGTACACTGTCCTCTACCTGCTCAGGTATTCTGTACTCTACCTTCCTCTACCTGCTCAGGTACTCTGTCCTCTACCTGCTTAGGTACTCTGTCCTCTACCTGCTCAGGTTGTCTGTCCTCTACCTGCTCAGGTACACTGTCCTCTACCTGCTCAGGTACTCTGTCCTCTACCTGCTGAATCATCATGTTGATCAGAAGCTTAAAGGATAACTTTGGTATTTTTCAACCTGGGCCCTATTTCCCCATGTGTATGTGTGCATATGATTCATAGGTACAACTCGTTCTAAAATTGGTTCATTATTGTTGGAGGCCGATGCAGCCGCGAAACGAGCTAAAAGGTTAACGGGGGCAAATGCATCCTGTATAAGTTTGCGCATTCAAAGTGCTTTTTTTTGCCACTGACTGGTTCAGATCGCCAGTACAGGAGCCATGCTGAGCGCCGCTCAGAGTGGTGCTGGTTATCCCGAAGTACAGTTGAGAGTTTTACTGCATCGATTGGAAACAATGGTTCGTGTTTGTGCTTATCCGAATTGCAAGAACAGGATGTCGCGCAACACCCCGTACAGCTTTCATAGGCTGCCTTTGTCGGATGGCGAGATGCTGAAGTTGTGGCTAGTTGTGCTACAAATGGATGCTAACACTCCTGTCCAGACACTGAGCCTTGCAGACCATCAGGTCTGCAGTGCTCACTTCTCCCAAGATGACTACTGCCAGCCGAAGAAGAGAAGACATCCAATCCCGAAACACCTCTTCCTCGAGAAAACGGCTGTCCCATGAGTAGAGAGAGCTACAGACACAGTGGAGGTAATATTATATAAACAATGTTTGAAACGCTTAGTATGCTATTTACAGAGATAGCACTGGCGATCTGAACCAGTCAGTGGCAAAAAAAAAAGCACTTTTAATGCGGAACTTATATGGGACGCATTTGCCCCCGTTACTGTTTTAGCTGGTTTCGCGGCTGCCGGCTGCATCCGCCTCCCTCAATACTGAACCATTTTAGAACGAGTTGTACCTATGAATCATACACACACATACACATGGGGAAATAGGGCCCAGGTTGAAAAATACCGAAGTTATCCTTTAAAGAACTTTAAGCTGAGGATGTTTCATGTTAAAGTCATGTTGACATCACTTCCTGTTTAGATTTAAAGTCTCTGTTTTTTTCCTGCAGCTTCCTGTCTCATAACTTTGTGACATCTTCCTGCTGGTCACCATGGCAACAGTCGGGAGGAGGAGTCAGTTGGTCCGTGATATAGGAAGTACTCGGAGAGAGTTCTGTTTAGAGTTTGGGTCTTTTATTTTGAAGGGACTAACTTCCTGCAGAGATCAGAGAACAGAAAAATGATTTCATCATGATTTTATTTTGTTACTTAGTTTGTACTTCCTGTTTCTGTTTAAATAGAATAAATTGGTTGTATTGATCATTAATCAGTTGCTGTGAGACTCATTTGACAGTCAGCTCATCATCATCGTCATGGTAACATTCATGTTAACATTTATGATTATTTACTGTCACACAACAGGAAGCACTTTCCTTTTTACTGTGCACACACACGCATGTGTGTGTGTATGTGTGTGAGAAAACGGGTATGATGACGTCACTGCAAACGGTGGTGTAGAGCACGTGATTAATGAGCAAGCAGCACCGCCTGCTGGAGAAAGGACAGTGTCAGCTGCCTCTGTATTATTATTATTATTATTATTATTATTATAGTCATGTTGTTATTGTTTATGACCTGTGATGTAAATATTGACATTTATTTCCCGTGTTCTGACACAGCGGCACTGTGCCGTGTGACAGCAGGGCGGGGCTGCAACTGCGCATGCTCAGTACACACACACACACACAAACACACACACACAAAATCTCAGCATCTCCTCACTGATGACAAAGGGTCCTCCAGGGAGACGCGCCGCGCGTGACCGCGTCCTCTGCTCTCGTGCTGCTGCAGACAGAAACACAGACAGACGGACAGGAGGACAGACAGGAGGACAGACAGCCGGTGTTTGTCGGTGAGGATGCGCGCGGAGAGCAGCAGCAGCAGCTTGCGGTGATCGTAGGATCGGTATCGAGAGGCGGAGCAGCCGCAGCTGAGCGCGAGGAGCAGACCGGACACCATGAACTGCAATTGGGGCACCGAGCTGTGGGTACGTACACCTGTTCACATCTGCCGCACCTGCACATCACCCGAGATAAACCTGGAACACCCGCTTACATGGTAACCTGCTCCCCATCAGCTGTGACCGTGTATCCAGTAACCTGCCGGCGAAGAGCCTGTGAACGGGCGGTGTATGTGTGTGTGTGTGTGTGTGTGTGAGTGAGAGTGAGTGAGGCCCTCGTGCTTCTGTCTGCTCTGCCATAGCAACACGGTGAGTGACGACAGCGCCTCGCGCTTTGCGTCCTCCATGATGATGCTGCTGCAGCGCGCGACCCGAGAAACAGAGACCCCCCCCCCACACCACCACCACCAGACATTATTATTATTATTATTATTATTGTTATTGTTATTACTGTTGTTATTTATTTTGTGTTTCTAAACATGATTGTTTGGTTGTTTTCTCTGTCAGAGGATCAACACATTTGATAATTTAATAACTTCACTTGAAATAAAATAAGAATGATTAAATAAATCTGTGAAAATAGTTTCACAGACGGAACATTTATGTTCTGAAGAACACTGAGGAGGATGATGATGATGAAGCTTTTAAATCAAAACACACCTGTACGCTGAAGAAACACTGCAGGTTTAAACATCACTGAGCTGAAGAAAGAATAATGAATCAGAGAAGATAAATAAAACGCATCAGTAACAGTCAGGTGTTCCTCAGGTGAGGCCGTTCCTCAGGTTAAGACGTTCCACAGGTTAAGACGTTCCTCAGACGTTCCTCAGGTTAAGACGTTCCTCAGGTATAGACTTTCCTCAGGTAAAGACTTTCGGTATCGACAGGTATCGGTGTGTATTTATAACTACAGAGTAGAGGTATCTGTGTATATATTCATATATATATATATATATATATAACTTTAGCGTACAGGTATATTATGCGTGTATATAACTAGAGTGTACAGGTATCTGTGTATATACAACTTTAGCGTACAGGTATCATTGCGTATGTATAACTAGAGCATACAGGTATCTGTGTTTATATAACTACAGCCTACAGGTATCGGTGCGTATGTATAACTACAGAGTAGAGGTATCTGTGTATATATATAAATTTAGCGTACAGGTATCTGTGTTTACATAACTACAGCCTACAGGTATTGGTGCGTATATATAACTACAGCGTACAGGTATCTGTGTATATATAACTATAGAATACAGGTATCTGTGTTTATATAACTTTAGTGTATATATATTCAGTGAATGTAGAGGCTGTAGGCAAACCCCGGAGATCTTGCCTCCGGAAGAAGAGCGGAAGAGCCCTGGTTTCCGGTGCTAGGCTGTTTGTAGTCCGCGTGATATTGATCAATTACATTTGAGCCGGCTGCAGTTGTTGCCAGGTTAAATGCTCCGTGTGGTGAACTAACGAGGCGGAACATAATTGGCATCACTGCAAACTCTGAATCCATCGCAATGTTTCAGCATATTAACTTTTATATAAACAGAAGTCGGAAACGGAAATTTGCCTCCTCCGCCCAAATCAAACCGGAATGCCAAAAAATCGGGGGTCTGCCCCCAGAGGCTGTATCACTGTCTGCCGGAAGTCAGCCAATTAGTTCCGAGAATGGCGTATATATAACTACAGAGTACAGGTATCTGTGCGTATGTATAACTACAGCGTACAGGTATCGGTGAGTATGTATAACTTCAGAGTACAGGTATCAGTGCGTATGTATAACTACAGAGTACAGGTATCTGTGCGTATGTATAACTACAGCGTACAGGTATCGGTGAGTATGTATAACTTCAGAGTACAGGTATCTGTGTATATATAACTTTAGCGTACATGTATCTGTGTGTATATAAGCACAGCGTACAGGTGTACATGTATCAATGCATATATGTAACTGTAGTGTACTACATGTGTTAGTGTTTATATATAACATCAGTGTTGTTTGTTTCAGGATCAATTCGATAACTTGGAGAAACACACCAGTTGGGGAATTGACTTCCTGGAGAGATACAGCAAGTTTGTTAAAGAGCGAGCCGACATCGAGCTTAGCTACGCCAAACAGATCAGGTACTAATGTCACCCGCACGTCACCTGCACATTGGGTACGGTTACATGATGGCTTCTCATTCAGAATGAAATAAATCTGAATGAAATCATTAGGAATTAAAGTCTTTCCAGGTAGTTTACATGAGAAATATTCATTCTGAATGAGGGTTTACACGGGAGATCAGTTAAATCGCCTGTATTCGGGTCTGCGCAAAGTTTGGGGCAGGGAAGGTTTCTGATTGGATAGGGGGCAGGGCGGATGTTACGTGTTTTCGTTTACCAGAAGAAAACACTGTAGTTCTCGTTCCGGATAACAAGGTGCTTGACGACGCCGTTCTTAGTGCCTTTTTCGGGCTTGTTTTGCTGATATTCTTGAAGCAGCAGTACGACAACAATCTTGCTCTGCTAATGCTTCGTCTGTTGAGGAGGAGAAGGGAGGTAGAAGGTCGAAGAAGGGAGGTAGAAGACCGTGGTGTGGCGAATGGAAACCGGTGAGTGCAACAAGTCCAACTTCTCTATCTCAGCCCGTTGCTATGTGCGCTTTACACGTCATTGCGCCAGAAGGGCAAGGAAACGAGCATGCGCAGAAAGACCGGAATGAACTTATAGAGGAATGAGTGTTTACATGCACACACAATTCTTTCATTCAGAATGACGGAATAAACCACCCCCTTTAATCTGATTTTATTTTCAATCGGAATGACCATTTTTCAATCGGAATGACCGTTTACATGACCACTTTTAATCGGAATGGCCTTTCATTCCGAATGAAATTGGAAATTAACTGTCCATGTAACTGTACTGATTGCCTGTGTGTCACCTGTATGTCACCTGTATGTCACTTTTACATTACCTGTGTCTCAGTACCTGTCTCACCTGTACGTTTCTCTCTCAGTACCTGTCTGTCTCACCTGTGTCTGTCTCACCTGTGTCTGTCTCACCTGTGTCCACCTGCCTGTCTGCAGGAGTCTGTCTAAGAAGTACCACCCTAAGAGGAGCAGAGAGGACGAGAGCAGGTCAGTAAATAGATTTATTTATTTATTTTTCTGTCCTCTGAAATTAGGTGTTTAACTTTTGTGTCAGTCGCTGAACTCATCTGGATCATGTGTTTAGACTCCGCCCACACGGCTGATATCAGGAATGACATCCGTGTATTGGTGACAGATGTTGATCCAAAAGAGTTTTAAGTGTTACGAAGGCGACTCTGTCTTTACCTGCATAGATAGCCATGGTAACTTATACTGCGGATCCCACTTGGTCTGCGCCAGTTTATGGTTTCAGTTTACAAGTGATGTCACCTCAAAGGTTCCTTAGTCAATCAGCTCCTGTGGACGTAGAGTCAATCTGTGATCAATATTCAATCAGTGATTGATACAGATTATCAGCTGAGGGATGTAATTATCAAACATGTTGATCAGTGACAGTTCGTTAATAATTTACTGAACATTTAATGAAGAACAAACTCGTTCACCAGGTGAATCCACAGGTGTCATCATCCAGGTGTTTTTGTTGTCAGTGACTCAACATGTTCAGAGTTTTATCTCCGACAGATGCTTCAATAAAATCACAACAGTCAGTGAAACTTTATTTACTCAGCTCCATTTTACACTGAGGTCACAGCAGAACACAACCAAAATTAACAAACAATGAAAGATACAGATATATAAATCTTTCTTCATGATTCAAAGAAACAAGAAAAAAGACCTACAGAATCTCCTGACCTCCTCCAGACCTCCTCCTGACCTCCTCCTGACCGTCTCCTGACCTCCTGACCTCATCCTTACCTCCCCCCGACCTTCTCCTGACCTCCTCTTGACCTCCTCCTGACCACCTCCTGACCCCCTGACCTCCTCCTGACCTCCTGACCTGCTCTTGACCTGCTCTTGAAGAAACTTTATTTAGTCTTATTTAATTTTTTTATTTAAACTCTTTTTTAATAGCAGGTGGAGGCTGGGTGGAGGTTATGTGTCAGAGGCGGAGGTTATGTGTCAGAGGTGGAGATTATGTGTCAGAGGTGGAGGTCATATGTCAGAGGCGGAGGTTATATGTCAGAGGTGGAGGTTATATGTCAGAGGTGGAGGTCATGTGTCAGAGGTGGAGGTTATGTGTCAGTGGTGGAGATCATGTGTCAAAGGTGGAGGTTATATGTCAAAGGTGGAGGCTATGCGTCAGAGGTGGAGGTTATGTGTCAGTGGTGGAGATTATGTGTCAGAGGTGGAGGTCATATGTCAGAGGTGAAGGTTATGTGTCAGAGGTGGAGGTTATGTGTCAGTGGTGGAGGTCATGTGTCAGAGGTGGAGGTTATGTGTCAGTGGTGGAGATTATGTGTCAAAGGTGGAGGTTATATGTCAAAGGTAGAGGCTATGCGTCAGAGGTGGAGGTTATGTGTCAGTGGTGGAGATTATGTGTCAGAGGTGAAGGTTATGTGTCAGAGGTGGAGGTTATGTGTCAGAGGTGGAAGTCATATGTCAGAGGTGAAGGTTATGTGTCAGAGGTGAAGGTTATGTGTCAGAGGTGGAGGTTATGTGTCAGAGGTGAAGGTTATGTGTCAGAGGTGGAGGTCATATGTCAGAGGTGGAGGTTATGTGTCAGAGGTGAAGGTTATGTGTCAGAGGTGGAGGTTATGTGTCAGAGGTGAAGGTTATGTGTCAGAGGTGGAGGTTATGTGTCAGAGGTGGAGGTCATATGTCAGAGGTGAAGGTTATGTGTCAGAGGTGAAGGTTATGTGTCAGAGGTGGAGGTCATATGTCAGAGGTGGAGGTCATATGTCAGAGGTGGAGGTTATGTGTCAGAGGTGGAGGTTATGCGTCAGAGGTGAAGGTTATGTGTCAGAGGTGGAGGTTATGTGTCAGAGGTGAAGGTTATGTGTCAGAGGCGGAGTTTATGTGTCAGAGGCGGAGGTTATGTGTCAGAGGTGAAGGTTATGTGTCAGAGGCGGAGGTTATGTGTCAGAGGTGGAGGCTATATATCAGAGGCGGAGGTTATATTTTATACAGAACAGCAGGTGTGTGGTTGGTTATAAAAGCTGCTCTCTGATTGCTCCTTGCAGGTACACCTGGTGTTTGGCGTTTGCGGCGACGCTCCGTCAGCTGAACGAACTCGCTGTTCAGAGAGAAGAACTCGCTGAAAACCTGAACACGCAGATCGTCTGTGAGCTGACACGCTACACACAGGAAGTGAAGACCGAGAGGAAGACTGTGAGTAAAGAAACAAACAAACAAACACAGCTGAGGGGTATTCCAGGTTCAACAAACTCTGAGTCTAATCCTGAACTCTGACTTGACTTACTTGAGTATCCGGTTCCAGAACAGCTGATTTGAATTCATTCAGTCAACTCTGAGTAGGTACACCTTGAGTTAAGCACGTGCACAACCACAATCCAAAGCCATCATCAATGGAGCCCCAATACTTCAAGTCACCATGGCAACCGGAGAGAAAAAGCGATCAACTTATTTTACACCTGTGGAATTGGAGGTGCTCATGAATGCCTACGGTGAATATGAGCATATATTTCATAAACAAAGTAACAGTGCTAAAGCTGCCAAGGAGAGAGAGGCAGCATGGGGGAAAACTGCTGCCCGAGTCAACGTGTACGTTTGAATGCACTAGTTCATTGATTTAACATTTAACCACACTTAATTAAAATTGTAGCTTACAGGTGAAAAAGTGGTTTTGAATAAAATCTGATTTTCATGTAGGTTCAATCTCACAGGGGAAAAACACTCTTGGCTCAACTTAAAATGAAAGATAAAAACATCATTCAAACAGGTAAGGCATATTTGACTTGGCCATGACTGTACCTTTCTTTAGTTTGATTCATATTTGATTTATTAAACAAAGTAGCTTCAATAACCTCATTCAGTGGCTATGTCATTATGTACTGTAGGCCACTAGTAATTTAAACCCCCCAAAAATACTGTTTCAACTTGTGTGTCCTCTTGCCTAATATCCTGCTGAGTAACATTTGAGTTCTACTCAGCCAACAGAAAGGCAGAGGCCACAAATCAGTTGGAGTGCCGCCACCACCACCTCTGACAGAGGCTGATTAGCTGGCCCTGAGCCAAAATTCTGGACGACCAGTGGCTGAAAGCATCCCAGGGGGGAGCTCATCCCAGACACTCACTCCCCCAGACAAAGGTTCCTACAGATGCAGCCACTTCAAATTTCCCACGCCATCCGAAAGCCTTCCGGATGACTGCCAACTTCCAGCCAACTTCCCACCAAATTAGTATTAGTATTTTCATTCTATGCTACATTATTAATCTACTCCACTGTCTCAGATGCAAATATTGCACTTTTATTGAACTACTTTTATTTTAAAGATTTAGTTTGGCCTATTTGTTACAGTACCTTTGTATAATAATAAAAATAAAATAATAATAAAAAATGTATATATAAAAATTTGTTGCTAGGTTATATTATTACAGGTTACAATAAGCCACCCAGCAGTACTTAAGTTAATAAAATGACCACCTTAACTGCAGCAGCATCAGTGTTATAAAGACATTAGTTAGTAAGGAAAACCTAAAATTGTGGTACAGTTGGCCCAGATGCCCCCGATCTGAAAATATTGAGTTTGTCTCTCAGAATAATGAGAAAGGTTCTGAAAATAAGTGTGTCTGAAAATAATTACTTCAGTCATTTCAAAAAACTTGCACATTAAGAGACTTAATTTTAAAAGTGCATTAACATTAACTAAGAGAGAAAATAATTTTTTTAAGTTTATAATGTGAAGAATTGTAAAATGTCACTTTGATGTGGTAGTTCAGACATCGACAGTGACCATGTGTTGTTGAATGTTTGCATCAAACGTTCAGTTAGCCCACAGACTCGTGTGATGATGCGGGTGACTGGGAAATCTGTTCAGATGGAAACACTCACCCATTCAGAGGGAATGAAAAGGTTCATTGTAATGCTAATTATGTGTTTGAGCTCCCTCACCTTCCAAGATAAACACGACCACATTATGTCGCGTTAGTGAAAGTACTCCACTCCTTTTCAGTTAAACTCTGCAGGCGACGTGCAGCTTGACCGTTGTTGCAGCTGCATGTGAGGATGAAATGCCAAATTCAGCCTGTGATCTCTCACTGACAGCCTCACTGACTGACAGCCTGACTGACTGACTGACTGACTGACTGACTGACTGACAGCCTCACTGACTGACTGACAGCCTCGCTGACTGACTGATAGCCTCGCTGACTGACCGATAACCTCACTGACTGACTCACTGACTGACTGATAGCCTCACTGACTGACTGACAGCCTCACTGACTGACTGACTCACTGACTGACTGACAGCCTCACTGACTGACTGACATCACTGACAGCCTCACTGACTGACTCACTCACTGACTGACTCACTGACTGACTGACAGCCTCACTGACTGACTCACTCACTGACTGACTCACTGACTGACTGACAGCCTCACTGACTGACTGACAGCCTCGCTGACTGACTGATAACCTCACTAACTGACTCACTGACTGACTGACTCACTGACCTCAGCCAAGTGACATTTTACAATTCCTCATATTTAAAACTGATGAAATTCGTTTCTGCACATGATCGGCATCTACAGATGTGTTAATTTAACATGGAGACATGATGATGTCACCAACATGTCTTAGTTTAACATGGAGACATGATGATGTCACCAATATGTCTCACAGTTTAATATAGAGACATGATGATGTCATCAACATGTGTTAGTTTAACATGGAGACATGATGATGTCATTGTGTCTCACAGTTTAATATAGAGACATGATGATGTCACCACAATGTCTCACAGTTTAATATAGATACACGATGATGTCACCAACATGTCTTAGTTTAACATGGAGACATAATGATGTCACCAACGTGTCTCACAGTTTACTATAGAGACATGATGATGTCACCAACATGTGTTAGTTTAACATGGAGACATGATGATGTCATTAACGTGTCTCACAGTTTAATATAGAGACATGATGATGTCACCAACATGTGTTAGTTTAACATGGAGACATGATGATGTCATTAACGTGTCTCACAGTTTAATATGGAGACATGGTGATGTCATCAACACGTGTTAGTTTAACATGGAGACATGATGATGTCACCAACACGTCTCACAGTTTAATATAGAGACATGATGATGTGACCAACATGTGTTAGTTTAACATGGAGACATGATGATGTCATCAACATGTCTTAGTTTAACATGGAGACATGATGATGTCATTGTGTCTCACAGTTTAATATAGAGACATGATGATGTCACCACAATGTCTCACAGTTTAACATGGAGACATGATAATGTCACCAACATGTCTTAGTTTAACATGGAGACATAATGATGTCACCAACGTGTCTCACAGTTTACTATAGAGACATGATGATGTCACCAACATGTGTTAGTTTAACATGGAGACATGATGATGTCACCAACATGTCTTAGTTTAACATGGAGACATGATGATGTCATTGTGTCTCACAGTTTAATATAGAGACATGATGATGTCACCACAATGTCTCACAGTTAAATATAGATACACGATGATGTCACCAACATGTCTTAGTTTAACATGGAGACATAATGATGTCACCAACGTGTCTCACAGTTTAATATAGAGACATGATGATGTCACCAACATGTGTTAGTTTAACATGGAGACATAATGATGTCACCAACATGTCTTAGTTTAACATGGAGACATGATGATGTCATTGTGTCTCACAGTTTAATATAGAGACATGATGATGTCACCACAATGTCTCACAGTTAAATATAGATACACGATGATGTCACCAACATGTCTTAGTTTAACATGGAGACATAATGATGTCACCAACGTGTCTCACAGTTTACTATAAAGACATGATGATGTCACCAACATGTGTTAGTTTAACATGGAGACATGATGATGTCATTAACGTGTCTCACAGTTTAATATAGAGACATGGTGATGTCATCAACACGTGTTAGTTTAACATGGAGACATGATGATGTCACCAACACGTCTCACAGTTTAATATAGAGACATGATGATGTCACCAACATGTCTTAGTTTAACATGGAGACATGATGATGTCATCAACATATCTTAGTTTAACATGGAGACATGATGATGTCATTGTGTCTCACAGTTTAATATAGAGACATGATGATGTCACCAACATGTCTTAGTTTAACATGGAGACATGATGATGTCATCAAAATGTCTCACAGTTTAATATAGAGACATGATGATGTCACCAACATGTCTTAGTGTAACATGGAGACATGATGATGTCATCAACGTGCCTCACAGTTTAACATGGAGACATGATGATGTCATCAAAATGTCTCACAGTTTAATATAGAGACATGATGATGTCACCAACATGTCTTAGTGTAACATGGAGACATGATGATGTCACCAACGTGTCTCACAGTTTAACATGGAGACATGATGATGTCATCAATATGTCTTAGTTTAACATGGAGACATGATGATGTCATCAAAATGTCTCACAGTTTAATATAGAGACATGATGATGTCACCAACATGTCTTAGTGTAACATGGAGACATGATGATGTCACCAACGTGTCTCACAGTTTAACATGGAGACATGATGATGTCATCAATATGTCTTAGTTTAACATGGAGACATGATGATGTCATCAAAATGTCTCACAGTTTAACATGGAGACATGAAGATGTCATCAGCATGTTGACGTCTGACCAGTCAGACTGGACGAGTGACTGCTGTGTTCTTTTACAGCATTTCCAAGATGGACGCCGTGCCCAGCAGCACATCGAAAGCTCCTGGAAACAGCTGGAGTCTGTGAGTGATGTCTGTCTCCGCCCACCAACCCACCTGACCCCCCCCCTACTGACATATTTGATCCTGACCACTAACATATACGGGCCCAATTTAAGACATATAACCCTGCCTGCCAATTATGTTACATGTCCCACTAACACATACTGACTCCTCCTACCTGCATCTTAACATCTGACTCCGCCCACTCACACCTCCTGACACATTAAATCTGTCAAACTGTTTTCCTCATCGTTCAAACTGTGATTTTTTTTAAAATTTACTTTGTGTTGTTGTCTACTTGTTGTTATTCAGAGTAAACGTCGGTTTGAGCGTGACTGTAAGGAGGCGGAGCGAGCTCAACAGATCTCCGACAGAATTGACCTGGACAACAAGACTGACGGAGAGAAGGTGGGTCAATATAAGTTCACCTGACAGTGTTGTGTTTGTTTGTGTGTTTGTTTTAATGCTGTGTTCCTGTCGATGGTGCCCGTCCGTCGTTAACAATCTCACAGGATCATTTGACCAATGTGGACACTGGCATGTCTGCAGAGCAATAGCTGTTATTGGTCACTCAGCTGTCAAACAACCAATAAGAGCTCTGCTCGACAGACCGACTCCAGGAACAGGAAGTGACGTGATGATGTCATCACTAGTTAAAGATTCTCAGTAACGTCTGCTGGACTTGTCAAATTGTTCAAGATTAAGACCCTGTTTATTCTTGAATATTCGACTGTTCAGGTTTAATTTGCCGGGAAAGTTGTTAGATTTCAGATATTTTATTTTTTCATTATAAGAAATAAACATCATTATGATGTCATAGCAAGTGCACGGAGATGCTCTCGTTCAGCCCAACGCCTCGGATAAGAAACGTCTGTAAAACACAATGAACATTTAAATGTTTTTATTAATAAACTAAAAAGAAAACTGTCTAATTACAGAACAGATAACCTTCTTTAATTAAACAGACAAATGCCTCGACGTCTGTCTGTCTGTCTGTCTAGTTGTAGACGGACAGAGAGTCACTCTGTGTCAGACTCTGTCTGTGTTGTGTGGACACTTCTGTGGTCCGTCTCCTTCGTCATTAGGATGAACATCAGCACGGAGGAGGACCAACCCTGGCATAACTGATGTAACTGTGATCAGACTAATATCTGACTAACCTGTCCCTCTGTCTGTCTGTCTGTCTGTCTGTCCCTCAGCGCTGCTCACTGAAGGTAAGCTCCTCCATGTTTTATTGGATATTTTTGAGTTCCTGTTTTTTTTTGTGTGTGTTCTGACCTGTTTTTCTGTACGGTGGCCCCCAGAGCTCAAACTTCAACAAACATGTTCCAAAAGACAAAACATAAAATGTATGTATGTATATATATATCAATTTCAATTTTCAATTTTATTTATAAAGCCCAATATCATAAATACAATTTGCCTCACAGGGCTTTACAGCATACGACATCCCTCGGAAAAACTCCCCAAAAAAACCCCTTTAACAGGGAAAAATATATATGTATGTATATATATATATATCTATACATACATATATATGTGTGTATATATATGTACAGTACAGGCCAAAAGTTTGGACACACCTTCTCATTCAATGCGTTTTCTTTATTTTCATGACTATTTACATTGTAGATTCTCACTGAAGGCATCAAAACATGTTTTATATTCTAGTTTCTTCAAAATAGCCACCCTTTGCTCTGATTACTGCTTTGCACACTCTTGGCATTCTCTCGATGAGCTTCAAGAGGTAGTCACCTGAAATGGTTTTCCAACAGTCTTGAAGGAGTTCCCAGAGGTGTTTAGCACTTGTTGGCACCTTTGCCTTCACTCTGCGGTCCAGCTCACCCCAAACCATCTCAATTGGGTTCAGGTCCGGTGACTGTGGAGGCCAGGTCATCTGCCGCAGCACTCCATCACTCTCCTTCTTGGTCAAATAGCCCTTACACAACCTGGATGTGTGTTTGGGGTCATTGTCCTGTTGAAAAATAAATGATCGTCCAACTAAACGCAAACCGGATGGGATGGCATGTCGCTGCAGGATGCTGTGGTAGCCATGCTGGTTCAGTGTGCCTTCAATTTTGAATAAATCCCCAACAGTGTCACCAGAAAAACACCCCCACACCATCACACCTCCTCCTCCATGCTTCACAGTTGGAACCAGGCATGTGGAATCCATCCGTTCACCTTTTCTGCGTCTCACAAAGACACGGCGGTTGGAACCAAAGATCTCAAATTTGGACTCATCAGACCAAAGCACAGATTTCCACTGGTCTAATGTCCATTCCTTGTGTTTCTTGGCCCAAACAAATCTATTCTGCTTGTTGCCTCTCCTTAGCAGTGGTTTCCTAGCAGCTATTTGACCATGAAGGCCTGATTCGCGCAGTCTCCTCTTAACAGTTGTTCTAGAGATGGGTCTGCTGCTAGAACTCTGTGTGGCATTCATCTGGTCTCTGATCTGAGCTGCTGTTAACTTGCGATTTCTGAGGCTGGTGACTCGGATGAACTTATCCTCAGAAGCAGAGGTGACTCTTGGTCTTCCTTTCCTGGCTCGGTCCTCATGTGTGCCAGTTTCGTTGTACACTTGATGGTTTTTGCGACTCCACTTGGGGACACATTTAAAGTTTTTGCAATTTTCCGGACTGACTGACCTTCATTTCTTAAAGTAATGATGGCCACTCGTTTTTCTGTAGTTAGCTGATTGGTTTTTGCCATAATATGAATTTTAACAGTTGTCCAATAGGGCTGTCGGCTGTGTATTAACCTGACTTCTGCACAACACAACTTATGGTCCCAACCCCATTGATAAAGCAAGAAATTCCACTAATTAACCCTGATAAGGCACACCTGTGAAGTGGAAACCATTTCAGGTGACTACCTCTTGAAGCTCATCGAGAGAATGCCAAGAGTGTGCAAAGCAGTAATCAGAGCAAAGGGTGGCTATTTTGGAGAAACTAGAATATAAGACATGTTTTCAGTTATTTCACCTTTTTTTGTTAAGTACATAACTCCACATGTGTTCATTCATAGTTTTGATGCCTTCAGTGAGAATCTACAATGTAAATAGTCATGAAAATAAAGAAAACGCATTGAATGAGAAGGTGTGTCCAAACTTTTGGCCTGTACTGTATATATATATATATATATATATATATATAATGGCATGCCGTTCAGGAAATTATTATATATATAATATGAAGTTTGAATATATTGAATGAACCTTGAATATCTTGAATGAAAGTCAGAATATATGGAATGAAATCTGCCATCATCAAGGCACTAGCGCCATCTTGTGCTTCTTCTGTATGCTTGTATTGGATGCTGCATTATCTTGTTGATCTGTTCTGTATAACATCTATTGCACGTCTGTCCATCCTGGAAGAGGGATCCCTCCTCAGTTGCTCTTCCTGAGCTTTCTACCGTTTTTTTCCCCGTTAAATTTTTCTTGGGGGAGTTTTTCCTGATCAGCTGTGAGGGTCCAAAGGACAGAGGGATGTCGTATGCTGTAAGGCCCTGTGAGGCAAATTGTGATTTGTGGTATTGGGCTTTACGAATAAAATTGAACTGAATTGCTGGAAGAACACAGTAAATATGAGTGAGTCGGCGAGTGACATAGTGTCGGCAGTTTTAAGCAATGAAGACATAATAATTTCCACATTGGCTAATGCATGTTAACCATACCCAGCACTGCAGTACGGTATGAGGTGCAGTTTGTAAAGTGGCTCACACTGAAATTAACAGCAGCATTTTGCCACATTAAGCTTCAAACAACGTTTAAAAAGGTGGTGTGAATTTTTTAAAGTCACTTTTAACCACATTTACAGAAATATTTGAAATATGTTAAATACACTGAACAAAAATATAAACACAACACTTTTGTTTTTGCTCCCATTTTTCATGAGCTGAACTCAAAGATCTAAAACATTTTCTATACACACAAAAGACCATTTCTCACAAATATTGTTCACAAATCTGTCTAAATCTGTGTTAGTGAGCACTTCTCCTTTGCCGAGATAATCCATCCCACCTCACAGGTGTGGCCAATCAAGATGCTGATTAGACAGCATGAATATTGCACAGATGTGCCTTAGGCTGGCTGCGTTTATATTTGTGTTCAGTGTATGATGTCACAGATCAATCAAAATCCAAATGTTAAATTTAAATATCTAATCTAATCTAAATGTTAAATCCAGATGAACTTGGTGAAACTAAATATTTAGCTAATATGCAAATGAACTCCGCCTGTCAGTGGAAGTACCAAAATAAAAGCCTGAGTGGTCAGACTGTGTTTATAGCATCAAATAATACATTTAAACCAAATGAATCAAAGAACTACCTAAAATGACAGATACCATGTTTGGGCAAATTTTATTTGCATGTACTTTGAGTTTTTAGTGTCCCATCCTTTCGGACGATTTTGCTGAAAACACTGGAAGGGCCATTTTGGCCGCAATTCAGAATTTCAGAAGTGCATCGTTGGCGACAGCGACAGTATCCACCATAGAGCCATCACAGTACTCGGTAAGTTTGTTTTCTAACTCGCGGAGCATATGCTCTTTATGTTAGCATGTAAGCTAGCGTTAACTTGTTTCATATAGCTTACATGCTAACATAAGCAAAATATGCTATGCAAGTTAGAAAACAAACTTACCATTGGCGACAGCAATAGCATCCACCATAGAGCACATACATACATGGTTTCTGTCATTTTAGTGACCACAGGGACAGTGGATCACTCAAAGTGATGATATCTGTATGTTGGGTTCATATATGGAGTCAGGAGGGGGTTAACCTGTTGTAGAACAAAGACTGGAAGCAGAGCGAAGCTGTTGGTCTGTCTCTGTCCCGGCTCCACCCTAACCTTTAAAAGTCATTGATCAACATGTCAGATCAGTTTGATCCAAACACACATGAGAAGTTTACTGGAGGAACTGCTGTTTGTTGAACTGCAGCATTTGTTGAACTGCACCAACTGAATCCTCGACTAATGAACTGTTTCACCATATTGATCAATGAGCTGTCAAAGGACTCATATGAACCTCTACTGGTTTCAGGCTCGTCAGACGGCTCAGCAAAAAAAACAAGCTGCCGAAGAGTCCAGGAAAGAATATGTGACCAGTTTAAACCAGTTTAACCAGGACCAGCATCAGCACTACCACACCCTGGTACCAGTTATATACCAGGTAAACCAACACTACCACACCCTTTTACCAGTTATATACCAGGTAAACTAACAGCACACACCCTGGTACTAGTTATAGACAAGGTAAACTGACACTACCACACCCTGGTACCAGTTATATACAAGGTAAACCAGCAGCACCACACACTGGTACCAGTAATATACAAGGTAAACCAGCACTGCCACACCCTGGTACCAGTTATATACCAGGTAAACCAGCAGCACTACACACTGGTACCAGTTATATACAAGGTAAACCAACACTACCACATCCTGGTACCAGTTATATACCAGGTAAACCTACAGCACACACCCTGGTACCAGTTATATATAAGGCAAACCAGCAGCACCACACACTGGTACCAGTAATATACAAGGTGAACCAGCACTGCCACACCCTGGTACCAGTTATATACCAGGTGAACCAGCACTACCACACCCTGTTACCAGTTATATACCAGGTAAACCAGCAGCACACACCCTGGTACCAGTTATATACCAGGTAGACCAGCAGAACCACAGCCTGGTACCAGCTATATACCAGGTAGACCAGCAGAACCACACCCTGGTACAAGTTATATACCAGGTAAACCAGCACTACCACACCCTGGTACCAGTTATATCAGGTAAACCAGCAGCACACACCGCGGTACCAGTTATATCAGCAGCACCACACACTAGTACCAGTTATTTACAACTTAAACCAGCACTACCACACCCTGGTAGCAGTAACATAAAAGGTTAACCAGCAGAACCACACACTGGTACCAGTTGTTATATACCAGGTAAACCAACAGCACACACCCTGGTACCAGTTATATGCAAGGTAAACCAACACTACCGCACCTTGGTACCAGTTGTTATATATACCAGGTAAACCAGCAGCACACACCCTGGTACAAGTAATATACCAGGTAAACCAGCACTACCACACCCTGGTACCAGTTATATACAAGGTAAACTAGTAGCACACACCCTGGTACCAGTTATATCAGGTAAACCAGCAGAACCACACACTGCTACTAGTTGTCTACCAGGTAAACCAGCAGAACCAGACACTGCTAATAGTTATCTACCAGGTAAACCAACAGAACTACACACTGGTACTAGATATATACCAGGTAAACTAGCAGCACCACACACTAGCACCAGTTATTTACAACATAAACCAGCACTACCACACCCTGGTACCAGTAATATACGAGGTAAACCAGCAGCACCACACCCTGGTACCACTTATATACATGGTAAACCAGCACTACCACACCCTGGTACCAGTTATATACAAGGTAAACCAGCACTACTGCACACTGGTACCAGTTATATACAAGGTAAACCAGCACTACCGCACACTGGTACCAGTTATATACAAGGTAAACCAGCAGCACACACCCTGGTACCAGTTATACCAGGTAAACCAGTAGCACCACACACTGGTACTAGTTATATACCAGGTAAACTAGCAGCAGCACACACTAGCACCAGTTATTTACAACGTAAACCAGCACTACCACACCCTGGTACCAGTTATATACAAGGTAAACAGCACTACCGCACACTGGTACCAGTTATATACAAGGTAAACAGCACTACCGCACACTGGTACCAGCTATGTACAAGGTAAACCAGCACTACTGCGCACTGGTACCAGCTATATACAAGGTAAACCAGCACTACCACACCCTGGTACCAGTTATATACCAGGTAAACCAGCACTACCACACCCTGGTACCAGTTATGCACAAGGTAAACTAGCACTACCACAGCCTGGTACCAGTTATACCCATGGTGTATTGATGTGTCATGGCTCTGCGATGTAGCGTATCCAGGACATGGAGGAGCGGCGGATTGAGAGGATCTGTGAAGCGATGCGTTCGTCCGCGGAGGCTGAGAGGAAAGTTCTTCCTGTTGTGAGTCGCTGTCTGGACGTCATGATGGACGCTGCTGAGAGCATCCAACCCAGGATGGTGAGTCTCATCTGAGCTGAAGATCTGTGGTTGTTTGTTGGGCAGAGGTTTGATCAGACATCTGATGGCTGTGGAGACTATTGGTTCTTGTTATAAAAGAGTCAGAGGAGTCAGAGTTTTCCATCCTGGTTGTGGAGCAGTAGACCGGCTGTTCACCCTCAAACAGATCCAGCAGGTGTCAGAAAATTCTGTTGATCCAGAAGTTTCACTGAGCATTCAGACAGAAAACAATCCTGCAGTAAACACTGAGTGGCTGTGCCAGTGAGGCAATGTTTCAGATTTCGATGTGTGGGAAACTTTAGACACCAAAACACTTAAAAGAAGGTTTCAGTGGAAAATTTATTTTGTCAGTTTTCTTTAAACTGAGCCAAATCATATCTAAAGTTACCTGCTGGACCTGCTCAGGTGTTTGGTTGGTTATTGACACTCCACTAACATAAAGTAAAAAAGTTTAGTGCCTCAGCTACAACATGATGTTTGTCAGCCCAAGCACATGAGCAACAACGTCGAGTTCAGTCAGGAACACTTTAGTCTAAGAAATATTATTAACCTGGGCAGTGTTACAGTTGGTGGTCCGGCTCTGCTCTGAGGCATCGCTGTGTGTCCTCAGGCCAACGCAGAAAATCTCAGGTGGAGAGAGCAGCAGAGAAGACGGCCCGGGAACAGAACAGAGCATCAGTGACAAACAGAAATGACACTAATTAGTCAGCTGCAACATGATTAGGAGGTGCTGGGGTGGAGCTAGGGTGGAGGCAGGTCAGCAACAGTAGGCAGGTCAGAGCACTTTAAAAAGAGCGCCCTGAATGAGCTCTGCTGATTGGTTGCATAGAAAGGAATCATGTGATTGATCAGCTGATTCTCTTACATCCATCAGCTGATCGGGCTGTTTGAGCTGAGCTTGACATCATGTCCTGCCTGAACTAACGCTACGCTCAGTTTGGTGCCAAACTGCTAACTCTGTGAGGACAACGATTGGCCAGTTTTCTTCAAACTATAAAGGATCTATATTAGTGCAGTCGATTTAACATTTACTGTGATGGAACAACTTTTCCATCTTGACCTTTTCACAGTCACTGAATGGCAATGCAACAGTCAAAAAAAAAAACGGGCAACTGTTCAGTCATGAACTGAGGAGTGATGTAACAGGGCCTTGTTATCATCAGCACTGGAACAGTCTGCAGGATCAGGAGGATCAACTTATTGATCAGTTTTAACTGACTGAATTTTGTCAAAGATAGTGTTCTTCACGGGGTCATTTTACTAACCCGGCCCCCTTTTCCTACACAGATCACACACCCAGACTGTAATTTGACTTCATAAATTCTAATTCAAAAGGTTTTTATTGTCAGTTTGCTATGTGTGCAGAACATTCAGAGAATTGAAATGCCGTTTCCCTCTCACCGATGTACAGCATACCATACCATGACTTAGTCATATCAAAAATTAGAAAAAAAACTAACATTGGTCCACAGGGGGAGCCACAGCGATCGGTCGCATTTTAGCCATTTTTAAGCATTTTTCTGTTGTTATAGCGCCACCCAGTTGCCAATTAGTGTTAAATTTCTCCAGTCACCTTGAGGCGTCCTGTTCTACATATCTACCAAGTTTAGTAAAAATCCATATGGCGGTTAGGCCTAGATAAGAAATGAGCTCTCTAGCGCCCCCATTTTGTTTGATGGGGTCAATAATGGAGGGGTCCCCTCAGATTATGTGTGGTCATATGCCTACAAAGTTGCGTGGTGATGGGTGAAACCCTTGAGATGTTACACACCTTTATGTGATGGGCCACGCCCTCCGCAATATTCATTGCCTTATAGAAGCTCAGTTTTAGTAAGTTTTCCAACTTTTGCCAAGAGGGAACTTTAGATATTGGTCCCTAGATTATGTTCACCCAGTTTCATGCAGATTGCCCAAACTTCCTAGGAAGTGACCAACACCAGCAGATACGGAGTGGTGTAAATGGTTAAAGTAAAGTGAAGTAAAGTAAAGTGCACAGTGTAAAAACAGTCAGCAACAGTTTGTAATATTATGTAATATAATAATAATATAATACCAGGGTGCGGATGTATGAGTCTATGTGCAAAACAGCAGAGGTCTTATTTGTTATTTATTTATTTTTAAATATACTTTATTATTCCTCCTGAGGGGAAATTTTTCACTCTTTTTGTCATTAACACACAGGTCCGAACCCTCCGGTTCCCAACCCAAGTCCCTATGGACTGAGCTACTGCCGCCCTTTATTTGCATTGGGTGGAGTTACAACCCAGGGATGGGGGCAGAGGGGGGAGGTAGTGGATAGAGTTCAACAGCCTGGTGCATAAAGCTGTTTGTGAGTCCTGTGGAGTGGGCCTGGAGATTCAAATACCTTCTCCCTGAAGGCAGGAGGCTGAAGTGGGAGTGTGAGGGGTGGGAGATGTCAACAGCAATGCTGATAGCTCTACAGGTGATGCAGGTGTTGGAGATGTCTGTGAGGGAGGACAGAGGAGTACCAGTGATCTTTCTGACTGTATTTACTATGCAGTGCAGTGCCAGTGTCTCCTCCCTCATATGCTGTCCTAACCCCCTTCTCTTTTATGATATTTAGCCTCCGCGCCACACAGTGATGCAGCCAGTGATGACACTTTCAGTGGTTCCTCTGTAGAAAGAGCACATGATGGTGGGTGGGACTCTTGCTCTCCTCAGTTTGAGGAGGAAGTAGAGGGTTTGAGCCTTCCTAGTAGGGCAGCATGATTAAGGAAAAAATCATAATCACGATTATTTTGTTCAAAATTGAAATCAGGATTATGCAAACAGTAAAAAAATGCACAAACACAAAATAAAGGAATATGGTCTAGTGCAAATAGTACAACAAATTCGCTCATTTCGCTCAGTGCACTGCCACAGCATATGAAATTTCCCCTGGTAACTTTCAAAATGCCTTTCAGAAACACTAAAAACTTAGTTCTATTGTGCAAAACTGCAAATAGATATAAATAAGATAAAATAGAACACCAACTGTTGTAGTGCACTCTTGCAGTATCTCTTAAATGGCTTATGAATAAAGAACTGGAAAATAAAATCAGCCAAAGTAAAACTTAAATTTATCCAAAATAAATTCTCTTAAGTGTTAGTGCACTGCCACAATATATTGCTTGTATCTATCTTATTTTTGGTAAGACACAGCCATCTTGGAAAGCCCATACAAGTCGATAGACGATCTTGAACAAGATAGGATGAGAGTTAGTGGGAGCGACAGGTGAGCGACGAGTGGATGGATCATCACAGACAGACAAAGTGGTTCATGTGTGTGCTTAACCTGGCTGTGGGAAGAATATGAAAAAGTACAATCAGGTGACCATCCACAGATCACGTTACATCACGCTTGTCATTCGACTTGTATTGACTTGATGGTGGCGGTAGGCAGTTCGGTCTAGGTCGGTAATACAGGTGTACACCTGTCGCAGTCAACCACCGAAGTGTGGGAGTTATAACTGGCAATGGTTGTTGATATTTTGATATTTTGTCGATGACAAAATAAAGTCTCCAGACATCCATGATGGAAAATTAGGCTACCAAAAATCGTTTACCCTCGATTTCATTAATTCTGAAATCGTTTTACCTCAAAATCGTAATCACGATCACCAGGGCCCAGTATTTCAAAACTTGTTATCCGGATCAGAATAATCCGGATAATGAAATCCTCCTTTTCTCAGTCAGGGATCAAGGTGATCCTGCTGTCTTTATCTGGGTATTTCAAAACATTGGCAGGATGCATCACTTTGATCCCAATGTGACTGGATACGGATTTCCAAATCTCACGACTCCGCCCCGGATCTGAAACGTTTCCCCTTTGGGGGCGCGGCTTTCAGATTATGACCTGCTGTGCTCTGTGTCCACGGCGGGACACTTCACGAAAGGAGCAGCTAGTAGCCCAGGTTTCGCATCAAAATGTAAGTATACCGTTATCTAATGTGTAGCGTTTTTAAGACCATACGAAGGCCACTCACCATCTGCTGTGAGCCAGCTATTTGAATTGTCACCTACTTAAAACGTGGGCGTACCGATCTCTAATTGAACCGCGGTCATGCTAACGGTAGCTAACGCGGCTCCATTGACTTGCATGTTAACGTTAAGTAGCTAGCAGCCTGGTGAGGTAGCTGGCTGTGTTGATGTATTTTGCGGTCTATGGTTTAATTTAAAAGGGAATAAATCTGAAGTACGTCATACAGGAACTCTTTAAACACCGACCTGTTCAGAGTTTAGCGTTATGTTATTGCCAACACAGTGGATTTTTTTATTTTATTTTTGTTTTACATGTGTGCGGATCAGACTGCTTCAGTGTAGGAAAAATACACTTTACTAGTATAGATTTTGCGGTTCATTCAGAAGTGTCAGAGGATTGAGTTTGGCTATGCTACAGTAATGCTGATGATATGCTTTTCTGTAACGTTACTTAAACAATTTCTCTGAGTATTGTGGATTCCTGATAATGATAAAGATATGCTCATACACACTCTACTTCTACTTTCAGAGTACACTCACACCCATGGACCGCTCAGCAATGCCACTGCTAATGAAGACAACAGGTCGAGTGCTGGAAATCCCTGGAAATGTATCCCCTTTTGTAGAAGGCTCCCACTAAACATATAGCACTATAGCATCTGATTTGATGAAGTAAAATAATCAGTTTGTACACACAAACACTTCCTGAAATACATTGCTGCATGTTATAAAATCACAGTCAAGCACTTCCCAGGCATTTTAAAGGTACATTTTCAAGCTTATCTGAATTAAGTAAAATTTGTCAGCATGAAAATATACATTGAAAGTGCTTAAATGTGATTTAAATTGAGACTTATTATGTTCATCCCTGTGTTGTTTCTTGCACTCAATGTTAAGAAAATGTGCTATACAAATAAATTTGCTTTGCATTGCATTTTCTTGCCTTTGTCTGACCTCAAACATATGTTGGATGTTTTGATACAAACAAGTTACAATGTTAGGTGAAACTAGACGTTGAGAAATAGGTCTGTATTTGTTACTATTACTTACAGCAGTTTCAGGAAATATGGCCAAACAATATTTTTCTATATTTGAAATTACTTAGAACTAAAACACTGATTTAGATTAAGTGTAATGAACATCTTGAGTAACAATATCTAGGAGAAGTGGAGCTGAGACTTTGTCAAATCCACCTTTGAGGTGGGATCCAAATAATCCTGAAATTTGGTATCAAATTGATCCAGATCTCTGCCTTCACTTTTGAAATACCCGAATGCAGCCTTTATCTGGATTAAAGGGAGGATTGGATTACCAGAGCTGAATCCTGATCCTCAGTATCAGGATCCTCTTGATCTGTGTTGAAATACCCAGTTTTCAGATCAGATCAGGATTTAATCCAATCCGGCCAGGATAATCCTATCAGATAACTTTGAAATACTGGGCCCAGAAGATTAATTGCACAGCCTTACTTCTTGGCCAGCAATGTGGTGTTGTTGGTCCAGGAGAGGTCCTCGGAGATGTGCACCCCCAGAAACTTGTTGCTGCTCACCCTCTCCACAGCAGCACCGTCAATGGTCAGTGGGGGATACTGTGAAATTCTTCTCCTGAAGTCCACAACAATCTCTTTGGTCTTTTCCACATTGAGGAAGAGATTGTTGTCGTTACACCACTGGATCAGTTGGCTCACCTCACTCCTGTAGTTGGCTTCATCATTGTTGGACAGTCGTGTCATCCGCCATCTTGAAGATGTGGTTGGTGCTGTGGGTTGGCACACAGTCGTGGGTCAGCAGTGTGAAGAGCAGTGGGTTGAGCACACATCCTTGTGGAGCCCCTGTGCTCAGCGTGATGGTCTTGGTGGTGTTGCTGCGGACCCGCACATTTTGTGTCCTCCCATTTAGTAAGTCCAGCACCCAGTTACAGAGAGGTTTTGAGTCCCAAGTGTCCGTGTTTTTGTATGAGCTGCAGGGGAATGATTGTGTTGAATGCTAAACTGACGTGTAGGAACAGCATTTGCACGTATGAGTTTCTTGAGTCCAGGTGGGTGAGGGCTGGATGGAGAGCAGTGGAAATGGCATCCTCTATGGACCTGTTTGAGCTGTATGCAAACTGAAATGGATTGTGGGAGGGCGGAAGGATGGACTTGATGTTCTACATGACCAGCTGCTCGAAGGATTTCATGATGGTTGAAGTCAGTGCTATGGGCCGATAGTCAGTCATTGTAGCTGGATGGGTGGGGCTTCTTTAGAACTGGTATTATTGTGGCGGCTTTGAAACACATGGGGACAATTGTTTGGCTCGGGGAGATGTTGAAGATGTCCATGAGGACATCCTTGAGCTCCTCGGCACAGTCCTTTAGGGCACGACCAGATATGTTATCTACTCCAGCTGCCTTGCATGGGTTGATCCTTGAGAGGGTCTTGTAAGCTAAGTCCAAGTGTTGTCTCCTCTCATTTGAAAGTCTACATGTTGATGAAGTTTTGGTAGTAAAACCTTTAAATCCGCATAGATGAAATCTCCAGCAGTGATGAGGAATCTGTCTGGGTGCTCTGTCTGTTGTTCACTGATGGCCTGGTAGAGTTCATTAAGTGCCTCGCTCCTATCGCTGATGTTAGTGGTGGTGGGGGTGTAAACAGCCACCAGCAGGATTGCTGTAAACTCCCTTGGTAGATAGAAAGGCCAGCATTTAATGATAATGAACTCTGCCAGATGAGAATAGTGTTTGTAAACAACAGCAGCATTCCGGCACCAGGCTTCGCTGATGTAACCACAAACTCCCCCACTGTGAGTCTTACCTCCCTCCACGAAGACCTGGGGCCTGTTGTTCGAAACCTAGATAAGGGATTAAGCCGGGATATGTTGGTTATCCTGGCTTAATTTAGTGTCGATTCGGTTATTCGAAAGCAGAGGCGCATATGTTGCCATGGATATTTATTCTGTGCACTTAGCCTGGTCCCGACCAGGCTAACAACCAGGCTTAGTTTAGCCTGGTTCCTTATTTGTCCATTCAGCTGTCACTGCGATCGGAAATCAATGTGTTTTACCGTCATTTCATGTTCTTATGTACGTCTTTGCCTCATTTTTGAACAAAATACATTAAGCCTACAATAAAAATTAAAAAAAAACCCATTTCAAACATTATTTTTGTCATAGCCCAAACATACTTTGACATGCACATATCTTTACCAATAAAAGGATTAATTGTCAGAATAAACATACAAGTAGGTGTATTTGGCATTAACACAATTAGTGGTCATTAGGTTATGACCTTCCCAAATTATATTCCCAGTTAACTGGACCAATAACTCCTGTGTCCTTTACATCAATGAATGAAAACATGAAGATGAAACCACAATATTCTTTGACCTCATTTTATTTAAATGAAAAATACTAAAATCAGTCACTGTCTGCTTTGAGCTGTGGAGAGAAAGAGAGAAATAATATTGATTAATACGTTGCATCACAGTCATGCTTACAATGTGCATTAAAATCACTTCTTTCTCTAGTTTCTTAATTTCTAATCCCAATTTCCTTAAGGTTTTTCTTTTAATTTGTCAATTTGTCTTACACTGCAAGACAATCCAAATCAGACAGTCCACAGAACACCACTGGTTGATTAATATGAATGAATAATTGAATGAATGAATGAATAAAATGATTGATTCCTTGTACAGTATACTGGAATAATGTACCTTGTATAAAGAGAGCGGTTTCTGTGGGTGGGACAGAGTCTGTAGCCGGTTCTGATCCAGGGCGAGCTCTTCCGCTGGTGTGAAATCAGCAGTTGGTTCCCGAGTAATATTATATCCACTGCTCACCTTTAAGGTGAAGTGTACAACTGTTAATTTGTGAAAGGAACTTTACTTGTAATTATGACAGATTCATTTCCGCAGCAAGTGTATATTTTTAGATTACTTACGCATTTAGTCGGTCCGCAATTGTTTGCCACGCACTCTCTCTCTGCTTTATTATCGCTGCAGTGTTTCCTTTCTTTGTGATTATATGTTTTACCTCTTCATAAGTGTCCATGATGAGACGCTGCTCACTGAGTGAGAAGTATGCGGCACGCGTCCTCTCCATTGCTGCATCGGTAAATCTGTGATCGATCTCGGGGTCTATTTAAGAAAGCCGTGGACACGCACTGACAAAGCCGCGCCTCCTCAGCCTGGCTTGGTGTTCGAACAACCAATTAAACCAGGATGGACTTAGGGGAATTTGTCCAGCCTCGCTTTTCCACTTATCCTGGATTGGTTCATTCTACTTTCGAACAATGGGCCTCTGGTCAGCTTGGTAGCATGTTAGCCCAGCTAGCTGGATAGCAGAGTTGGGGATGTTGCCATGTCTCCATAAAAATGAAAACACAGCAACCCCTTACATCACACTGTGCAGATCTCAGGAGCTGAATGTGGTCTGTTTTGTTGTCAAGTGAATGTACATTGGCCAAGATGAGGGATGGTATCGCTGGTCAGTGTGGGTTAGCTGCTAACCAAGCCCGGAAGCCTCTGCACTTGCCTCGCTTCTGCTTCCTTTCACACCGCTTCCGGCGCCTCCTCTCTGGGTGAGATGTTGCAGCTGGGTCCAGTGATGTAGTAGTCTGGCAGAGAAGTTGCAGGCTCTGAAGTTCCTCCGTGATTTTCTGGTCCAAGTTGTGATGTTTTGACTTCTTATATCCAGAAAGCAGTGGTGACTGTATCTTCTGAGCAATGTAGACATTGAACTACGTGCACACGGATGTAAACACGAAGCACATGAACATTCACTGGAACACACAATTTTAGACACCAAACTCAGAGACAGAGGGGCTGCTGTGTCTGTCCGCGCTGCCATCTTGGTCTTGTACACAACAACACAAACAAACTCAACGTTCTTGTCTCAAATGTGTCTTCGGTTCTGACCGACTGTGATCAGAGAGAACACAGACCTCTGTCTCAGCGGCCATCCATGAGTTTTAGTTTTGATATACTCTGTGTTCAGTTTTGCTTTATCGTTTTGAATAAAATAAGATACACCTTTATTGATCCCACAATTGAGAAATTCCAGTGTTACAGCAGTCAAGGGGAAAGAGTCAGATTAAAGATTTCAAAAATTTAAGACCTTAAAAAACTAGGCATGCAAAAAAAGTACAAAAAATTAAAAAAAAACAGCAATAACTAATAATAATAATAATGATAATGATAATGGGCAGTGGATAAAAAGTGAGCAATTGATAAAAGTGAGCAAATTTAGTGCAAAGTGAAAACCTACATGTGCAAAATAAGCAACAACAAGGGGGACAGTTATGCTTATTATGGTGTCCCCAAAGTGTCCATGGTGCAGTTTACTGTGAGCAGTGCTGGTTATGTAGCCTGACAGCAGCAGGCAGGAAGGAGCTGCGATAGCGTTCCTTCACACACTTTGGGTGAATCAGTCTATCGCTGAAGGAGCTCTCCAGAGCTTTTGTCTCCTCCTGCAGAGGATGGGAGTCATTAGTCCTCAGAGATGACAGCTTGGCTGTCCTCCTCCTTTCTCCCACCACCTGCACAGCGTCCAGAGAGCATTGTCTTCTTGATCAGCTTGTCCAGTCTCTTCCTATCTGCAGCCAAGACTCTGCTGCTCTAGCAGACCACTCCGTAAAAGATGGCTGATGCCACCACAGTGTCAAAGAAGGTCTTCGGGAGCGCCCCCTGCACTCCAAAAGACCTGAGCTGCCTCAGCAGGTAGTCTGCTTTGGCCTTTCCTGTACAGTACTGTTATGTGATCAGTCCAGTCCAGTTTATTGTTAAGATGAACACCCAGATGCTTATAAGATGTCACCATCTCAATGTCCTTTACCTGGATGTTCACCGGTGTTGGGGGGAGGAGTCTGCGCCTGTGGAAATTCATCACCAGCTTTTTGGTTTGCCCCGTGTTTATCTGAAGGTGGTTCCTCAGGCACCAGTCCACAAAGTCCTGGTTCAGTTCTCTGTACTCCCTGTAGTCCCCATCTGTGATGACGCCGACTATGGCAGAGTCGTCAGAGAACTTCTGCAGATGACAGGTGGGGGTGTCATATGAAAAGTCTGCAGTGTAGAGGGTGAAGAGGAATGGTGCCAGCACCGTCCCCTGTAGGGCCCCCGTACTGCAGACTGCCAAGTCCGATACACAATCCTGGGTCCTGACATACTGCGGCCTTTCTGTGAGGTAGTCCAGGATCCAGAATGTGAGGTAATTAGCCACCCCTATGTGCTCCAGTTTGTCCCTCAGAAGTGCAGGCTGTGTGATGTTGAAATCAATCAATCAATCAATTTTTTTTATTAAGCCCAATATCACAAATACAATTTGCCTCACAGGGCTTTACAGCATACGACATCCCTCTGTCCTTTAGACCCTCACAGCAGATAAGGAAAAACTCCCCAAAAAAAACCCTTTACTGGGGAAAACCCCTTTACTGGGGAAAGCACTGGAGAAATCAAGAACATGATTCTCACAGAGCTTCCGGGCTTCTCCAGGTGAGAAAGAGCTCTATGCAGGAGGATGATGACAGCGTCGTCCACCCCAATGCCAGGCTGGTAAGCAAACTGCAGCGGGTCCATTGAAGGGCCTACTGCGGGGCGGTGACGAGACAGGACCAGCTGTTCCAGAGTCTTCATGAGGTGTGATGTTAATGCCACCAGTCTGAAGCTGCTGAAGTCCTTGGGTTGCGGAGTCTTGGGCACAGGTACCACGCAGGATGTCTTCCACAGCTGTGGTACTCTCCCCAGCCTCAGGCTCAGGTTGAAGATGGTTTCTGTCAATGTTCCTCCCCATGGGAATCGCTGAGTACCTTCCACACAGTGGTCTCAAAGCACTCTCTCAGAGGCTCCTCAGCCTCATCAGACCACCTCTTCACAGTGCGGGTGGTTGCTGGTTCCCTCTGCACCAGAGGTTTGTAGATAGGCAGAAGATGAACCAGGTTGTGATCAGCTCTTCACAGGGGGGGGCAGGGAGGATGAGTGGTATGCCTCCTTGGTGTTGGCATAAAATAAATCCAGTGTTGTATTGTCTCTGGTGTGGCAGGAAACATAATGGGTGAAGGTGGGCAGGGTGGTGGATGGACAGGCGTGGTTGAAGTCCCCAGAGATCAGAAGGAGGGCCTGAGTCTGCAGCCTACTCGTAACAGAGTGGAGAATGTCACAATAAATGTTAGCGTTATAAAAAATATCTTGTCCTGAGGACAAGATTGTTTGTCCACTGTCCACCTGTCACTGATATCCACAGTCTTTGGTTCTTCAGTTCTCAGTTTCGTTCTCAGCAGCTGAAGCCTGAAGGTAATAGACCTCAGAACTGGCAGAATAAGACCTCTGTGTCTAAACTGGATCTGTGGTGGTAACCATGGTAACGTGAGTGTAGTGACAGCCGGGCTCAAAAAGTGTGCATCCATCTTTGAACAGAGACCACAGAAAAACAGGAAGTTTGTCTGTGGTCTCATTGCGGTATTAAAAGGTCAAAGGTCAGATCTTATACTGTGCGTGTGTTTGATATGTGTGTGTGTGTGTGTGTGTGTGTGTGTGTGTGTGTGTGTGTGTGCGCAGGACACCCAGCAGGTAGTGGAGGTGTACAAATCCGGCTTCGACCCTCCAGGTGACGTTGAGTTTGAGGACTACAGTGCCACCATGAGGCGAAGCATCTCTGAATCCAGTTACCTCGACAATCGAACTGAGGGGCGGAGACACAGCAGGAAGCTATGGCCCTTTATCCGAAAAAACAAGGTACAGCACACAAGCACACACACATATACACATAACGTGTACACACACGTACACACACAACACACAACACGTGTACACACACATACACACACACACACACAACACGTGTACACACACAGACAGGACAGGTACACACACCCGGACGACTCACATGGCTGTACTGACCACACTCCCTCTATCTTTCCCTCCAGCTGCTGACCCTCCTTTCCTCCCCCCGCCAGCCTCCCCCTCCACCCCCAACGTCACCTTCACCTGGAGGCGTGGCCAACAGTCCCCAGTCCCCACCCCCTGCCTCAAGAGAACCAATCACACAGCGACTGAATGACCTTATGACCTCCGGCTCCAGAACCAGAAAGCAGTGTCTGCGCAGCCTGAAAAGAGGGGTACACACACACACACACACACACACACACACACACACACACACACACACACAAAGCTGTGTTTGTAATGTTGTCGTTTCCTTCTTGCTTCTCTCTGATTGGACAGCTGTCACTCAAACTGGTCAGTATCACACCTGTCAGTCTATAACACACATGTGTCACACCACATTTACTGTTACTGTGTTAATTACTGTGTCATGTGATGACCTTTTTCAGGGCTCCAGTCCTGCAGACTGCAGTCACCTCCCTCCTGAACAGAGACGAAAGAAACTTCAGACCAGAATCAACAACATTAACCAGGAGATTCAGAGGGAGAAGGAGCAGAGGTACACACTCACAACTACACACTGATGTGTCTTCCTCTCCTCCTCCTTCTTCCTTTTTGTTAAACATATACTGGAGTAAAGAGCTGAAGTAGTTTAAATAAAGAAACATGAAAAATACTCTCTCCTGAAAAAACATAATTGTTTACCCTGGAATGTTACTTTAAACACATAAACTACATAGCACACACACACACACACACATACAGTACACACACACACTGATACACACACACACACACACACACACACACACACACACACACATACGTGTGTAAAGTAACTGACTGGAGTACCTTAGGATTCTATTGTGTATCTGACTGTTCCTGTGAATCTGACTCTTCCTATATATGTGACTCTTCTGTGTATCTGACTCGTCCTGTGTATCTGACTCTTCTGTGTATCTGACTCTTCCTGTGTATGTGACTCTTCTTATATATGTGACTCTTCCTGTGTGTCTGACTCTTCCTGTGTATCTGACTCTTCTGTGTATCTGACTCTTCTGTGTATGTGACTCTTCCTGTGTATCTGACTCTTCCTATATATGTGACTCTTCCTGTGTATGTGACTCTTCTGTGTATCTGACTCTTCCTATATATGTGACTCTTCCTGTATATGTGACTCTTCCTGTGTATCTGACTCTTCCTGTATATGTGACTCTTCCTGTGTATCTGACTCTTCCTGTGTATGTGACTCTTCCTGTGTATGTGACTCTTCCTGTATATGTGACTCTTCCTGTGTATCTGACTCTTCCTGTATATGTGACTCTTCCTGTGTATGTGACTCTTCCTGTATGTGACTTTCTGTGTATCTGACTCTTCTGTGTATCTGACTCTTCCTGTGTATCTGACTCTTCTGTGTATCTGACTCTTCCTGTGTATGTGACTCTTCCTGTATATGTGACTCTTCCTGTATATGTGACTCTTCCTGTATATGACTCTTCCTGTGTATCTGACTCTTCCTGTATGTGACTTTCTGTGTATCTGATTCTTCCTGTGTATCTAACTCTTCCTGTATATCTGACTCTTTCTGTATATGTGACTCTTCCTGTGTATCTGACTCTTCCTGTATATGTCACTCTTCCTGTGTATCTGACTCTTATTGTATATGTGACTCTTCCTGTGTGTGTGACTCTTCCTGTGTATCTGACTCTTCCTATATATGTGACTCTTCTGTGTATCTGACTCGTCCTGTGTATCTGACTCTTCTGTGTATCTGACTCTTCCTGTGTATGTGACTCTTCTTATATATGTGACTCTTCCTGTGTGTCTGACTCTTCCTGTGTATCTGACTCTTCTGTGTATCTGACTCTTCTGTGTATGTGACTCTTCCTGTGTATCTGACTCTTCCTATATATGTGACTCTTCCTGTGTATGTGACTCTTCTGTGTATCTGACTCTTCCTATATATGTGACTCTTCCTGTATATGTGACTCTTCCTGTGTATCTGACTCTTCCTGTATATGTGACTCTTCCTGTGTATCTGACTCTTCCTGTGTATGTGACTCTTCCTGTGTATGTGACTCTTCCTGTATATGTGACTCTTCCTGTGTATCTGACTCTTCCTGTATATGTGACTCTTCCTGTGTATGTGACTCTTCCTGTATGTGACTTTCTGTGTATCTGACTCTTCTGTGTATCTGACTCTTCCTGTGTATCTGACTCTTCTGTGTATCTGACTCTTCCTGTGTATGTGACTCTTCCTGTATATGTGACTCTTCCTGTATATGTGACTCTTCCTGTATATGACTCTTCCTGTGTATCTGACTCTTCCTGTATGTGACTTTCTGTGTATCTGATTCTTCCTGTGTATCTAACTCTTCCTGTATATCTGACTCTTTCTGTATATGTGACTCTTCCTGTGTATCTGACTCTTCCTGTATATGTCACTCTTCCTGTGTATCTGACTCTTATTGTATATGTGACTCTTCCTGTGTGTGTGACTCTTCCTGTGTATCTGACTCTTACTGTATATGTGACTCTTCCTGTGTATCTGACTCTTCCTGTACATGTGACTCTTCCTGTGTATCTGACTCTTCCTGTATATGTGACTCTTCCTGTGTATCTGACTCTTCCTGTGTATCTGACTCTTCCTGTATATGTGACTCTTCCTGTATATGTGACTCTTCCTGTGTATCTGACTCTTTCTGTATATGTGACTGTCCCTGTGTATGACTCTTCCTGTGTATGACTCTTCCTGTGTATCTGACTCTTCCTGTGTATGACTCTTCCTGTGTATCTGACTCTTCCTGTGTATCTGACTCTTCCTGTTTGACTCTTCCTGTGTATATGATTCTCCCTGTGTATGATTCTTCCTGTGTATGACTCTCCCTGTGAATGACTCTTCCTGTGTATGTGACTCTTCCTGTATATGACTCTTCCTATGTATGTGACTCTTCCTGTATATGACTCTTCCTGTATCTGACTCTTCCTGTGTATCTGACTCTTCCTGTATATGACTCCTCCTGTGTATCTGACTCTTCCTGTTTGTTTGTATGTTTGTTTATCGTGTGTGTTTGTTGTTTCAGAGACGCTCTCCTGAAGATGAGGGAGGTGTACGAACGAAGTCCTCAGATGGGCGATGCTGGCAGTTTGGAACCTCGACTGGAGGAAGTGAAACAGAGTCTGCAGAGACTGGACGACGAGCTGAGGAGGAACCAGGTCTGCACTACACATAATACACACAGTACACTCATAGTACATGCATATTGCACTCCTACTATACATACTACACACATTATACTGTACACACATAGTACACGCGCAGTATGTTTATTTTCTGTTAACACGTGCTAACTTGTATGTTAATGAGTGTAAACATTTATGTTACTAAGTTAACCTTAACGTGTGTGTGTGTGTGTGTGTATGTGTGTATGTGTGTGTGTGTTTGTTTGTTTGGTCCTCTGCAGGCATGGCTTTCGGAGGCAGATAGCAGACTGTCTGAACACGGCGGTCGAAGACAAAGTGGAGGTTGCGGGTTAAATTCTCAGGCGACGACACCCGGCAGCAGCAGCCTGAAACAGCTGGACAACCGCAGCCCCGCCAGCAGAGAGAGGTTCTTGATTATTGATCATTTATCACTGAGCAGTTATATTTAAAGTGCTGTGACATGTTCATAGATTCTACATGATTGAATCTGTCTGTCTCTCTGTGTCCACCTGTCTGTTTGTCGTCAGTCCTGATGGCAGCTACACTGAGGACCACAGTGCAGAGCTTCAATTTAAGTCTCGTAGTTCCGAGTTTGATGACGACTTTGATGATGAAGAACCGTTACCGAGTATTGGCACCTGCAAGTCCCTTTACCCGTTCCAAGGTATGGCTTTACCTGAAGTACTGTTATCAGTACATCAGCTGACATTCAGGTACACAGTGATGTCACCTGGGTTCTTCAGGATCAGGTCATCATTTCTGCAGATGAAAAACCTTCTGATCTGAGACTGGGACAGAGTTCCAGCAGGTCAGAGATGAGTCAAAGACATGTGTTTATTCATGGTTGTCCCAGATGCCACCATCGTTTTTATAACCTGGTTGATTTTCTCGCAGCCAAAAACTGGATGTGTTTGTTGTTTGGGCACCATACATGTGTGTGTGTGTGTGAGTGTGTTTGTAGAAACCACAGATACAGTCAGGTCCATAAATATTTGGACATTGACACAATTTTCAGCATTCCAGCTCTGTACAACACCACAATGGATTTGAAATGAAACAATCAAGATGTGCTTTAAGTGCAGACTCTGAGCTTTAATTTGAGGGTATTTACATCCAAATCAGGTGAACGGTGTAGGAATTACAACACATTTTATATGTGCCTTCCACCTTTTTAAGGGACCAAAAGTAATTGGACAAACTAACATAATCATAAATCAAATTGTCACTTTTTAATACTTTGTTGCAAATCCTTTCCAGTCAATGACAGCCTGAAGTCTTGAACCCATGGACATCACCAGACGCTGGGTTTCGTCTCTGGTGATGCTCTGCCAGGCCTCTGCTGCAGCTGTCTTCAGTTCCTGCTTGTTCTTTGCGCATTTTCCTTTCAGTTTTGTCTTCAGCAAGTGAAATGCATGTTCAATCGGATTCAGGTCAGGTGATTGACTTGGCCATTGCAGAACATTCCACTTCTATGCCTTTAAAAACTCTTTGGTTGCTTTCGCAGTATGCTTCGGGTCATTGTCCATCTGCATTGTGAAGCGCCGTCCAATGAGTTTTGAAGCATTTGGCTGAATATGAGCAGATAATATTGCCTGAAACACTTCAGAATTCATTCTGCTGCTTTTGTCAGCAGTCACATCATCAATAAATATAAGAGATCCAGTTCCACTGGCAGCCATACATGCCCACGCCATTACACTACTACCACCATGCTTCACTGATGAGGTGGTATGCTTTGGATCTTGAACAGTTACTTCCCTTCTCCATACTTTTCTCTTTCCATCATTCTGGTACAAGTTGATCTTTGTCTCATCTGTCCATAAGATGTTGTTCCAGAACTACAGGCTCTTTTAGATGTTTCTTGGCAAACTCTAATCTGGCCTTCCTGTTTTTGAGGCTCACCAATGGTTTACACCTTGTGGTGAAACCTCTGTATTTCCTCTGGTGAAGTTGTCTCTTAATTGTTGACTTGGACACAGATACACCCACCTGCTGGAGAGTTTTCTTGATCTGGCCAACTGTTGTGAAGGGGTTTTTCCTTGACGAGGGAAAGGATTTGTCTGTCATCCAGCACACTTGTTTTCCGTGGTCTTCCAGGTCTTTTGGTGTTGTGCAGCTCACCAGTGCGTTCTCTCTTTTTAAGTATGTACCAAACAGTTGATTTGGCCACACCTAATGTTTTTGCTATCTCTCTGATGGGTTTGTTTTGATTTTTCAGCCTAATGATGGCTTGCTTCACTGATAGTGACAGCTCTTTGGACTTCATATTGAGAGATGACCTCACCAGATTCCAAATGAATATACCACACTTGAAATGAACTCTAGGCCTTTTATCTGCTCCTTGTAAGTGAAATAACGAGGGAATAACACACACCTGGCCATGGAACAGCGGAGTAGCCAATTGTCCAATTACTTTTGGTCCCTTAAAAAGGTGGAAGGCACATATAAAATGTGTTGTAATTCCTACACCGTTCACCTGATTTGGATGTAAATACCCTCAAATTAAAGCTCAGAGTCTGCACTTAAAGCACATCTTGATTGTTTCATTTCAAATCCATTGTGGTGTTGTACAGAGCTGGAATGCTGAAAATTGTGTCAATGTCCAAATATTTATGGACCTGACTGTACGTACGTGTGTTGTTAAATAGCAGATGCATTTAAACTTAATGGTTAGCATGTGGTTGAGTTTAGAGACCACTCTTTTCTGGGTCAGGAGACGATCGTGTTTTAACGAGAATGTTTGTGTACGTACAAAATATATATTATATAACTGGCATACTCTTGGTAAACTGTCTTTACCCTTTACACAATCTCTCTATGTGACCACTGTTGCAATTGGACCTAGCGATCCCAAGTTTTCACAACTAGCTCATGCCCTGCGCTAGCATGTTTTTAGCACTAGCTAGCTTGTTTTTAGCGTTGCTGCTAACGCTACTCATCTGTTGAAACACCTAACGTTACTGGAAAGTGACCGGGACTCAACGCCTCTCCAGCGCCCTTGGGCTTCTACTAACCCAGACACTTATTCTCTGCAGCGGGCCCTATTACTGGGCCCCTGCTGCCACGACAATCAGCATGGCTCCACCACCTCTCCATCTGGCTGCGTCAACTGCACTGTCCTTGCCGAGAAGGTCACTGAGCTGGAACAATGTATTTCCACTTTGCAAGGTCTGTGAAGCCGAATTGCAAATGGACACCATCATCATCAAGAAGCCCCCTCACGTACTCCACCACACCACCCAGCTTGACAATAGATTTGATATCCTTGCCCTGCAAGATTTCCCTCCCCTACCAGTTGAACCCCAACCTTCACCATCGCCTTCCCCACAGTCCAACAACGCACCGTCACTTCAGTCCCTCCCTCAGTGCCCTGCTGTCCCTGGAGCTCGCCACCTTTCCATCCTGCACTTCACACCGGCTCTGCAGCATTCTCCTGCCTCATCCTCCACCTGCGCCTCTCCACCCGCTCTTTCACCGCTGCCCAGCTCTCCATCAGAACCCTCTCTCCCTTCATCACCACTACCTCCTCGCCCCCTTTCCCCCCCGACTACTCTAATAATTGGAGACTCCATGACAGGAAATGTCAGCTTCTTCAATCCGGTTATGCACTGTTTCCCTGGAGCAACCGTTCCCGTCATTCTTGCTAAACTCCCCGGCATACTCCAAACACTCCCGTCATCTGTCCACAGAGTAATCATTTACGTTGGCTGCGTGGATGCTTTCCGCAGACAGTCTGAGATCACCAAAGCAGAGTTCAACAAACTATTTCAATTCCTCTACACCATCGGAAAATCAGTCTTCATAAGTGGCCCACTCTCTCCTCCTGGCTGTGGATATGGAATATTCAGCTGTATCATATCCCTCCACACGTGGCTTCAATCTGCCTGCAAAAAACACTCGGTGAGGTTCATAGACAATTTCAATCTGTTCTGATGCCGAAAATCAAACCTGACGGTTTCTACCCGAACAAACTGGGAAGCCGCATATTAGCAGATAACTTGCAGCACGCTGTTCACAATCAACCCCATGCAGCACCTCCCCTTCTTCCTCTACGGTCCCAACTCAGAACACCACCACTTTCCACAGCTCCCCCTAGAGGCCCCAACTGTCTCTCCCTTCTCCTGCTGCTCCCTACACCATTCAGCCGGTTAACTCTGTTAGATCTCACCATCCCCGTAACTGCCTCAATTCTGCTAACAAAAGCAAGCTCGTTAACATAAAATGCAATGACCCTTCTACAAATTTTCCCATTCAGCCCATTATAACTATCAGACCCCCCGTCCCAAAACAGAAATGCAAAACAAGTGAAGAAAAAAATCCAGCACAACCTCTGCCTGCTCCCCCACTCCTCACAGTCTCTCACACAACAACATCCTGCAAAGCTGGCTCTCCAAGCACTCGTTCAGTCAACAAAAAAACGCTAATCTTAAACGATTTCATAACTGACAATAATCTGGACTTCCTCTGTCTCACCGAAACCTGGCACAGCCTTCTGGGCTATTTCACACTCAACCAAGCCACCCCCGCTGGATACACATACATCGATCAACCCTGTCTCACTGGACGAGGCGGCAGCATTGCCTCAATCCACAAAAGACCCTAAAAATCAACACTATATCCACTCCTTCTGTACAGTCATTTGATAACATTGCTCTTAAACTCCTTGGCCCCACCCCTCTTGTCATTGCTATGATCTACCACCCCCTCCAACCAAATCCATCTTTTCTCTCTGACTTTTCAGATTTTGTCACACATCTCTCAGCCATCTCACCTTCAGTTTTACTACTAAGCGACTTCAACTTCCATATTGACAACACTAACTGTAAACAAGCCTCTGATTTTCTGGAACTCCTCGACTGCCTCAGTCTCACTCAGCTTGTCAACTTCCTCAGCCACTCCCACGGCCACACCCTGGATTTAGTCTGCTCCACTAGTCTCACCATCCAACAACTCTCCAGCATCAACCTGCACTTCTCCGACCACCTGGCTATCATCATGGAAATCCACCTCCCGAAGCCTTTCCAAAGAAAAATGTACAATATCCTTTAGAAACCTCAAATCCATCTTGCCACAAGATGTCTCAGCATCACTACCCTGTCTACATCCCCTCCCCCACTATCTGATGACCTCAATGACCTTGCTAACCACTATAACAACACTCTCTCTTCCTGCCTTGATCAATTAGTTCCCATCAAACCAAAACTGTTTCATTTAGACACTCAGCCCCCTGGTTCACCCCTGAACTCCACCAGCTGAATTCGCGTAAGCACCAGCTTGAAAGACTCCACAAAAAACGGACTCACAGTTCATCTCCATGCATCCACTGATCACCTTCAACTGTACAAAACCGCCCTCAACACTGCCCGCTCTGCCTACTTTTCAAACCTCATCCACACTGGGTGCGGTTACATGATGGCTTCTCATTCAGAATAAAATAAATCTGAATGAAATCATTCGGAATTAAAGTTTTTCCAGGTAGTTTACATGGGAAATATTCATTCCGAATGAGGGTTTACATGGGAGATCAGTTTAATCGCCTTTATTCGGGTCTGCGCAAGGTTTGGGGCAGGGAAGGTTTCTGATTGGATCTGATCCTTAAGACTGGTCTTAACAAAGACCGTCTTAGGAGTTACGACCAGGCTTAAGTAAAGACCAGTTGGTGCAACCGGCCCCTGGATAGCAAGATGCTTGACGACGCCGTTCTTAGTGTCTTTTTCAGGCTTGTTTTGCTTATATTCTTGAAGCAGCAGTACGACAACAACCTTGTTCTGCTAATGCTTCGTCTGTTGAGGAGGAGAAGGGAGGTAGAAGGTCGAAGAAGGGAGGTAGAAGACCATGCTGTGGTGAATGGAAACCTATTCGGGTAGGGCTTCCAACCCGAATGGAAAAGGAATACATGGCTCCATGCAAACGCATGTACTGGCTCCAATAACCAAAAGGCTCTTTTTTCCATCATCAACAAACTCCTCAATCCCAGTGACAACATTTCAAACTCATTCACCACTAAAAAACTGCAATTCTTTCCTCTCTTTCTTCCAATCTAAAATTGATACCATCTACAGTTCCTTATCCTCCTCCCCATCACTCATTCCCCTCTCACCAATGATGACCTCTACAAACAATTTCAATACGGATGCGGTATCCACCACAGCACTCAAACTGCCCTTCTCAAAGTAACAAAGGACCCTCTCCTCTCCTCAGACTCCGGCCAACTCTTCATCCTCATCCTCCTGGACCTCACTGCTGCCTTTGATACCATTAACCACTCCATCTTAACTCTCCCGCCTATAATCTCTCCTCAACATCACAGATGAGCCCTCTCCTGACTCCAATCACACCTTACTGAAAGGAAGCAATTCATCTTCATCAACAACTGCTCCTCCTTGACTGCCCCTGTGTCCCAAGGTGTCCCCCACGGTTTGGGGGTGTTTGGTCAATTCAATTCAATCAATCAATCAATTGTATTTATAAAGCCCAATATCACAAATACAATTTGCCTCACAGGGCTTTACAGCATACGACATCCCTCTGTCCTTTAGACCATCACAGCGGATAAGGAAAAACTCCCCCAAAAAAACCCTTTATAGGGGGAAAAAACGGTAGAAACCTCAGGAAGAGCAACTGAGGAGGGATCCCTCTTCCAGGACGGACAGACGTGCAATAGATGTCGTACAGAACAGATCAGCATAATAAATTAACAGTAATCTGTATGACACAATGAGAGCGAGAGAGAGAGAGAGAGAGAGAGATGCAGGACTTCCTCGGTAATGACAGTAGCTTACAACAACAATCATGAAACTAATAATATTGTCGTTATAGTTCTGGCTACTGACTACGGACCACGGCAGCAGCACAACCACACACAACACACTATCCAGGCACCGCTGCAATATGAGTTAACCTGAGAGACAGTGGAGCACAAAGGCTCCGGAGAAGAAGCCGAGTTAGTGACATCCAGAATGGCCGAGTTAACAAGATGCAGTAATAGGATACGAGAGAGAGAGAGAGAGAGAGAAGGTGCCTGGTGTATTATAGGTGATCCTCCGGCAGACTAGGCCTAAGTCAGCCTAACTAGGGGCTGGTACAGGGCAAGCCTGAGCCAGCCCTAACTATAAGCTTTATCAAAGAGGAAAGTCTTAAGTCTAGTCTTAAATGTGGAGACGGTGTCTGCCTCCCGGACCGTAACAGGAAGATGATTCCACAGGAGATGAGCCTGATAGCTGAAGGCTCTGGCTCCTGATCTACTTTTGGAGACTTTAGGGACCACGAGTAACCCTGCATTCTCCGAGCGCAGAGTTCTGCTGGGATAATAAGGCACTATGAGCTCTCAAAGATATGACGGAGCTTGACCATTTAGAGCTTTATAAGTTAACAGTAGGATTTTAAATTCAATTCTGGATTTTACAGGGAGCCAGTGCAGAGAAGCTAAAACAGGAGAAATATGATCTTGTTTCTTAGTTCCTGTTAGTACACGTGCTGCTGCATTCTGAATTAGCTGGAGAGTTTTTAAGGACTTACTAGAGCTACCTGATAATAGAGTTACAGTAATCCAGCCTTGAGGTAACAAAAGCGTGGACCAATTTTTCTGCATCTTTTCGGGTCAATATAGGCCTAATTTTTGCAATATTACGCAGATGAAAAAATGCAGTGTCTGTGAGGTTTGTTTTAAATGAGAATTAAAAGACAAATCTTGGTCAAATGTTACTCCGAGGTTTCTTACGGTAGTGGTAGAGGCCAGAGCAATGCCATCGAGAGAAACTATGTCATCAGATAAAGAGTCTCTGATTTGTTTGGGACCAAGAACAATAACTTCAGTTTTGTCTGAATTTAACATCAGGAAATTGGTGCTCATCCAGGTTTTTATGTCTTTAATGCAGTTATGAAGTTTAGTTAATTGATTACTTTCTTCTGGCTTCATCGATGAATACAACTGTGTATCATCCGCATAACAATGGAAATTTATAGAGTGATTTCTAATGATGTTGCCTAAAGGAAGCATATATAGAATAAATAAGATTGGTCCGAGCACAGAACCTTGCGGAACTCCAAAACAAACTTTAGTACGTACGGATGATTCATTATGAACGTGAACAAACTGAAAACGATCAGATAAATAAGATTTAAACCAGCTTAGTGCAGAACCTTTTAGGCCAATTAAGTGTTCCAGTCTCTGTAGCAGAATTTGATGGTCAATTGTGTCAAACGCCGCACTAAGATCTAATAAAACAAGTACAGAGACGAGTCCTTTGTCTGAAGCAATCAGAGGGTCATTTGTAATTTTAACTAGTGCTGTCTCAGTGTTATGATTCACTCTAACTCCTGACTGTAAATCCTCAAATAAATTATTATCATGGAGAAAATCACACAGCTGGTCTGTGACTACTTTCTCAAGGATCTTTGACATAAAGGGAAGATTAGATATTGGTCTATAGTTGGCTAACACCTCTGGATCCAGGGTGGGCTTTTTTAGTAGAGGTTTAATTACAGCTACCTTAAAAGACTGTGTTACATAGCCTGTTAATAAGCATATATTGATCATGTCTAATATATGGGTGTTAACTAAAGGTAAGACCTCCTTGAGTAGCCTAGTTGGGATGGGGTCTAAGAGACACGTTGATGATTTAGATGAAGAAATCACTGCGGTCAATTCTTGAAGAGAAATTGGGGAGAAGCAATCTAATATAATAATAATATATTAGGTCTTATATTAGGTCCTCTCCATCCTCTATCTCCTCCCCCTCGGTCAGATCATCCGTTGTCACAGCCTCCGTTTCCACTGTTACGCTGACGACATCCAGCTCTACATCTCCACCAAATCCATCATCTCTCAGACCCACTCCACCCTCTCAAACTGTCTCTGATACCAGACACTGGATGCAAACAAATCTCAAACTCAACTGTCATCCATCCACCCCCATCTGTAACAGGTAGACATATGTCCCTTGTCTCCTCCATATGCCCTTGTCTGTAACAAGTGGACTGGCATCCCTTTGTCTCATCCATCCACCCCATCTGTAACAGGTGGACAGGCGTCCCTTTGTCTCATCTATCCACCCCATCTGTAACAGGTGGACAGGCGTCCCTTTGTCTCATCCATCCACCCCATCTGTAACAGGTAGATAGGTGTCCCTTTGCCTCATTGATTCCAAAAAGCATCAGGCTTGTTTCAATGTTCCTTCACAAACCTGTGAGTCTGAATTTAGTGGTGAGGACACAGGAAAGGTTTTCTTCTGATTTCTTCTTCCATGAAGGTCATACCTGTCCAGGTGTGTCTGCACAGTAGAACAGTGCACCACCACTCTTCCTTTCTAACAATCGTATGAGCAGCTCTCTCACAGTTTTCAGCTTGACCTCCACAGTTCCTGTTAACTGCCATTTCTTAATGACATGACCAAGTGAAGAAACAGCTCCCTGAAAACACTTTATCTTTTTCTAGTCTTCATCAGGTCTTTTAGTTTTCAGAGTGCTAGGCAGCTGTTTAGATGAGCCCATGGCTGCTGATTGTTGGGACAAGGTTTATTTATAAAGCTTTGTAATTTACATATATGGAGAACAGTGGACCCAGTATGGAACCCATAGGCACACCTTTTGATACAGGAAGAGCGGTTCTAACTGAGGCCTTGTATACAGCGGTTCTACCAGAGGACTCTTGGCTGCGATCATCTGAAATAACCCATACTTGTTTGGCTTTAAGTGGTGCGAAGGATTGTGGGTAGAACTTTGACAGGAAGTCGTCATCAGATGAGGGTTAGACCAGAGAGTTCAGGAGGTGTAACTGACCACATGTTGAGTTCTCCTCTGGTTCTCTTTGGTTCCACTCTGGTTCTCTGTGGTCTCAATGTGTTGTTGTTGTTGTTGTTGTTCTTCTTCTTCTTCTGCAGGTCAGAACGAAGGTACTCTGTCAATGGTGGAGGGGGAACTACTTTCTGTGGTGGAAGAGGACAAAGGTGACGGTTGGACCAGAGTGCGGAGGAACCTGGAGGAGGAGGGATATGTCCCCACCTCCTACATCAAAGTCTTCCTGGACAGCAGTGCCAAAGGTGCCATGACCTACATCTGACCTTCACATGACCGTCATACGACTTACATCTGACCTTCATACGACCTACATCTGACCTTCATACGACCTACATCTGACCTTCAAATGACTTTCACATGACCTACATGTGACCTTCACATGACGTTAATACGACCTGTCTGGCCTCAGTTTTAATTCAATTCAATGTTACTCTCAATGACCTTGATTTGACCTTTAAATATGACTTTTAAGTGACCTCTACACAGATGTCGGTCTTTGACCCTCCAGATGAACTCGACCCCTCCCCTCCTGATGACCTCTGTGACCTTTGAACTCTGAATGTCGACACGTGTATGTGCTCTGCCTGTCTGTGTGCCGAACCCTACCTGTTGTTTTTCTGAGAATTTCACACCAGTGTGACACACCTGTCTACCTGTAGGACAGGTGTCCCTCATCTAAGGCCCCGCCTCCATGGGGGCATGGTCGACATACGTCTGTCTATTAGAGAAGTACCTGCATTGATTTATTGATTTATTTTCTTCAATTGACTGATTGATTATTAAAAGTGAAAAAGGTCAAAGGGGACGTCTCAAATGTCTCAAACATCTCAAAGTCGTTTATTTAACTGTGATAAAATCAAGAAAAACAAATGGTTAATTTTGATAAAAGATCTGAATAAACACAAACTAATAAAAAACATCAGTTTCAGAAACAAACCCTTGAGAGTCGTAAAACATTTAAATCTGATTTTATTTTTCTGTGAATTCAGACACAGGATGAGTTCAGATTTAGAGTTCAGTGTTTGAGCTGCAGACGACCGCGGTCTGACTTCCTGTCTCACTCTACCAGCTCTAACATATCTACCTGTCTGTCTGTCTGTCCGTCCTCCTCTGTCTGTCTCTCTGTCCTTCTGTCCCTCTGTCTGCATCTTGTAGGCTTTGTGCAGAGTAGTCGGCTAGTCTAGCACAGTAATCGACCAGTGAGGACGTCTCGCCACAGGAAGTGATGTAAAGGAAAAGGTTCTGAGGAAGTCGGGTAACAGCTTCTCATTGGACAGTTTAACTCTTCCGATATCTCAGCCAATCAGATGACAAACTGCTGTCAATACACGATGAAAGAGACGTTCTGCCAGTGACTGAATGAGATCAGATATTAGACAGGTCCCAAACACAGACCATGTGTCAGATCAGACATTCGACAGGTCCCAAACACAGACCATGTGTAACATCACAGAATATACATTAGACAGGTCCCAAATAGAAACCGTCATATCATATATTAGACAGGTCCCAAACACAGACCATGTGTCAGATCACACATCAGATATTAGACAGGTCCCAAATACAAACTGTGTCAGATGAGATATTAGACAGGTCCCAGTCATTATGAGACAGTTATCTTAGTTCTGAAACGTGAAAAGTGAAGAAAATAAATTAAAATAAATGAATTAAACTTTATTTCGTGTTTCAGCCAAAGATGATTTGTTTTTTGTGCTTTAATTTTTTTGTCCTCATTCAATTTTTTTGGTTGTAATTTATCACTTCAAATGTTTCTCTGACAGTCTGACCTGAGATCAGTTTGTGTCACAGACCTGAGTTCAGTTCAACTTGTCACAGACTGACCTGAGATCAGTTTAACGTGTCACAGACTGCCCTAAGATCAGTTTGTGTCACAGACCTGAGATCAGTTTAAGACGTGACAGACCTGAGATCAATTTAATGTGTCACAGACCTGAGATCAGTTTAACGTGTTACAGACTGACCTGAGATCAGTTTAATGTGTTACAGACTGACCTGAGATCAGTTTAACGTGTCACAGATTGACCTGAGATCAGTTTAACGTGTCACAGACTGACCTGAGATCAGTTTAATGTGTCACAAACTGATATGAGATCAGTTTAACATATCACAGACCTGAGATGAATGTTTTTGTGACCAACAACAAAATGGCGGACACTTCTTTCTGTTGAGAGACTGAAATAAAGAAACTGAACATCTAGTTTTGTCAATGCAGTGATATCACAGGGTGTGTTCCCACATGGTGACATCACTGTGACACTGCTGTGAGGTCATGTGACTGTGTGAAGTTTTCAAAGTGTAAATATGAACCGTAGCTGCACAGGTGTAGCCCCAACCCCTGTTTACCTGCTGATATTAACCCCACCCCCAGATTAACTTGTGTGTATTAGCCTGCCCCCGCTTGTTGATCGATGATCGTTATTGATTGTGTGAAATGTGAAACTTTTTTATTTCATAGTGAGATCTTGATCAGTTATTGATTTTTTTATTGAGACGTGAGACTGCTGATCACGCTCTTTTCAACTTCCTGTATGTTAAACTTTCAAAATAAAGTACACTATGAATCAAACACTGAGTCTGTATCTTGTGTTTCTCTGAAACACTGTGGCCGAAATATTCAGATTTTGTTCAACACATTTATTTTCCTCGTTATATTTTTCATTTAAAGCTACTATCAAAATGAACGATAGAATGACACTTAATTTAATTTGAGTTAAAAAACGTAACAATTTAAATTTAAAAAAGTTTAAATTACATTAAATATGAAGCAACATTAAAATCATAAACTTTAAAAAACTAAAACTTAATTTGTGTTTGAAGGTTTGAAGTTTTGCACCACCAGATATTTATGGAAAATAAAAATCTGGTTAGGTTAAGCCCTAATCCTAACCTTAACCCTGCAAACAGAAATTAGTCATGTTTTTATTTCAATAAAGACAGACAAGTGAGAGCCGACCACAGGTGATGACTCTGGACTCGGAGGTCGTTCTAATGTCAGGTGTGAACTGACTTGAGACTCATTGTGTTAGGTGTGAACCATGGAGACGGATCAGTGTGTCATTGAGACACGTTGAGTCTTTTCAGCTGGATGGGTCTTCGTGGTAACTGACACTGTAGGTCCACTTGGTCCACCTAGTCTCACCTGGTCCACCTGGTGATGTCATGTCTATAATCATAGTATTGTGGCACTGACACAGAGCTGAGGGCAGGAACGTGCAGATTATTGTCAGGAGGTTCTAAAGCAGGAGAACCTTCAGAAGTTCTGTCAGGAGAACCTTCAGAAGTTCTGTCAGGAGAACCTCCAGATGTTCGGTAAAGAGAACCTTCAGATGTTCTGTCAGGAGAACCTCCAGATGTTTGGCCAGGAGAACCTTCAGACATTCTGTCAGAAGAACCTTAAAAAACATTGTCAGGAGAACCTTCAGATTCTGTCTGGAGAACCTTCAGATGTTCTGTCAAGAGAACCTTCAGATGTTCTGTCAGAATAACCTCCAGATGTTTTGTCAGGAGAACCTTCTGATGTTCTGTCAGGGAAACCTTCAGATGTTCTGTCAGGAGAACCTTCTGATGTTCTGTCAGGACAACCCTAATACGTTCTGTCAGGAGAACCTTCAGAAGTTCTCTCGGGAGAACCGTCAGATGTTCTGTCAGAGGAACATCCAGATGTTGTGTCCGAAGTACCTCCAGATGTTCTGTCAGAAGAATCTTCAGATGTTCTCTCAGGAGAACCCTCAGATGTTCTGGTCAAGATGGCCCCAGTGTGTGCGGCCTGCCGTTTGCTGGCTCTGCTGTGTTTAATATTTGCTGCTGTGTTACTTTGTTTTCTCTGCCAGATTCTTCTGCTTTGCTGGTGTATGATCAACAAGCACTTCTTGACATTAGAGTATCTCAAAAAACACTGCCAAACTTTGATTTGGGTGATCAGACCTCAGGTCGCCCTCCTCCCCTGGCGTCTGTACCAGCTTACCTGCTGCGCTCACCGGTTGTCATCTCACGGAGGAAGCGCTCCAGAAGACGCGGAATGAGGGCAGGCTTCTTGGTGAAACTCAAGATCCTCAGACGATCCACCTGTGGGACCGATCCTCGCCATCCTGTCAGAGGATCTCATGTGTGGCTGTTGTGTCTTCAATGGATCCAGCCTGTTGTTCCGCCCTGTCCAGCCGCTGGCTGCCTTCACCTGCCTTTGGAGGTTCCCCCTGTGAGATGCCGGGTCCGCACCGGCGGTGTGGATTTTAGGAATCTCTGTTCATGCCTCTGTTCCACGTTTCCACCCAGACCTGCAAGGAGATTAGTCTTGAATGCTAGATGGCTAGCAAACAAGACTTTTATCTTGAATGACTTCTTCACTTCACGTGATTGGATTTTATGTTTCTGACATAGATGTGGATTCAAGTCGGTGAGTCTATCCAGTTGTTCGAGTTGCTCCCCCCTAACTGTCTCTTTTTTAACTCCCCCCCCAAACCACCGGCCAAGGTGGAGGGATAGCATCTGTATTTAAATCCAGTTTTCAATGTCAGTTGTCACCGTCAATCTGTTTCTGCAGCTTTGAGTTGCAGACATTCATTGTAAACTTTACCATACCCGTCCTGTGCGCTGTAGTCTATCGTCCGCCTCAGTTCAACAAGGATTTTATAAAGGACTTCACAGACTTTTTGGCAGGAGTGACAGTGAACTATGATTGTTTTTTAATTGTTGGGGACTTTAATATCCATGTCTGCTGTGAATCCCGTCCCTTGGTGAAAGACTTTCTGAATCTCATTGACTCTTTTAACCTTACTCAGTCTGTGTCTGATCCAACAGATGAGAAGGGACACATACTGGACCCTATATTATCCTTTGGTCTGCAGTTAAATGTCAGTGAGATTTGTGACACACATTTCCGATCACTTCGTTGTTTTATTTAATATTACACTGCCCCGCTCTCATGTGAAACTTAACCCTTCAACTGCTTCTGACTTATCTGCAGCATTTAATCATTCTGTGCTACATACTCAGGATCATTATGATACTCTTACTCCTGATGCGTTCATAGACACTTTTAATTGTACTTGCACTGACATATTAGACTTGGTGACTCATTAGGTTCATTTTGTCTACTCAAAATAGATTAAGTATAGAAACTTTCTTTTTTTCAGACAAGGAGTGTTTAAGAAGATGCAGTTTACCTTGACATTTTTCGATTGTCAGTTCAGTCTTCTTCAGAAGCGTCATCTGACGTGCATCATGACGTGTCTTTATCAGCTGGTAGTATCCCGGAGGCATGACCAGCCTGGCAAATCGGATCACCATGGTGGTCACGCCCCCCCCACCGCCCAGTGTTCTTTGGAGGAGAGAGTCCCAGGTGTGCGACATCATGAAAGCCCCTTCATCCTGAAAAAAGAAACTTTCTACACTTGGAAGAAAGATCATCTACACGTTTCACATTTTAATAAATAGTCTATTGCAGTATCAGAAAGCTGTTAAAGCTGCCAAGAGGAGAGGAGGAGAAGAGAAGAAGCTGTGTTAGTGACATGCAGTATGGCCGAGTTAGCAAGATGCAGTAATAGGACATGATAGAGAGAGAGAAGGAGAGAAGGTGCCCGTTGTATTATAGGGGGGTCCCCCGGCAGACTAGGCCTAAGTCAGCCTAACTAGGGGCTGGTACAAGGCAAGCCTGAGCCAGCCCTAACTATAAGCTTTATCAAAGAGGAAAGTCTTAAGTCTAGTCTTAAATGTGGAGACGGTGTCTGCCTCCCGGACCGCAACAGAAAGATGACTCCACAGGAGAGGAGCCTGATAGCTGAAGGCTCTAGCTCCTGATCTACTTTTGGAGACTTTAGGGACCACGAGTAACCCTGCATTCTCCGAGTGCAGAGTTCTGGTGGGATAATATGGCACTATGAGCTCTCTAAGATATGACAGAGCTTGACCATTTAGAGCTTTATAAGTTAACAGTAGGATTTTAAATTCAATTCTGGATTTTACAGGGAGTCAGTGCAGAGAAGCTAAAACAGGAGAAATATGATCTTTTTCTTAGTTCCTGTTAGTACACGCGCTGCTGCATTCTGAATTAGCTGGAGAGTTTTTAAGGACTTAGTAGAGCTACCTGATAATAGAGAGTTACAGTAATCCAGCCTTGAGATAAAAGAAAGCATGGACCGATTTTTCTGCATCCTTTCGGGTCAGGATAGGCCTAATTTTCGTAGTATTACGTAAATGAAAAAATGCAGTCCGTGAGGTTTGTTTTAAATGAGAATTGAAAGACAGATCTTGATCAAATATTACTCCGAGGTTTCTTACAGTAGTGCTAGAGGCTAGAGCAATGCCATCTAGAGAAACTATGTCATCAGATACAGAGTCTCTGAGTTGTTTGGGACCAAGAACAATAACTTCAGTTTCTTCTGAATTAGGGGTGTCCCCGACTAAGAATTTTCATAGTCAAATCTGATTTGACAGATTTTTCCTTTAGCCGACTAATCGTCGAATCATGTTGTTTTCTCCGTCATTAATTAATGAGCTCATTTGCGTCAGTTTCCACTCCAGAGAAAAGAGCTAAAACACCCAAATAAACAAATTGAATTCTTCAGTTGGCATAATATCTTCTTCTGGCCTCTATCTTAAAGAGCTCATAGTGCCATATTATCCCACCAGAACTCTGCGCTCTGAGAACGCAGGGTTACTTGTGGTCCCTAAAGTCTCCAAAAGTAGATCAGGAGCCAGAGCCTTCAGCTATCAGGCTCCTCTCCTGTGGAATCATCTTCCTGCTACGGTCCGGGAGGCAGACACCGTCTCCACATTTAAGGCTAGACTTAAAACTTCCTCTTTGTTAAAGCTTATAGTTAGGGCTGGCTCAGGCTTGCCTTGTACCAGCCCCTAATTAGGCTGACTTAGGCCTAGTCTACCGGAGGACCACCTATAGTGCACCGGGCACCTTCTCTCTCTCTCTCGCTCTCGCTCTTGCTCTCTCTCTCTCTCTCTCTCTCTCTCTCTCTCTCTCTCGTATCCTATTATTGTATCTTGTTTACTCGGCCATTCTGGATGTCACTAACTCGGCTTCTTCTTCGGAGCCTTTGTGCTCCACTGTCTCTCAGGTTAACTCGTATTGCAGCGGTGCCTGGATAGTGTGACGTGTGTGGTTGTGCTGCTGCCGTGGTCCTGCCAGATGCCTCCTGCTGCTGCTGCTGCTGCTGCCATCATTAATCATTAGTCATACTTCTACTGCTATTATAGACATATGATATTATCACACATGTATACTGCCTGATACTAATATATACTTTCAACATATTGTACCACAGTAGCCAGAACTACAACGACAGTATTATTACTTTCATGAATGTTGTTGTAAGCTACTGTCATTACCGCGGGTGTCATACAGATTACTGTTAATTTTTTATGCTGATCTGTTCTGTACAACATCTACTGCACGTCTGTCCGTCCTGGAAGAGGGATCCCTCCTCAGTTGCTCTTCCTGAGGTTTCTACAATTTTTTTCCCCGTTAAAGGGTTTTTTTGGGGGAGTTTTTCCTTATCCGCTGTGAGGGTCTAAAGGACAGAGGGATGTCGTATGCTGTAAAGCCCTGTGAGGCAAATTGTATTTGTGATATTGGGCTTTATAAATAAAATTGATTGATTGAATTGATTGATTGATAAGAAGATAATAGTAAAAAAAAGTAAAAGGGTTATCATTTTATCTTTTTTTTTATTTTATTTTTTATTATTTAAACAATCCAAACAACCACATTATAACATAACATAAGCCACTGACACATAGACCTGTGGACAAGACAAACATGACAAACCACCAAACATATCCACACACACAAAAGAACAAAACAAATATGCAACAGAACAAATAATAACAACATAACAAGGTCAAACAAAAATAACTAAACAACAACAACAAAAACAAAAACTAAACTAGATAATAATATCTCTGTCATCCTTCCTCTAAACTTTACTGCCTTAATCGATTCCATCTCTTTTCATGTTCATTCAGTTTCCCCTGCCTTGTGGCAATAATGCCCTCTAGCATGAAATAATGTTTTAAGAAGGAAAAAAAAACAGGGGAACGTCAACCTCTCTTTTCCCTTCAATTCAAAAATAAATATTTTACCCAATAATATAATAGTATTTAAAATGGTAGGACATCCATTTCTTAATTCACCAAGCATTATTGTTTGAGGGCACATGGTTAAAAACATTGAATTTGATACAAGCCATCTTTTGACCGTCATCCAAAATGTCGCCACACGAGGACAGAACCAAAATAAATGCAACATATCTTCAATTTCAAATTTACAAAAGCGACAGTTTCCATCCTCTTCCATACCCCAACCAACAAGATTTTTTCTTGTGGGTAATATTTTGTATAAAATCTTTAATTGAAAGTATTGCGACTCAGAATCTACAGCAGCTTTATAGATTAAATTATACACCTGTCTCCATGGCAATGGAATATCAAATATCTCCTCCCAGTACAAATGAAATTTGTCTGGCTTGTCATTTAAATCATATGCCCTCACAAAGAATTTATACATAACAGCATTGATCTTTTTTCTCTTAAGCCAAAAACAGTTTTTCATTGAAGGTTGACAAACCAACAGTTTTCTTCCAGCATTTCTCACTTTATTTCTCCAAGCCAAAGGCACTGCAGCTACTAATTGATAATATTTGAATTCTGAACAGAATACTCCAAATATTTCACAAAATAATTTATATGAATAGATATTACCATTCACATCCATAATATCATTTATAAAAATAATGCCCTTTTGAACAAATTGTTCCCAAAAAAACTGCTAATCTATCAATTAATATACTAGAATTAAACCATAAAATTTGCTGCAAAATGGCATCAACAGAATTTGGTGGAAAATACTGGAAGTGTAACCAAGCTTGAACCATGTCTTCAAAAAAAGGTGATAAATATATATATTTTCTGTGACCATGATGCTTTTAACGCCAAGTTTAATGCTTTGAGATTAATTAATTTAACTCCTCCTTCATCCAAACCATTATACAAATATTTACGCTTTATTTTTTCTGTTTTTTTATTCCATATAAAATTAAATACAATTTGATTATTTCTTTTGTAAAAAGTTTCATCAGGGGATGAAAGAGACATCAACAAGTAAGTAAACTGAGAGGTACACAATGAATTGACAAGGGTGACTTTACCAAATAAGGATAATGTTGTTGCTTTCCATGGACATAAAATCTTCTCCATTTTTTGAAGCTTGTGTTCAAAGTTAGTTTTAACAAGTTCATCAGTCTGTTCTGGAATATGAATACCGAGTACATCTATAGGTCCATCTGACCATATGAGTGCTGAATTGCATGATAATGTAAATGACGAACCATGTAGAGAACCTAATCGCAAAATAATACATTTATCATAATTTGGCTTCAGACCAGACAGGGTTGCAAAACCATCCAAATCCTTAAGAACAGCTTTCAAGTAATTATCTTTCGGTGACAAAAAAAAGATTGTATCATCTGCATATAACGAAATCTTTGATTCATGTCCATAACTCTCAAGACCTTTAATATGTATATTATTTCTAATCTTTATAGCCAATGTTTCAATTACCAATAAGAATAAATATGGGGATAGGGGGCAACCCTGTCTGACTCCCCTAGATAATGAAAAACTTTGTGATAAATGGCCATTGTTTATCAATTTACTTTGTGGATTATTGTATAACACCTTAACCCAACTTATCAAAGAGCTACCAAAATTAAAAAAATCTAAACATTTATACATGTACCCCCATCTCACTGTATCAAAAGCCTTTTCAAAATCAGCAACAAAGATTAGACCAGGTTTTCTGTCTTTTTCGTACAATTCAATTATTTCCAAAAGATGTCTGATACTATCTCCAATAAATCTACCCTCAGTAAATCCATTCTGGTCTCTATCCACAATATCATGAATAACTTTTTTAATTCTAGACGCAATACATTTAGCTAATATTCTATTATCACAACACAATAAAGTTAGAGGTCTCCAATTTTTTAATTTAACTGGATCTTTGTATTGACCATTTGCCTCTTGTTTTAAAAGAAGAGAGATTAAACCCTCCTGTTGAGTTTTACTCACTTTACCAATCTGAAATGAATAATTGAAGCATGCTAGAATGGGATCTTTTATATAATCAAAAAATGTCTTATAAAATTCAATGGGAATCCCATCTAGACCTGGTGATTTACCTGGTTTAAAAGAATTGATTGCTTCAAAAAGTTCATTCTCCGAAATTATACCTTCACAGTCCTTTTTTTGGGCCTCTGACAATTTTTTATGATAAGAAATGGGGAAAAAGGACTGGTGAAGGCCTATTGGTGGGCAGCTCTGTTCTTCTACAGTATAGATATTTTGGAAAAAAAAGTTTCCCTTCTTCTAAAATTTCTAATGGTGATGATAATGCCAGACCATTTTCTGTAATTAACCGAGTCACATTTTTCTTTGTTTGATTCCTTTGCATAAGTTTTAAAAAATAAGCTGTGCATTTCTCACCCTTCTCCATCCATGTAGCTTTAGAATTTTTTATAATGCAACTGGCTTTTTTATGGTAAAGCCTCTCCAACTCCTTTTGTTTGTTTTCCAATGTCTCATAGAGATCTGAGGGAACTTGATTAACTTGATCAAATTTATCACTTAAACTATTTATTTCTTGTAATAATTTATTTTCATAACTTTTATTCAACTTGTGTTTCCAAGAAGAATATTTAATAGAGTGTCCCCTAAACGAACATTTAAATGAGTCCCACACAGTATGAGGATTGGCACTACCAATATTGTACTTAAAAAATTCAGAAATAAATGTTTTAGTTTTTTCAACAAAAAGATCATCATCTAATAACGACTGGTTAAATTTCCAGAACCCTGGACCTCTGGCAGTATCATCAGTCATCATGTGGAGTGTTATAAGTGCATGGTCTGAGCGCATGTGTTCAGTTATGTCTGTCAACAATATCTTGGAGCACAGTGAGAAGGATACAAGAAAATAATCAATCCGACTGGCCTGTTTTTTCCTAGTATATCTAATTTTTTTTAGGGTTTTTAAGTCGCCAGATATCAATTAAATCAAGGGTATACATTACCATTTGAATAGCTTTTAAGGCTTGTGGGTGATAATTATCTGAATGACATCCAGTCCTATCTATCATGGAATTCATCACTGTATTAAAGTCACCTGTGATAATAATATGGGGCCCACAACCTTTCAAGCTCTGGACAGTCTCCTGAATACATTCAAAAAATATTGCATTATCCGTATTAGGTGCATACAGATTAACCAGACATAATCTTATAGATTTGACTGTGAGATCTACAATAATCCATCTTCCATCAGAATCTCGTAAGGTTGTATGGACCACATATTCAACATTTCTTTGAATAAGGATTAAAACACCCCTTTTATTACTGGATTCATGACTAAAGAAAACGTGTCCTCCCCATTCTCTCATCCATTTGTTTTCATCATTTGGCATAGAATGAGTTTCTTGTAAACATAAAATATCAAACATGTTTTTATCTTTAAGCCATTTAAATACCTCATTTCGTTTTATATTGTTAGCCAACCCATTACAATTATAGCTACCAATAACCAACTTATTCTTATCCATAGGGTAAATTAAACTCTTTTATCTTTATCTTTATTCCTTTCACTTCATCATGGTATGATGCTCTGAGCGCAGAGCGCTGCAGCCTCATCCATGTCTTTAACAGGAGTTGTTTCTGACTCGTCAGAACTTGCCATTTCATTCACAATAAACATCCAAAAACATCATCACAAGGTTTAGAAACAACCGACTTCAAGTTACTTCATTAATCAACTCAGGTTCATAAAAGTTCAACCACACGGACCGTGCGTCACTGCTCTCAATTGTTTTGCCACGTCGGACAAAAAATAGCCAAATAAATAACCAGAGTCTATCAAGAAAACAATCAGCGTGAAATTCGTCTCAAGACACTTCAGGTAAACGAATAATCCTTCTCCAAAGTGTGTGTTTATGTGCTCCGCCACCGTAAATCATCGTGGCACCGCTGCTGTGCACTGCTCCCTCAGGGAATGGGTCAAATGCGGAGAACAAATTTCACAATCAGGTGTGTGACAATCAGGTGGACTTTAACTTTAACTTTAAATCACCGTAGGCCGAGATGCTGCTCTGATGGTCCTGCAGCGCACTCACTCACCTCAGCTATTTTTGGATCGAGCAACTGGGTGATTTATTCATGCGTAGTAATGATTATGCCTACTGATTAAACGCACGCGTCATTTTCAATTTTTTTATTAACAGAAATTAGGCTGATGTTTGTATCAAAATAGGCTATATATCATGAATTACTAGAAAACAAATACATTCTATGTCAAATCAAGATGTTCAGCAGCAGTGAGCACCCCCATATAGTCAGAATGGCACAATCTTGTTTCATAACCACATTTTGCGATGATTCGACGGCGAGACTGGCAGTCGAATCAGACTTCTCCGAATCGAATCATCGAATTATCAACTATTCGGGGTCACCCCTAGTCTGAATTTAACATCAGGAAATTGGTGCTTATCCAGGTTTTTATGTCTTTAATCAATCAATCAATCAATCAATCAACTTTATTTGTAGAGCGCTTTTCCTGCATGGACATGCAACACAAAGTGCTTTGCAGAATTAAAAACAATTAACACAAGAAAGAAAAACAATTACAAAGAAAGCCCCTCCCTCCCACCCTCCATACTAGACACACACACACACACACACACACACACACACAATAGGGAGACATGGCCTGGCACTGAGGATCAAGGAAACGCCACCTTTGGGGTCGTCCACACTGGGAGGAGCAGTAGGCCGTGCCATTGGGGGGACCAGCACCCAGGCCTGCCGACTCCGACAGACAGGTGGACACCACATCGGAGGGAGGAACCACCAGCCGGCCGGGCCAAAGGGACCCAAGGGCAGCACCCCAACTAGCAGACCCGACACAGCTCCCAGTGTGGAGGACCCCCCTGAGGAAACACTGGAGTTAAAAGCTAAAGACTAAAAGCATAAAATAGGACTAAAAGAATAAATAAAATAAAATAAATACAGTACCAAAAATAAAATACATAAGATTATAAATAAAATATACTACCAGTGATAAATAAAAACAGAAAATTATTAAGATTAATATCATCTTAAAAAGCAAGATAAAAGCAGCAACATAAAATACGATAGAACCAGATAAGAACATAAGAAGAGTTTAAATTATTAGTTAAAAATTATTAGTTAAAAGCCTGATTAAAAAGGTGTGTCTTTAATCTTCTTTTAAAAATATCAACAGTCTCTGCAGTCCTGAGGCTCTCCGGCAGGCTGTTCCACAGGTGGGGGCCATAGTGGCTAAATGCTGCCTCACTGTGGGCTTTTGTTCTGGGTTTTGGTATGGTTAAAAGGCCAGTGCCGGAGGACCTCAGGGTCCGCGAGGGTTGATATGGTAAAAGCAGATCAGATAAATAAGAGGGCGCAAGGCCGTTAAGACATTTAAAAACCAGTAAGAGAATCTTAAAATCGATCCTGAAGCGGACGGGGAGCCAATGCAGTGACTCTAAAACCGGTGTAATGTGCTCCCGCCCTCTGGTCCTCGTCAGCACACGTGCGGCAGTTTAAGGCAGTTATGAAGTTTAGTTAATTGATTAGTTTCTTCTGACCTCATCGATAAATTCAACTGTGTATCATCCGCATAACAATGGAAATTTACAGAGTGATTTCTAATGATGTTGCCTAAAGGAAGCATATATAGAGTAAACAGAATTGGTCCGAGCACAGAACCTTGCGGAACTCCAAAACAAAGTTTCAGTATGTAAGGATGATTCATTATGAACGTGAACAAACTGAAAATGATCAGATAAATAAGATTTAAACCAGCTTAGTGCAGAACCTTTTAGGCCAATTAAATGTTCCAGCCTCTGTAGCAGAGTTTGATGGTCAATTGTGTCAAACGCCGCACTAAGATGTAATAAAACAAGTACAGAGACGAGTCCTTTGTCTGAAGCAATCAGAAGGTCATTTGTAATTTTAACTAGTGCTGTCTCAGTGCTATGATGCACTCTAAATCCTGACTCAAATTCCTTAAATAAATTATTATCATGGAGAAAATCACACAGCTGGTCTGCGACTACTTTCTCAAGGATCTTTGAAAGAAAGGGAAGATTAGATATTGGTCTATAGTTGGCTAACACCTCTGGATCTAGGGTGGGCTTTTTTAGGAGAGGTTTAATTACAGCTACCTTAAAAGACTGTTAATAAGGATACATAGCCTGTTAATAAGGATATATTGATCATATCTTATATATGTTTGTTAAGTAAAGGTAAGACCTCCTTAAGTAGCCTAGTTGGGATGGGGTCTAAGAGACACGTTGATGACTTAGATGAAGAAATCATTGCAGTCAATTCTTGAAGAGGAATAGGGGAGAAGCAATCTAAATATATATTAGGTCTTACAGCTGCCTTTGATACAGTGGATCACAACATTTTAGACAGCCTCAATGATATCCAATCTTGGATGGAAGTGAACTTTCTCTCCATGAACAAAACTAAAACTGAAATTATTTTATTCGGCCAACAAAATCTGTTAGATGGGTATGACAGCACCACTGACACCCTTAAGTCTCACTGCCACCCTTTTGCAAGGAACCTTGGTGTCATTTTGGACAGTGACTTTAGGTTTGATAAGCATATAATCTCTATTGTCAAAACGAGCTTCTTCCAGCTAAGACTATTAGTAAAAGTAAAGGCTTATCTCCCCAGTAATGATTCTGAGAAAGTTAATCACACCTTTGTTACATCAAGCCTAGACTACTGTAACTCTTTGTTTGTTGACCAGTCAGCACTGTGTCGTTTACAGGTAGTCCAAAATGCAGCTGCCCACCTGCTGAGTGGAAAGAAACAGCGTGATCACATCAGTCCCATCCTTGCATCTTTGCAGTGGTTGCCTGTGAATTTTAGGATCCAATTCAAGGTTTTACTAATTGTTTTTAAGTGTTTAAATGGTCTGGCACCGTCTTATTTATCAGAACTTGTACAGCCTCACAGTACTTCTAGAGCACTTAGGTCGTCAAACCAGCTGCTCCTGGAAGTACCTCAGTCCAGACTCTCTACTCGTGGGGACAGAACCTTCTCAGTGGTGGGGCAAAGCTGTGGAAAAGCCTACCTTTCCAGGTTAGCGCTGCACTGTTGCACTTTAAAACATTACTGAAAACCCACCTTTTCTCCTTGACGTATAGTCCCAGCTAGGCAAGAATCATTGGCTTTTACTCTTTTTTTTTGTGTATGATTATATTGTATTTTAATAACTGTATAGCACTTTGGTCAACTGAGGTTTTTTTTAAATGTGCTTTTTAAATAAAGTTTGACTTGACTTGTCAGGAGAACCTTCAGATGTTCTGTCAGAAGAACCTTCAGATGTTCTGTCAGGAGAACCTTTTGTTTTTTCAGGAGAACATTCAGATGTTCTATCAAAAGAACCTTCAGAAGTTCTGTCAGAAGAACCTTCAGAAGTTCTGTCAGAAGAACCTTTTGATGTTTTGTCAGGAGAACCATCAGATATTCTGTCAGAAAAAAACATCACACGTTCTGTCAGGAGAACCTTTTGATGGTTTGTCATGAGAACCTTTTGATGTTTCGTCATGAGAGCCTTCATAAATTCTGTCAGGAGAACATCCAGACGTTCTTTCAGGAGAACCTTCTGATGTTCTGTCAGGAGAACCCTCGATTTTCTGTCAGGAGAACCTTCAGTGAACTCTCTGCTTCGGTGTGCTGCTGCACACAGGTGACAGGGGCGTGGCCTCTGAGAACAAAGGAGCAGGGAAATGCTTGTGGAGGAGGAAGAGGAGGACCGTGGACATTATGATGTGACTGTTTTTGGAGTTTCCTGGAGCGGGTGGAGACAGCAGTGTAACCAGGTGGGTGGCGTGTACAGACAGAGACAGATAGACAGACAGACATGAAGACAGGTGGAGACAGACACAGACAGGAAGACAGACAGATAGAGACGGTCTGATTGCTGATTAGATGAGTTTGATTTTTTTTCTGTTTGATGGTTTTTATTTTTTCTATTTTCACAGTTTGAAGTTTGAACATTTGTTTGTTTCCTTGTTTTGATTTTTGTCATCAATCATTAAAATTACACAAACACGATCATTATTAAAGTTCCTCTAAAAACCTTTTTATTTTATTTTCTGTATTTTGATTTGAGGAGGAGAAAATATCCTGTCTGAGTTTTATGAAACATTACCTTATGTCTATTTCCTCTTGTCCATCGATCTGTCCATCCCTCTATACATCCATCCGTCCGTCTTCCATCTGTCTGTCCTTCAGTCCATCCGTCCGTCCGTCTTCCATCTGTCTGTCCTTCTGTCCAACTGTCCGTCCGTCTGTCGGTCTGTCCATCCGTCTGACCATCTTCCATCTGTCTGTCCTTCTGTCCATCCACGCCGACTCTAACAGACGCTTTGATAAAACCCCACCCCAACAGATCACTCTTAATCAAGACGTAAATGAGATGTTTCCATCAGACCACTGTGACATCATCACTGTGATTAAATGTTCTGATTGGCTTAAGTATGTTTCAAACTGCAGGTTTATTACAGCTGATAAATCACTGATCAGATCATTTATTAGTCTGTTGGTATTTATCAACGATCATATTCAATCAATAAAATTAATTTCACTTTGATGTGTCCACAGGCTGACGGGATGTCCACGTGTCCTTTGTGACAGGATGTAAACTCAGGTGTTGAGTTTAAATTTTCAGTGCTGCAGAACGAGACGCTGTCACGTCGGTGTGACACAGATCTTTATAGATGAAGTAAAACAAAACAGACGAGTTATCAAACCGTCACATTTTAAAAAATAGAATGAACTGAGGTTTTTTGTTTTTAATTCCGTTGATTGGCTGACACCTCTGACACGGTTAACTCTTTGATGTCTGTCAGTTTTTTCTTTGAACGGCAGTTTTTGTTCTGACGTTTGGATGTCACATCGGGTAGGACAATAAATTCTCCACTCAGATTTCTATGTTTGTTTCAATGTTATCGGATGATCAACGACATGTTGAGAGAGTTGACAGAATCAAACCACAGGGTGTCCTTCTTTAAAAACTCTGCTGTCAGTTGGCATGTTTGTTACACGTCATGTCTCAGATTAAATATTGGTATGAATCAATAATTCTCTGTCACAATGATGGAACGTTGTTTCATTAATATCAAAGATGATCAGGATGATTTTTAAAATCGACTTGAACAAGTTTTAACAGGGTTTCACTGTTTAAATTTAAATTTGTTAAGCAGCTGAAATAAATAAAGATTTAAATGTCAAACAATTAAAATCTGCTGAATTTAACCTGTGAACACGTTCAGACTGAGCTCACCGTCACGTCTCCATGTTTCGTCCCCATCAGATTAAAACTGAACAGTTTTTAAATGTAAAATAAAATTCAGCCTGATGACGAATTAAATAAATGACGTGACTGAATATTTGCAACATGTCTTTAGTTTTTTACTCAGTAACAGCTTAATTTAACTGTTGGTTCTCAGTCTGAATTTTATGAGTTATATTAATATCTGCAGATTCTGTTGTAACAACATCATGACTGTCCTTCCTCTGAATCAGCTCGTCATCAGTCTGAAACACTGAGATGTAATACAAATGTTCAGCCAGCAGATGTCGACCTGCATCAACAGACAGATAGATAGATAGATAGATACTTTATTGATCCCGGAGGAAATTCAAGCATCCAGTAGCAATAACAACATAACATACACTGAGCATACACACCACATACACACATTAAGGCAAATCAGAGAAGTAACAGTAGACGTAAAAAATATGTAATAACGCTATATTAAAAATATACAGTGATCTAAAAATATAAAGTGACATAGGTAAGTGGTATTGTTAGCAACGAAGTGACATAGGTAAGTGGTATTTTGAGGGCAACGTGTGCAATTAAATTAAATTAAATAGGGCTATAAAAAGATGAGTGCATGTGGGTGCATTTGTCCATTGTCTATTGTGCCTCCTGCCATCACTGCGAGCTGTTGTACCGCCTGATGGCCAGGGGGACAAAAGAGTTTCTTAGTCTATTGGTGGAGCAGGATTGAGAGAGCAGTCTGCCACTGAACACGCTCCTCTGCCTGCTGAAGGTGTTGTGCAGAGGGTGGTGGGCATTGTCCAGTATGGACAGCAGTTTGTCCAGGGTCCTTCTCTCTGCCACAGTCACCAGAGAGTCCAGCTCTATGCCCACCACTGAGCCAGCTCTCCTCACCAGTCTGTCCAGTCGGGCAGCGTCCCTCTTCTTGCTGCTTCCTCCCCAGCAAACCACAGCGTAGAAGAGGACGCTGGCCACCACAGACTGGTAAAACATCTGCAGCAGTTTTTTGCATATGCTGAAGGACCCCAGCCTTCTCAGGAAGTACAGACGGCTCTGTCCTTTCCTGTGTACAGCGTCCATGTTTGCTGTCCAGTCCAGCCTGTCATCCAGCTGCAGCCCCAGATATTTGTAGGTGCTGACCACCTCCACATCGACCCCCTCGATGGACACAAGTTGGAGCTGTGGTTTCTTCCTTCTGAAGTCCACTACCATCTCCTTGGTCTTGGAGGTGTTCAGCTGTAAGCGGTTGGACCTGCACCACTCCACAAAGCTCTTAATCAGGCTCCTGTACTCCCCCTCCTGTCCATCCTTGATACAGCCCACTATTGCAGTGTCATCTGAGTATTTCTGCATGTGGCAGAGCTCCGAGTTGTACTGGAAGTCAGAAGTGTACAAGGTGAAGAGGACAGGAGAGAGCACAGTCCCTTGTGGTGCTCCAGTGCTGCTAGCCACAGTGTCTGACATGCAGTCCCTCAGTCTGACGTACTGCGGTCTCTCTGTGAGGTAGTCTGTGATCCATCTCACCAGGTGTGAGTCCACCTTCATCCCTGTCAGCTTGTCTCTCAGCAGGAGGGGCTGGATGGTGTTAAAGGCGCTGGAGAAATCAAAGAACGTGATTCTCACAGCACCGCTCTCCTTGTCCAGATGAGAGTGTGCCCTGTGTAGCAGATAGAGGATGGCATCCTCCACGCCCAACTTCTCCTGGTATCCAAACTGCAGTGGATCCTGTGCGTGGTGGACCTGGGGTCTGAGGAGATGGCGCAGCAGCCGTTCAAAGGTCTTCATAATGTGGGATGTTAGTGCTACTGGTCTGAAGTCACCTGGCTCCTTGGGGTGTTTAATCTTAGGAACCGGGATGAGACATGAAGTCTTCCAGAGCACGGGGACCTTCCCCAGCCTCAGGCTCTGGTTGAATATTTGCTGAAGCGACTCCCCCAGTTCAGCAGAGCAGGCCTTAGGGTGAATTCCAATTCCTGTCTTAACCCTCAATCTTAACCCTCAATCTCAAAAATGCGCACTCCCGCGAAGTGCTAGTGCTGTCCCGATTCTCAGAGTGTTGAGTTGAGGGTCAACAATAAGGGCTGTATGTCCCTCACTTTTAAGATTTTCCAGGACCACCCTTGGTAGTGAGTGCTATCCCAGAATCCTTTGCGCATCATCCGCCGAGCCCAGCCGAGCCCGGCCGAGTACACACGATTCAGTCAATGCAAGATGGCGGCGACAAGCGTAAGGAAGCGGAGTTATCAATGTGAGTATTTTCCTTGTTAATAGTTGTTTTAAAATTATGATAACCATTGCATTATCTTAGTTTAACGTCATTTTATGGACTATAGACCTCTATGTAGTGTAACACACATATTCTTTTGGCTCGCTAACGAAGCCGGCGCGGGCGCTTGCCCCTGCACGTAACCCCGGTTCTCTGATAACCGAGTATGCTGACATTCAGTTACAAAAAGTCATGTTTCTCAGTGATAATGTAGTTGTTAAGTTGTTTTAATATACGTGAAATGTTTGCATTGACATTTTTGTAAGATGACCGGACGGTGTCATCTCCTGTAGCCGTAGAGTCTGCAGCTGGTAATGTTACAGCTGCAGGTTAACGTTAGTGATCGTATTATCTGGTGACTTTCTGCTGAATAAGTTACGTCGGTTGTTGTGGTACAGATTATTTGGTTGAATATCAACTTATAACCCAAAGAGTGAAACGTTAACGTGGATGAAAGTCACCAGATAACACTTGTGTGACCGTATAAACAGCCTCACTAGTTCTGCTGGATGTTGACTACAGTATTCATTGTGATAATACTTGCAACACTGCATGAAACTAAACTAATAACTTAACGAATATCTGACAGGTAGCCAAAAAAATAAAAGAAAGTAATGTTGTTATCTCTGTTCCATTTCAGGGCCACCAGACAAAACACAAGCCCTGATTCATTTCAGGGCCACCAATGAAGACAAGTTTACAAAAGCACGCAGGCTCCAAAAAAACTATGGGAGTGAGTAATTTGTAACTTGTGAACTGTTCATATTCATAACATAATTCTCAGGCACAACGGCAACTGTTCCCCGAGTGATCAAGCATTCTGTTACAATATGAAATCAACACAGCTGCAGACGGCAGCAGATTATTGTTTGGTAACTGCACATTTGTTTTGCTGCCCCTATACTGTCACTTTTTGGAAAGATTTTGTCGAGTATATTAATTGTAACATTATGTTTTATTTTCACTACTGTACAAAGATGTGCTGTTTGGATTTTATGATGTCAGCATTTCTAAACAAAAACAATTCTATTTCATTAATCTGTTTATTATCTATAGCGAAATTCTATATTCATAAGAGTAAATTTTATAATAGAAAATCCTTGTTCAAAATTTTTATGAATGAAATGCAGCAATACTTAGAAACCATTCAGCACTCCACAAACTCCAAAGCTATAAAGACTCTGAAAATATGTAAACAATTTAATGGTTTGAGCTGCTGAACTTTTTATTTATTTATTTGTTTATCTTATTTCTCTTTCTTTTCTCTTAACCCTGGCATATTTGTTCTGTTCATGTCTGTCACTGCTTGTTTTGTACAAGAATTGAAATAAAGTGTTGGGGAAAAAAAATCATTGCATCTTTTTATTGATGACTACTGATGATGTATATTTCTTATTCTTTGAACTGACAGACTGGACAGAATTTTGGCCCCCACAGTCTTAAGACGTATTTGCCTTTGAGGGGTGTCCCATTTCTAAGTCACAACATAGCCCTTAACACTTGGTTTTGAGGGCTACTAAGATTGAGGGTTGAGCTTGAGGGTTAAGATTGAGGGTTAAGATAGGAATTGGAATTGGCCCTTAAGCATTCTTGGACACACTTTGTCCGGGCCCGCTGCTTTCCTTGGGCGCAGTCTCCTCAGCTCTTTGCTCACCTGCTCCTTGGTGATGGTGAAGGGGAGAGGGGTTGAAATGTCCGTGGTGGTGAGGAGGGGGGTTGAAATGTCCGTGGTGGTGAGGAGGGGGGTTGAAATGTCTGTGGGGGTAGGAAGGGGGTTGAACTGTCCGTGGTGATGGGGAGGGGGGGTTGAACTGTCCATGGTAGGGGTGGGGAGGGGGGTTGAACTGTCCGTGGGTGTGGCGTGTGGGGGTGCCCTGTTGTCTGAGGTGATGATGGAAGTGATGGGGGTGGGGGTCTGGGTGTGAGGGGTGTGAAGTGGGCAGTCAATGGCCGTGGGAGACGGGGTATCAAACCTGTTGAAAAACAGGTTTAGCTGGTCAGCTCTCCCAGCATCCCCCTCTTCTGTTCTGCTGCCCTTCTTTTTGCAGCCTGTGATGGTTTTCATGCCATCCCAGACCTCCCTCATGTTGTTCTGCTGCAGCTTCTGTTCCACCTTCCTTTTGTACTCCTCCTTTGCCTCCCTCAGCTGGACCTTGAGTTCCCCCTGTATGCGCTTCAGCTCATCTCTGTCACCGTCCTTGAATGCCCTCTTCTTCCTGTTAAGGATGTCCTTGACATCACTGGTGATCCAGGGCTTGTTATTTGGAAAGCAGCGTACAGTCCTAATGGGAACCACAACGTCCATACAAAAGTTCAGGTAGTCAGTTGTGCAGTGGGTGACCCCCTCAGTGTCCTCACCATGTGTGTCCTGCAGGACGTTCCAGTCGGTAGATTCAAAGCAGTCCCTCAGAGCATCTACTGCCTCAGGAGACCATTTCCTGAAGGAGCGGGTGGTTGTGGACTGTCTCTGGATCTTTGGCTTGTAGTGTGGTGTGAGCAGGACCAGGTTATGATCAGACTTTCCCAGTGGGGGCAGAGGAGTGGCCGTATAAGCTTCCTTCAACTGGTGAAAGTCTGGTAGTGTTGAGTTGAGTGTGACGTGGTTAAAATCCCCTGAGATGGCGAGGAATGCGTCTGGGGACATCAACCATCTGTCAGTTTATTATCAAATTTTTATTTTCATCAGAAAACAAATCAAACATTCAGTGAGAGGATTAAAATGTGTGTACATGAATAAGAGACACAAGATTATGAGAGAAATAAAGTTCATGTTAAAATCAGACGACATCATAGATTTAAACTACAGACTCTGATTCATCTTTAAGTTAAAAACAAAACACATTAAAATGTTTAAAAAACTAAGACAGGTTAAAATATTTAATTGATACTGTGAACAGTCGCTGAGACGTTTTCTTCACAGTTGTTAAATCATTTTCTGTTTTTATTATGTTCCTGTGAAAAATAACCAAATGTTCCTGAACGCCTCGTCTTCGTCTTCTTCTCTTGCTGGAGTCTTGATTCCTGTCCAACAACTGTGTGTGTATGTGTGTGTGTGTGTGTCAGATGGTCCTCAGCAGGGTTCACTCACACACACACACACACACACACACACACACACACACACACACACACACACACACACACACTCTGATGTGCCTGCAGATGGAGATGTTGTTTCCATGACGACCAAATTAGGAAACTGATGATTAATTTAGAGACATTTTTCTTCTCCATCTGTCTCCTCTTCTTCTTCTTCTTGTTTTTGTGTCTCATTCAGACTTCGTGACCTTTGACCTGATCGGCTCGTCAATCTGATCAGTAACTGAGTGTTTGTGTTCACCGAGCAGCTGATTGGTAAACCTGTCAAAATTTACCTGTCAAAGGTTTCAGCTGAATGTCTCCTGTGAAACACCCTGATTGTATTTTAGACAAACGTCATCATCACACCACCTCCTCCGAGAACCGTCACCCTAGGAGCTGTGTTGTCGGGGGCATTTCGCCCCTGGTAGGGTTTCCCATGGCAGATTGGTTCTGGGCGAAGGGTCAAACGAAGAATGGTTCAAAAGACCCTTCATGATGGAAAATAACCAGAACTGGCGTACCCAGCCCGGAGAATTACCCTGATTACCCCCAGGCCTGGCTCCAGGGGCTGGGACCTGTGGGCTAGTGCCTGGTGGCTGAGCCTTTGCCCATGGGGTCCAGCCTGGCCCAGCCCGAACCGGCTACATGGGCTCGTCCCCCTGCAGGCCCACCACCTGCAGAGGGATCCAGAAAGGTTCGGTGCAGTGTGGATCGGGCAGCAGACCAAGGCGGGGGCCTTGGCGGTTCGATCCTTGGCTACGGAAGTTGGCTCTTGAGACATGGAATGTCACCTCTCTGGCGAGGAAGGAGCTGGAGCTTGTGGAAGAGGTTGAGCGCTACCGGCTAGATATAGTCGGCCTCACCTCGACACATAGTTCCTGCTCTGGAACCCAAGTCCTTGAGAGGGGTTGGACTCTCTTCTTTGCTGAAGTTGCTCCGGGTGAGAGGCGGAGGGCAGGGGTGGGCTTTCTGATAGCCCCCAGACTCTCTGCCTGTACGTTGGGGTTCACCTCAGTAGACGAAAGGGTTGCGTCCCTGCGCCTTTCGGGTCGGGCAACGGGTCCTGACTGTTGTCTGCGCTTATGCGCCGAACAGCAGTTCAGAGTACTTGCCCTTTTTGGAGTCCCTGGGACGGGTGCTGGACAGTGCCCCCGACCAGGGACTCCATTGTTCTGCTGGGGGACTTCAACGCTCACATGGGCAATGACAGCGGGACCTGGAGAGGCATGATTGGGAGGAATGGCCTGCCCGATCTGAACCTGAGTGGTGTTCAGTTATTGGACTGTGCGGGTCGCAGTTTGGCCATAACTAACACCATGTTCGAGCATAAGGATGTCCATCAGTGCACGTGGCACCAGGACAGTCTAGGTCGCAGGTCAATGATCGACTTTTTAGTTGTATCATTTGACCTGGAGCCATATGTTCTGGACATCGGGTGAAGGGAGGAGCAGAGCTGTCAACTGATCACCACCTGGTGATGAGTTGGATCGAGTGGCAGGGGAGGATGCCGCGCAGACCTGACAGGCTCAAAAGAGCAGTGAGGGTCTGCTGGGAACGCCTGGCGGAAGAACCTGTCAAGATGATCTTAAACTCCCACCTCCAGGAGAGCTTTGAGCGCGTCCTGAGGGCAGAGGGGGACATTGAGTCCGAATGGGCCTTGTTTCTCCCTGCCATTGTCGAGGTGGCTGTTGTGAGCTGTGGCCGCAAGGCCGCTGGGGCCAGTTGTGGTGGTAATCCCCAAACCTGCTGGTGGACACCAGAGATGAAGGGAGCCGTCAGGCTGAAGAAGGAGGCCTACAGGGCATGGTTGGTCTGTGGGTCTCCAGAAGCAGCTGATGGGTACCGGCGGGCCAAGTAGAGCACAGCAGCGGCAGTCGCCGAGGCAAAAACTCAGGTGTGGGAGGAGTTCGATGAGGCCATGGAGAAAGACTATCGATCGGCTCCAAAGAGGTTCTGGCAAACCATCCTGTGCCTCGGGGGGAAGGCGGCAACTTGCTCACATTGTTTACAGAAATACTTTGAGGAACTCCTCAATCCCACCAACACGTATTCCAGTGAGGAAACAGAGCTGGGGGTCTTGGGGGCGGGTCATCCAATTTCTGGGGCAGAAGTCGCCAAGGCAGTAAAGCAACTACGTGGCGGTGGAGCCCCAGGGGTGGACAAGATTCGCCCTGGATATCTCAAGGCTCTGGATGTTGTAGGGCTGACATGGCTGACACGCCTCTGCAACATTGCGTGGACATCAGGGGCAGTGCCTCTGGAGTGGCAGACCGGGGTGTGTTCCAACAACAGGGGGATGACACTTGTCAGCCTACCCAGTAAGGTCTACGCCAGGGTGCTGGAGGGGGCATGGGAGCTCTATCAAATAGTGACCTCCAGCTCTTGCTGGGACGGTTCACAGCTGAGTGTGAAGTGGCTGGGATGAGAATCAGCACCTCCAAGTCTGAGGCCATGGTCCTCAGCCGGAAAAGGGTGGATTGCCCACTCCGGGCTGGGGGGGAGTTTAAGTATCTCGGGATCTTGTTCACGGGTGGTGTCAGCAGTGCTTAGCCAGAAAGCAAAGCTCTCGATTTACTGGTCGATGTATGTTCCATCCCTCACTTATGGTCACGAGCTCTGGGTAGTGACCGAAAGAACGAGATCGCGAGTACAATCAACCGAAATGAGTTTCCTCCGAAGGGTGGCTGGGCTCAGCCTTAGAGATAGGGTGAGGAGCTCGGAGATCCAGGAGGGACTCGGAGTAGAGCCGCTGCTCCTCCACATCAAGAGGAGCCAGTTGAGGTGGTTCGGGCATCTGGTATTGTTGCCTCCTGGATGCCTCCCTTGAGAGGTGTTTCAGGCATGTCCAACCGGGAGGAGACCTTGGGGCCGCTCCAGGACACGCTGGAGGGATTACATCACCCGGCTGGCCTGGGAATGCCTCGGGGTTCCCTCGGAAGAGCTGACGAAAGTGGCTGGGGAGAGGACTGTCTGGGCTTCTTTGCTGAGGCTGCTGCCCCCACTAACAGACCCGGATAAGCGGAGGATGAAGAGTACGAGTACGACGAGTCATCATCACCACCACCACCACCACCACCATCACCATCATCCCCACCACCACCACCATCATCACCATCACCATCACCACCACCATCATCATCATCTCACTGATCACTGTGGTAATCTAAAAATATTCCTACTGACTGTTTTTTTCATGACATTTATTCTGAGCACAAATACAAACTGGTCCTGTGAAAATAAAACTGGTCCTGTGGAGGTCAAACTGGACCTGTGGAGGTCAAACTGGTCCTGTGGAAGTCAAATGGGTCCTGTGAAGGTCAAACTTGTCCTATAGAGGTCAACTGGTCCTGTGGAGGTCCAACTGGTCCTTTGGAGGTCAAACTGGTCCTGTGGAGGTCAAACTGGTCCTGTAGAAGTCAAAGTGATCTGAGACTGAGACTGGACGATGATCTGTCGTTGATCCCAGAGGTGTCTGACCAGTATTCAGGTTTATTTCAGATTTAAAGAGTCAACACAGAGGAATTCGCCCTGAAAACATGAAGGTGATCACATGATCAGAAAACATGACGTATGAGGGAAGATGATACATTTTGCTTCACTGTCACCACCACGTGGAGACCAGGTGAGCACATCACCTGATTCGGGACCAGATCCACATTGATACTTGAGAACCTGAAACACAGTATAACTGGACAACGTGGACTGGGACTTTATGGTGGCACAAACCAAGTGTTATAGCCTGCACTATTTAAAAGTTACAAGCAAGAAAAAGGCAAAACAAAAAGTCAGCGAGGTGGAAAATGACCTCCATCTATCAACCTTTGAATATGAGAGCACTTCAGGATCAAAGACAGCTGCAGAGACATCCTGGTGGGTGGAGGACAGTGAAATCCAGCACAGTCCTTAGAATGCACAGAGGCACAGAAACGTGCCTGGAAGCAGGTGAAGAGGGTGAAGCCTGGGGTGTGTAACCAACGTGTGCAGGATATCCTGCAGCATCCTCGCCACTGAGGAGGAAGCAGAAGGTAACACCGCATGTCAGCTGGGAAAGAGACGAGTGATGGGCAGGAACCCAAAGTGAACTGGCCTCAGGCCGGCGAGAAAGAAGTCCATATGGACAACTGATAATTGAGATCTGATTGGCTGAAATACGGCTGACAAAAAGCTGGAGAAGATTTAATGTATGTTTGTGAGCTTCTCTTGATTGTAAGGGTTTAAAGAAAACGTCTTAAAATTCATTTCTGTGAAGAAAACTAGGTTAAATTGTTCTTTTTAAAGTTTAAATTAGTATTTAAGATATAAACTTTAATCTGACTGGATGAGTGAAGACCTGAACATTCACAGAGACTTTCCTCTCCGTGTCATCTATAGTTCAAACAACCAGTGACCAAACATAACAATGTCCAAACATAGTTGAGAAGAAAACACTGAATTTGTCAACAAAGAAGCCTATGAGGTATGAATTTTAAAAAATAATAATAAAATTAAAGATGTTAGTAAGTAGCATCTACCAGGGTCCACGCAGACCAAATTATTTAAATGTTTTAAATGTAACTGTTCACATTTGTGGCACACACTGGTGGTAGAATATCCCAAAACTGGTTAGAGCACACATGTGCACCAAGGCTGGTCACGATTTCTTCAGCCATCTTTGATTTCTGAGTATTTATGTAAAATTGAACAAAAAGAAAAATGTTTGAATAATTATAGTTTTGAAATGGATTAACGTGTCAAAGTCTCCATGACAATGTTAGATCAGCAATGTCACAGAGAATACTGTAACGTTTCCGGACCACTGTATCGATGGTCTGGGATGAGTTTGTAACAATATGATTTAGGAAAATGTTTTGAAAAAGTTAAAGAAATTGACATTTTTAGAGCAGAGGAGCGAGCAAAGCCATTACTGAGGTAACTGCATTTTTTTTATGTTATAGCGCCACCTTGAGGTAAAGCAGGGTCATTTTTGAGCCTGAGTAGCAGGTGGAACCAAACCTAGGGATAGGGTGCATGAACAATCAATCAATCAATCAATCTTTATTTCAGACTCAAAAATAGGTCCATATAAAATATAATAAAAATAGACGACATACACACAAAATACAAGTCAGGATAAAAAATACACCTAAATAACATACAAACACGCTTGCCAGTGTCTCCAGAAACTAGAATAATATCTGGTACTGCTCTTTTTAGGCATGGTTAAAGCCATAATAATTTCAATGTTAGAGTCATTCAGCCTTGCCATAAAATTAAACATAAAATTCCTGAGGACAGCATCTAAGGTGGGAACACCACTACACACAAACAGCTGACTGGAACCACTGAGGGACCTTCAGTAAAATTCGAAGTGCATCATTGTATGCCACCCGTAGCTTACGATAGTTAGCCCTACTGTAGCTGCACCACAGGTGGGTAGTGTACAGTGGAGTCCAATAGGCTTTAAACAAAGCAATTTTAACATCATCAGTACACATAAAAAAATCTATGCGCCAACATATCAGCTTGTGCATACAGTTTACAATATTGCCTTTGAATATCGTCATTATCACAAAGGTCGTCCCTGATGATGTGACCAAGATATTTCACCTTATCAACAACATTCAACTCTATGTCTGCCAAGAAAAAAGTAGGGAATGTTCTTTTCTGGTCCTCTTTAGTCTTTAAAATCACGATCACACTCTTTTTAGAGTTAAATTTAACTTCAAACTGGTTTTGATAATCTGAGCAAACTCTAAGCAGTTGCTGCAAACCAGCAGAATAGGGAGACATGGTGACCAAATCATCAGCATACAGTAAATGATTTACAAGCTTTTCTCCTACCATACAGCTAGTCCCACACCCTTTAAGCCTTTTAGAGAGCTCATCCATGTATAGATTAAAAAGAATAGGTAAAAGAATCCCACCCTGCCTAACCCCATTGGTCACCAGGAAGGGCTCAGATATGACATTACCCCATCTTACTTGCATGGTTTGATGTGAGTACCAATAATGTAGAATCCGTATTAAATAAGGAGGGATCCCTCGCTCTTGTAACTTTTTAAACAATTTCCCATGATTAATGCGGTCAAAGGCTTTAGAAGCGTCCAAGAATTACATAAACATGGTAGAGTTCTGTTTACTATAGCTACTGACAGTCTCTTTCAGAGCATATATATATATATATATGTCAGTGCCATGTTTACTTTTAAGTCCAAACTGATCATCTGTGGTGCCAATATATTCATCCAACCTATCCAGCAAGATTCTTTCTATCACTTTTGATAATACACTAGCCAGAGCAATGGGCCTATAGTAGTAAGTGCTGGACATCTTCCCTGTTTTATCTTTAACTACTGGCACCAGCAGGACTGAGAACATGGAGTCAGGTAGTATACCTTGCACCAGCATTGCCGTGAAGCACAAAGCAAGTAATACAGAAACTCTGTGACATGAAAATTTCAAATGTTCTGCAGAGATCTAATCAAGGCCACAGGATTTATTTAAAGCCAATTTCCCGATGGCATAACTGACATAATCAGGCCTAATGACCACATTATCATGGGAATCATTACCAACAAAAACATCAGTTTTGACACAGTTAAAAAGCTCCATGCAATGTCTTCTCCATAATTCTGCAATATTTACACTGCCAGTGACCCCCTCCATACTAGGGGGCAAAGGTCTTTTACTATGATTCATAATCTTGATTTCTTTCCAGAAATCTTTAACATCATTTTGTTGCATCTTCCTAGCCAGTGCATTTGCTCTCGGAGTCAGTTCATTCCTTTTAATAAATAGTACTGCATATTTGAACCGAGTGACAGCCTGCTTTTTAATTTCACACTCAGGTCCATGCCTTGATTTACCTGCAATAATCCAATTTTTAAAGGCTTCTTTAGCTTCCTGGTGAAGTTCATCCACATGCTCATTCCAGCCTGGCCTGAAATTATGCTGTTTTGCCCTTCTCTGAATGAATGGTTTACTAGCCTCATTCAGACCCTGCACAATTCTGTCATACAGTACACATAGTTCCTCTTTGTGATTTGACTTACCACAGTTAATATTACCACACATTATAGCATCATATGGAATTTCAAAGTTCCCTATGCTCTTAGTCAAGTTATGATAATATAATTGGTCATTCTCTGAGAGTTTAGCCCACTCAATTTTCTTACCATGATTAACCTGATTATCATTAGTGGTAATGTTGGTATGTTTTCTACATTCAGCATAATGGAGACAGGCATGTGGTCTGTTGTTGCAAGACCATGCAAAATCTCAACTTTATCTACACATTCGTGGGCATCAGCTGTACTAATACAATGATCTAGCCAAGATGTTGTGTTCCAAGCCTCACTGACGTATGTATAGCTATCTGTCGGCAAGAGGATCTTACTAGTTAAAAAAAGCTTATTACCATGACAAATTGGCCAAACACAGACTTCCCATCAGAGATATCGGCATTCATATCACCCATTACATAAATACAGGCACATTCATTTTTCTCAATAAAAGAGCCAATAAAAGCAAGCTTTTGAAGATATTTGTCCTCTTTACTGGGGCATTCATAGGGTGTGTAAACATTTAAAAGTATTAAAACATATTATAAGAAACTTTTATTGCAATACATCAGTCTACACTCAATCTAATCACACTGATCAGACGGTCATATTTTTATGCCACATTATGGCCAGACCGTCAGGTATTCTGCCATGAACCAACCCCAAGCTCAAATCTGTGGTGGACACTTCTAACTTCTAACCGAGAATATTAACAATAATAAGAAGGAAGAAAAATGACTAATGGGGATAAAAACAAAAGGGCTCCAGCAGAGAGTGTTGGACCGCTAAAAAAAAAACATTAAATAAAGACTCATATAAAAGTTAGTTTAAAAATTAAAGTAATTTCTGATGGGAGATGTAACTGTGGTTGCAAAAGTCTTCAAAAGTAAAACAGGAGCCAGAACCTTCTCAGGCTCCAAGAGGCAGGACTAGACTGAAGACCTTCTTCTTTGATAAAGCTTATAGTTAAGGCTGACTCTTAAAGTTGGGGCTGACTCTTATAGTTAGGGCTGACTCTTATAGTTAGGGATGACTTACAGTTAGGAGTGACTTGTAGTTAGGGTTGACTCTTATAGTTAGGGCTGGCTCTTATAGTTAAGGCTGACTCATATAGTTATGAGTGACTTATAGTTAGGGTTATAATAAATAATAATAATAAATTTTATTTGTATTGCACTTTACATTTTAGCAATCTCAAAGTGCTACAGAGTAGAGAAAAACAAACAAACCAGAAGGGGAAAAAAAAAGCAATTGAAACAGAATTAATACAATTTAAAAAAAAATATTAAAAATGATTAGAAACAATCAATAGTTAAAAGGAGAACCTACAAAAGACATTTAGCAGAATGCTTTTGTGAAAAGATAGGTTTTTAGGTCTTGTTTAAAAACATCAGTAGTCTGTGGGGCCCTGAGGTGGCCAGGGAGGGCGTTCCACAGCCTCGGAGCAGCAGAGGAAAAGGTCTGGTCACCCATGGTGCAGAGCTTGGTTCTGGGGGCTTGGAGGGTGTTTGTGGTTGTAGAACGGAGGATGCGTGAGGAGGTCTGGCGGTCGAGGAGTTCCTTGAGGTCAAGGGGGGCGTGTCTGTGAATGCACTGGTGGGTGAGGAGGGACACCTTGTACTTGTGCAATTCTGAGTGGAACAGGGAGCCAGTGAAGCGATTTCAGGATGGGGGTGATTGAATGTGTTTGCGCACCCTCATCAGGACTCTGGCAGCGCTGTTCTGGATGTATTGCAGTCTCTGTATGCTCTTGCCAGAGATCCCGATGAGGGTTGACTCTTATAGTAAAGGTTGGCTCATATAGTTAGGGCTGACTCTTGCCGTTATGGCTGACTTACATTTAGTACTGACTCTCATAGTTAGGGCATATTCTTAGGATGGACTCTTATATTTAGGACTGGGTCTTATAGTTAGGAAGGACTCTGATAGTAAGCACTGGATCTTATAGTTAGGGCTATTTCTTATATTTAGGAGTGGCTCTTATAACTAGGGCTGACTCTTATAGTTAGGAGTGGCTCAGGCTTGTCTTGGACCAGCCCCTAGTGAGGCTGATACAGACTCAGTCTGCTGGTGGACTTCCATCGTCTCTCACTGATCTGCAGTCTCCTGCTGTATTCCTTTTATGATTAATAAAGTAATGATCTCGTCCATCAGACTTTATTGTACAGTATATGATAGTCACTGGTGATGGGATGTCAGTACATCTCTTCTGTCCTCAGAATCCAAAGTGTCTCTGATAGCATTTTTCATCTGTACAGCAGTGTGCCTCCTCATTCCTGTAGAAATGATTGTGGCCATAACATTCTGTGAGATGGAGGAAGTAGCAGTAGCTTACAGTGAAGAGGTTCAGCACCTGACAAGCTGGTGTCTTCAAAATAACCTGGACTTGAATACCAATAAAACCAAGGAAATCTTAGTGGACTTCAGGAAATCCAACCACACTGGGCACTCTGCCCTCTTTATCCATGGGGAGGAGGTTGAGAGGGTAGAGAGCTTTAAGTTCCTTGGAGTTCACATCTCGGGCGACCTCACCTGGACCACACACGTCTGTCCGTTCTGGAAGAGGGATCCCTCCTCAGTTGCTCTTCCTGAGGTGTCTACCTCTAGATACAGGACAATGAAATCCAAAATAAGCAGATTGAAAAACAGCTCGGAACACAAAGGATTCACCAGAGAGAGTGGAAATCAGTTTCATGTCCTGAGTGTTTAAAAAAATGCCGTGTTTTGTTGTCTGTTGCTAAAATTCAGTTTCACTCTGTCAGATGCCCCATAACCCTAACCCCTGCAGGTCTGTAAACTCTTTAAACCTGAGAACCATCGCACTGATGAATGATCAGTCTTTGTTCTGTTTGCATCGTCCTATACTGATCCACCTCAACTTCAGTACTCTAACCCCCCCCCCCCCACACACACAGACACACACAGACACACACATTGTGAGCTGGAGAACGTTGTTGTTTCCACTCGGCTGATTTTTGGTGTCACACAAGAGAAGAAAAGGAACAAGAGGGAGGGAGGAGTAAGAGCTGAACCAAAGAGGAGGGAGGGAGGAGGAAGAGCAGTAGAAAGAGGGAGGGAGGAGGAAGAGCTGAACCAGAGAGAGGAGGGAGGGAGGAGGAAGAGCAGCAGAAAGAGGTTGGGAGGAGGAAGAGCATGAGCATGACCATAGAGGAGAGAAGGAGGAGGAATACCAGCACCAGAGAGAGGAGGGAGGGAGGAGGAAGAGTAGAACCAGAGAGAGGAGGGAGGTGGAAGAGCAGCAGAAAGAGGGAGGAGGAAGAGGAGCAGAGAGCAGCAGAGACGACAGATGAAGAAAGGAGTGTGGAGCCATCAGCAGGTTAACGGACAGATCAGGTCATTAAAGAGTTAACGAGGAAGAGGAGGAGGAGGAAGAGGAGAGCGTTTGAAAGATGGAGACTGACGAGAATCTGGTCAACGTTTTTCTGGTGCTGCTCATCGGATCTCACCTCACCGTGGTAACGATGTGTTTCTATTTATACTCTATTATGTACTACTGTGTTCTATTGTGTTCTATTCCTGTCCTGTTCTAATGTGTTCTACTGTGTTCTATTCCTGTCCTGTTCCACTGTGTTCTATTCTACCCTGTCCTGTTCCACTGTGTTTTATTCTACCCTGTCCTGTTCTACCGTGATCTATTCCTCTCCTGTTCAACTGTGTTCTATTCTACCCTGTCCTGTTCCACTATGTTCTATTCTACCCTGTCCTGTTCCACTGTGTTCTATTCTACCCTGTCCTGTTCCACTGTGATCTATTCCTCTCCTGTTCCACTATGTTCTATTCCTGTCCTGTTCCACTGCGCTCTATTCTACCCTGTCCTGTTCTACTGTGATCTATTCCTCTCCCGTTCCACTATGTTCTATTCCTGTCCTGTTCCACTGTGTTCTATTCTACCCTGTCCTGTTCTACTGTGATCTATTCCTGTCCTGTTCTACTGTGTTCTGTTCTTCCCTGCACTGTTCCACTGTGTTCTATCCCTGTCCTGTTCCACTGTGTTCAATTCCTGTCCTGTTCTACTTTGTTCTATTCTACCCTGTCCTGTTCCACTGCGTTCTATTCCTGTCCTGTTCTACTGCGTTCTATTCTACCCTGTCCTGTTCCACTGTGTTCTATTCCTGTCCTGTTCTACTGTGTTCTATTCCTGTCCTGTTCGACTGTGTTGTATTCCTGTCCTGTTCCACTGTGTTGTATTCCTGTCCTGTTCCACTGTGTTCTATTCTACCCTGTCCTACTGCGTTCTATTCCTGTCCTGTTCTACTGCATTCTATTCTACCCTGTCCTGTTCCACTGTGTTCTATTCCTGTCCTGTTCCACTGCATTCTATTCTACCCTGTCCTGTTCTACTGTGTTCTATTCCTGCCCTGTTCTACTTTGTTCTATTCTAACTTGTCCTGTTCCACTGTGTTCTATTCCTGTCCTGTTCTACTTTGTTCTATTCTACCCTGTCCTGTTCCACTGTGTTCTATTCTAACCTGTCCTGTTCCACTGTGTTCTTTTCCTGTCCTGTTTTACTGTGTTCTATTCCTGTCCTGTTCCACTGTGTTCTATTCTTGTCCTGTTCCACTGTGTTCTATTGCTGTCCTGTTCCACTGTGTTCTGTTCTACCCTGTCCTGTTCTACTGTGTGGTGGATATCTCGTGTTTCTATATATATTGTACTGTGTTCAATTGTACTCCCACTTGAAGCTGTGTAACAACACTCTACTGAGTTCTACTGACGTTCCTTTTGATAATTTAACTGACAGCTTCTGATTGATCGATTGGTCGATCAATAATGAAACGTCAGAGATTTGAACAATTAATTAGTTCTCAGATTCAACTCATTTTTCAGATTTAAATGAAGCAATGCCATCATGCACCTCTCCATCACACAGGAACAGATCTAATCACAGGTGCTGCCTTGCTCAGCGGTTCAGATGGAATCATACCTGTGACAAACATATCAATAATCACATCAAGGTTTTTAATTGGATACAGAGTTTATTCAGATTTTTGTCATCAGACGTTAATAACTGTGAAAAATCCAGATTATTAAACAGATTAAAATCAGAGACAGAAAATGATCCAGCAGATTTTTTTCTGTAGGATTTTTGATGCGTTTCATTTATAACTTTTAAACTTTGTTTATTTTAACTCAACGTTGTCTGAATATTATTATATATCATAATATATCAGTATAAATATAATCAATACGGAGTGTTCTTGACGAATCCACGACTGATGTTTCTGTTTTTAATTAAACTGATTTAATGTTTTTATTCTGATGCATCACAAAAGTTTTATCAGAAATATTTTTATTTAAATTCACATTAAAAATAATTTATAATAATATATTATATATTATATAAATGATTATATAATAATAATTACTGCATTATGACAAACGTTCAAGTTTCACAGTCGAATACTTAATTTCTCTGAATCATGAAGAAAATAACAGGCTTCACACATTTTTAACACTTTTTCATTTGCACACATTTTTAACACTTTTTTATTAACACGTTTGGTTTCTTCATCAGTCATCACCCTCCTCCCATCCCAGGGTGGAGAGAGAGGATAGAGACAGACAGAGACAGAGAGACAGACAGAGACAGAGAGAGGCAGAGACAGATAGAGAAAGAGACAGAGACAGACACAGAGATGGACAGAGAGAGAGAGAGAGAGATAGAGACAGACAGAGACAGAGAGACAGACAGAGACAGAGAGAGGCAGAGACAGATAGAGAAAGAGACAGAGACAGACACAGAGATGGACAGAGAGAGAGAGAGAGATAGAGACAGACAGAGAGAGAGAGACAAGAGACAGAGAGAGAGAGAAAGACAGAGAGAGAGAGAGAGAGAGAGAGAGAGAGAGAAAGACAGAGACAGAGAGAGACAGACAGAGAGATTAAACTGTGTAACTCTGTACATTCACTGCAGCGACGTGTTTGACTCGATATGACATCAGAGAGGAGATGGAGTCTCTGTTCCAAAAACTAACCCTTCTATAAAATATCAAATATCGACAATAAAGTCTTATTATTATAAATTATTATTAAACACTGATAATTAAACCAGGGTACATAAATCAGCATGTGATTCTGAGTTCAGCCTGCAGAGGGCAGCAAACACAGAGGGCAGCAAACACAAATGACAACAACGTGACTTCCTGTTTGTTTGAATTAGGACGGGTCTTTGTGTCCTTGAGCAGGATTGGAGGAGTTAAAGTCTGATGTCTAACTGACTGACAGTGTTTGTCTTTGATTGATTGATTGGTTGATTGATTGATTGATTGGTTGGACTCTGCACTGCAATTATTACAGTCATCAACGTCTTTTTTTTCACAGTTGTCCTCCAATTTCCTGTCTGACAGGTGGGTCCTTCTGCCCCTGAGGAGGGCTGGCAGGTGTACAGTTCGGCTCAGGACTCTGAAGGTCGATGTGTTTGTACGGTGGTCGCTCCCCAGCAGACGGTCTGCTCCAGAGATGCACGAACCAAACAGCTGCGACAGCTTCTGGAGAAGGTACAGCGCACCATTACTGATGATAATGCTGCTAACCCTACCCCCCCCACCCTAATCCCCCTACCCTGACCCCCCTACCCGAACGTTGGCAGCAGCGTCATGTGTTGTGACGTGTTTGTGTCGTCCAGGTTCAGAACATGAGTCAGTCCATCGAAGTTCTGGACCAGCGAACTCAGAGAGATCTGCAGTTTGTGGAGAGGATGGAAATTCAACTGAAAGGGCTTGAAAACAAATTCAAGCAGGTGGAAGACGGACATGAGAGCAACATCGCCAGACAGTACAAGGTACGGCCCACATAATCACATGATGACTCATCTCAGCCTTCCGGACATCATGTCACTTACTAACCAAAGCTCTCTTTAAACTGAAGTATTTCATTTAAGAGGTGAACCAGTTCTCAAACTGTCCTGTCTGCACTTTTTGAAGTGTTTGTGATGTTGTCTCTGAGTCTGTCTCTGAGTCTTGACTGAATCTGAGGGTGTCCAGTGAAGATGGACAACTGAAGCTACTGCTCATGTTTCACTCTAACCAGGGCTCATGTTTTGCTGTAACTGGCAGCAATATGTACATTTTTAACCGGTTTGGCACGTCTAAATATATGGTTAAATGTTTAAACTTTATGGAAATGCTACACATCGTTAGCTCTCTTAGATTGACCACAATTCAATCATTAAATTCAACGAACAGAATCTATGAGCACCAAAGCATTATTCATGTCAAATCTACCAACCGTGTAAACAAGAGAGATGTAAAAAAAAAATGCTGACTTGCTACATTTGAAGCGATCGTAAAAAGCAAATATGTGTCCACTTCTCACTCATTTAAATTGTTTTAGTTTGTACGAGTGGACAGATCAAAGGGATCATGAAAGCTTTTTATTTAGAACGAATCTAAGTTGTAAACATTGTTGTAGGAGGTGTTAACTGTTTATGCTAGCTTTGTTTGTCATACTGACTGCAGTTCTTCTGATCAATGTTTTTTTTGTTGTCCTGCCTTGTGTTGTTGAGTACATTTGTTTTTGTGACCTCATTATGTATTTCTCACTTTGGGACTTGTGATGGCCGAAAATGAAAAAATTAATCTTTTTGAATGACTGTTTTTAGTGTCCGATACGTTCTGGTTCAGCCTGTCGAACCGATCAGTGGTCATGAATCCCTGATTTTTCTCACTTGCTGTTATTGCAGGGTAGAGTTCATGCTAACAATGCCTGCTACAGTGAGTGAACAAGAATCTATTGAATAGGATGGTAGGTCAGACGGCGTAGCAGCTTCGCTCGCTGAATGAAACCAAACAAACAATTCTCGTGAAGTTTGATGTACATCAATAGTTTAGAGATGTCGACACATGTTGGGTTTATGTGGCCAATACATTTATGCTTATCATTGAAGCACAGGCTCATCATTCAGAAAATAGGATTGAAAAAATAGATGTTTTACAATGCATCCCGAAATAATACTGACTTTCTGTTTCCTGAAATACCAGATGATAAAACTACAGTTTATATTTCATGAATAACTTTAAATCAATCAATCAATCAATCAATTTTATTTATAAAGCCCAATATCACAAATACAATTTGCCTCACAGGGCTTTACAGCATACGACATCCCTCTGTCCTTTAGACCCTCACAGCGGACCCTTAAAGCATTCAGTTGATACCAGAACTGCTCCAACACAGTGCAGTAATGACTCTGAAGGAACGAGTGAGGAACAATTAAATGGGACCTCCTTCAGCCGAGGCCAAGGTTGCATTCAGGTGTTCCTCAGATAGTCGTTCTTCCAACTTTGCTGTGTTCCTGTGAAGTTATAATGTGGAAACAACACTAACACTGCAAAGATGGATTTTATTGCTCAGAGCGTTAACATGTTATTGATTAGTAAGGACAAAGGAAATGGAAAAAATTGAAAATGACGCGTGCGTTTAATCAGCAGGTATAATCATTACTACGCATGAATAAATCACCCAGTTGCTTGATCCAAAAATAGCTGAGGTGAGTGAGTGCGCTGCAGGACCATCAGAGCAGCATCAAGGCCTACGGTGATTTAAAGCTAAAGTTAAAGTCCCACTGATTGTCCCACACCTGAGTGTGTGAAATTTGTTCTCCACATTTGACCCACCCCCTGAAGGAGTGGTGAGCAGCAGCAGTGCCGCGTTCGGGAATCATGTGGTGATGAATTACGGTGGCGGAGCGCATACACAAACACTTAGGAGGAGATATGTGCTCTCAAATCAAACTTTTTACAAGGATTATTCAATTACCTGAAGTGTCTTGAAACAAATTTCACCGCTGATTGTTTTCTTGATAGGCTCTGATTTTTAATTTGGATACTTTTTTTCCCGACTTGGCTAAACAATTGAGAGCGGTTACGCACCGTCCATGTGGATGAACTTGTATGAACCTGAGTTGATTAATGAAGTAACTTGAAGTCAGAAAGAAAGTAGGAAAACTGTTTCCAAACACTTTGATGATGTATTTGGATGTTTATTTGTGAATGAAATGGCAAGTTCTGACGAGTCAGAAACGACTCCCATTAAAGACATGGATGAGGCTGCAGCGCGTCTGTGCTCATCTAGAGCATCATACTTTGATGAAGTGAAAAGAGTAAAGATAAAGATAAAATGATTACTCTTTTACTTTTATTATTATTATCTTATTATGCCAACTGAAGAATTCAATTTGTTTATGAGCTCTTTTCCCTAGAGCAGAAACTGACGCAAATGAGCTCATTAATCAATGAGGGGGAAAACATGATTTGACGATTAGTTGGCTAAAGGAAAAATCTGTCAAATCAGATTCAACTATGAAAATTCTTAGTTGGGGACACCCCTAATTCCAACACCACATGAGCACAGCACGAGGCTGTGGAGGTAACTGTGATGTGTGCTGCTTTTCACTCAGAGAGTGATAGATCATCAGTCAGCGACATTTCTGTAACTTTGTCCTAAGATTAAAAAACCTATGTATGCGCTGAATTGATGCATTCTAAAGGAATCATTAACCTTAGTCATGGAAACTTAACATTAAAATATCAGAGGTTTGATACTTTTATACAAATCAACTAGAAACATGAAAGCGTCCTGTTCAGAAGGCCGATGGGCTCAAGTGTCTTTACAGCCCCCGTACTCTGAGGCTCAGTCACAGTCTTTATGTATGTATGTATTGTGGTTGATATTTGAAAAAAAAAAAAACCCCAATGTGAATCTTTTTCTTCCAACACCGTCTGGGTCCGGACCCAGACAGAGAGGGATGTCAGGTCAACAAGGGGGACTTATTTTGGAAGGATATCCAAGTTGTCCTTCCTCGTCCCCTTGCCTCTTCCCCGGCCTCCCTCGTTCCCCCTTAAATTCCCTTGCGCCGATAGCCCCCACCCTGTTAGGACATGGTGTCAGTTCTCAGTACAGATCGGTGTGAACTGGTTCAATATCGTCATGATCTACAGTGTCTGAAAAACGTGACTCGTGTTGTTAAAGTTATTTATGAAACGCAGTCGAGTCAACAAACACCTTCAGATGTCTGATATCTGGACTGTAACTGAACTCTGCTGTCTGTCTGTCTGTCTGTCTGTCTGTCTGTCAGTCCATCAAAGCAAAGATGGAGGAGTTACGACCTCTGATCCCAGTCCTGGAGGCCTACAAGGCGGATGCTCTACTGGTCCGACAGTTTAAGGAGGAGGCGGCGAACGTGACAGAGCTGCTGGGATCACTGCAGGAACAGCTGGGAGGTCTTGACTACCAGGAGCTCCACAGCCGAGTGATGAATTTAGAGGACCGGCTGAGGGCCTGCATGCAGAGGCTGGGTGAGTAAACAACAAACAAACAAACAAGCAAACAAACAAACAAACAAACAAAAGGGGGCCAGTAATTAAACAGAAAGCAACTTATGGAATTCAGGATTTCTTTTCGACATTAAAATTGGTTTTTTTTCAGTTTGTTTGTTTTGGGTCCACCACAAAAAGTAAACGTGCATATTAACAACAAAAATACTTTCGACCTGCAGCACTGAATAAACTGTGCAGTGTGACTCCCAAACAAACACCCAGCTGAGCTGATGCTGGATTTGTTGGAACTTTAAGAATAAAACAGAACCAAACAAACGTCTTCTGCCAACAGTACGAGTGATTTCTGCAACATAACCACTTCATCCTGTCAGGGGTCACGGGGGTGGTGGGGGTGGAGCCTATCCCAGCAGACACTGGGTGAGAGGCGGGTTTATCCTGGACAGGTTGTCATTCTGTGACAGGGCTGTCTTACTGTCATCTTATTTTATTTTATTTTATTTTATTTTATGTTATTTATTTAGAAAATCAGGACAATGCATATTAATCAACATGTACGGCAGTAGCTACATGTAAATATGCCAGATTGTAGCTCAGGGGCTAATTTCCATCTGGAGTCCTTTAGGCAGGTTGATGTTACATTACAAAAGAACAAGAGATATACAGTATTAGAAGTTTGTTAATTAAAACAAAAAAAGAAAGAAAAAGCAGATAGAAAAAGAAAACAGGACAATGCATAAGTATGCGTTAATACAGAGAGTTAATACAGTACAGCATGCAGTTAGAGGTGATTGCACATTGGGTTAGCTCTAAGCCACACCTTCAGGTGGCTCTTGAAAGTAGCCAGGGTGGGACATTCCATTATGGTAGACGGTAGTTTGTTCCAAGCTGCACTCCCTTTAATAGACAGGGCGTTTTGGTTGAAGGAGGTTTTTGTGAAGGTAACCTCACAGTCCTTGTTAGCAACAACTCTGGTGGTCTGTGTCTGTCTGTATCTAATAAACTCTTTCAGTGGGGGTGGTGCCAGGTCGTGCCAGCAATTTATATATTAGGCATACAGAGGAGAATTTACAAAATTTAAGAAAACTCAGCAAGTTATATTTGACTAAGTTGTCGCAGTGATGATGAGAAAAAGATTTTTTGTCTAGACTTTTGAGTGCTTTTTTGTACAGAAGCTCAACTGGTTTCAGGATAGTAGAACCATGGACCAGCTGGTGATGCAGTAGCTAACATGTGAAAGTATCATAGAGTGCAAAAACATTGGAGCAGCTGCAGCTGATAGGGAACCTTTGATTTGCTTAAAGTTATTAAGATGGAATTTAATTTTTTTGGATAACATTTTAACATGGTTCTTGAAAGAGAGTTTAGAGTCTATAATCACACTAATGTATTTAAACTCATTAACAACATTCAACTCTTGTGTGTCCAAAAAAACACCAGAGTGAGAAAGTATGGTAGTAGAAAGTTGCTTCGACAAAAATAAACAGCTTTTTGCATTTAAGATAAGACACAATCTAGTAAGCCATGTTTGTATGTGTGTAAGAGCTATTGAGAGCACATGTGCTGCCTCCTCAGAATTTTTAGCTTTAGTAAGAATTACAGTGTCGCCAGCGTAAAGCTGGACATCCACATGTAAACAAAGATCAGGTAAATCATTAATATACAATGAAAATAAAATGGGTCCCAGTATGGACTCTTGGGGGATCCCTACTGGACAACCCATGTAAGAGAAGCTGGCAACGTCCACCACAGTGCATTGTTCTCTGTGCGACAGGTATGAGTCAAACCAATTAATAGCTTGGGTAGAAAAATTTAATCGGGACAATTTAGATTGATTTTATGAAGAAAGAGTTAAATTCTTGAGCCAGGACAGCAGGGTTTTCTCACCAGCTGATTGTTTTTAATTCCAAACCTTTAGTTTCCAGCTTGGGTTGTTTCCCTGTCAATTTGTTCATATTCCGCCATATTTATTTGGTTTTACCTCTAGCGTTCTCAATAATTTGGATAAAAAAAATTAGCTTTGGCCTTGATTAATTCTGACGTCACTTTGTTTGTGGCTGCTGTGAAGTTGAGTCTGTCTGTAATAATTCCAGACTTAATAGATTTTCTAAGCAATTGATCCCTAAGCTTCATTAGTTTTAGGCAGTCAGAATTGAGCCAGGGGAGAGAGGTGGACTTCTTTCTCCCATGGCGCCCCCTCCTGGAGAAAGAGAGGACGACGTCTTTGACTTTCGAAATAAATAAGTCACTTCCAGTGTCTGCATCATTGCATTCCATAAAGCCAGTCCAGTCAATATCTTTTAGAGCTCTATCCACATTCCAATTGATTCTTGGGGATTGTCATATTAAGAGAACGGTTGGTTGGAGTATGACACAGTTTTTTTGAGCGTTTGACTTTTCTGGAGAAGGAGATTGCATTATGGTCTGAGAGACCTGTTAACAGGTTGTCGGTGTTCCTGATTCTTTCCTGTTTATTGGTGAAATTGATGTTGAAATCGCCAAAGAGGAGGATTTCTTTTTTATGAATACATGAAGTAAGGAGTGCTTTGAACTGGTCATAAAAATCGATGTTAGTTGTAGGTTTGCGATAGATGCAGATAACTATCAGAGACATCTATCTCGGAAGGGAGATGTTTACACCAGTGCACTCAAGTATGATGTTGCTAGGCCATATAATCTGATTGCATTTCAATTTGTTCTTTACATGCAGAAGATTGCCCCCACCCTTTCCCTGACCTCTATCTTTCCTGAACGTTTTGTAGTCTGTTAGTAACACAGCAGCTTCGGGTGAGGAGCTGGTGAGCCACGTTTCAGATAAACACATAAAATTGATGTTAGAAATGAATGTTCAATCTGCTGTCCTTTTGGCACCAGGCTGCTAACATTTAAATGGCCCCCAAACCACCCCCGTATTTTATACCCTGGATCCCAGATAGTCCTAGCTTGATTAAGTGTCCTGAAAAATTTAAGTCGTTTATGTTGTGAGGATGCCCTGCATCTCTCTCTCTCTGTCTCTCTCTCTCTGTCTCGCTCTCTCTCTCTCTCTTTCTCATTGTGTCATACAGATTAGTGTTAATTTATTATGCTGATCTGTTCTGTACGACATCTATTGCACGTCTGTCCGTCCTGGAAGAGGGATCCCTTCTCAGTTGCTCTACCTGAGGTTTCTACCATTTTTTTCCCCTGGTAAAGGGTTTTTTTTGGGGAGTTTTTCCTTATCCGCTGTGAGGGTCTAAAGGACAGAGGGATGTCGTATGCTGTAAAGCCCTGTGAGGCAAATTGTATTTGTGATATTGGGCTTTATAAATAAAATTGATTGATTAATGATGTTTTTTGAGTACTGGGTTACAGATCTTACGTGTGCTAGTGTGTGGGAGCTGTCCTTTTGGTCGGAGCATTGTGGTGGTGACCTCCTGCTTTGTTTCTGGTTTCCGGCTCAATCCCGCTGGGTGACCCACTGTTGAGCTGATGTTGGCTGGGTGTAGCGTCTTCTCCTCGCTGGTGTTGTCCGAGGGCAGTGCTGCAGTTTTCACCACTGCGGCGCTGCCCTTGCTTTCAAAGCTGTGAACACCACAAACAAAACTTTGTGTACCCCCTGAAATCTGAGCCACAGTTTGTATCTTGTATTTTATTTTTCAGCATGTGGAAAACTGACGGGAATCTCTGAGCCAATCACCATGAAGACATCTGGATCCAGGTTTGGATCGTGGATGACCGATCCACTCGCTCCAGCTGGGGACAACAGAGTGAGTCTCATCACCACAATACAACAGCAACACTTAAATGCAGAGTCAGTTTTATCTGAGCTTTGAGATAACAGATTTCTAACGTACAGTCTTCGTGAGCTCTGAAAGATGAGGCTATTTGCAGGATCTTATAAAAGACAACATCCAGGTGCATAATGGGAAATGTAGGCTGCAGTGGTTTTGGAGTAACAGTGAAAATATCTCCAGCTCAGGCTGTTCTGTGATGTTTGTACACAGTAAACAAACAACTACAAACAAGAACAACACATCTGAACAAGGCAAACACAGACAGTGATGACGATGTATAGATATCTGTTCATATATGTTCTGATATGTGTGTGTGTATACATGTACAGATATATGTGTATATGTTCAGATATGTGTATATGTGTACATATGTATGTATGTATATACCTACAGATATATATGTATATATGTGCAGATATATGTGTATATGTGTACTGACATATTTAAATATATACACTGATATATATGTGTGTATATATATATATATATATATATATATATATATATATGTATGTATGTATGTATGTATGTATGTGTACATTTATGTTCAGATATATGTGCATATATTGACAAAGTGGGTGGCAGTAGTTATGTTTCCATCGAAAAGTGATTTGAATCATTGGGAAATGCGCATTAAAAGAAATACGAATCCTGTGTGTTTACATTAAATATACGGACTTTGGTGAAAACTATGAACTTGCGTGAGTTTTCCGCAGACCCGGAAACAAAACAAGTGTCGCATTCTTCGTCTATGTTTGTGGCGGTTGACAATCAGTTTGTACATGCATAATCGCCTTCCCGACCCGGAGTGTGGATATCACCATGGAGAGAGGTACGTTATGTCAGACTTAATTCAAACATAACCATTTCCACCTCCCGTTTTGCGAAATCAACATTTTTTTTAATCAACCAAAACGCGGCTAAAGTGAGCATATTTTAGTTTGTGCGAATCAGGGGAATTCGAATTTTGTTGTTTCCATGATAATTTTCCAATGCGATACTGTTCGATGTGCATCTAAACAGGCTAATGGAAACATGGCTAGTAGCTCAGTCCATAGGGATTTGGGTTGGGAAGTGGAGGGTTGCCTGTTCAAGTCCCCGTTTGGACCAAATATGGAGTGTGGACTGGTGGTTGGAGAGGTGCCAGTTAACCTCCTAGGCACTGCTGAGGTTCCCTTGAGCAAGGCACCAAACCCCCCCAACTGCTTGGGATGCCTGACCAAGGCAGCCCCCTCATTCTGACATCTGTCAACTTTGTGCATGTATAGTTCATGTTTGTGCATGTGTGTGTCTTTCAGACCTGTGTGTTAATGACAATGACAAAAGAGTGAAAAAATTGAATTTCCACTCAGGGGGATTAATAAAGTAAGTATGTATATATATATATATATATATATATACATATATATGTACAGATATGTGTTTATATGTACAAATGTGTGCAGATATATGTGTTTACATAGACATATATGCATATGTGTATATATGTACAAATATGTGTTTATATGTACAGATATGTGTGTTTATATGTACAGATATATGTGCACAGATATATGTGTATATATATCCAGATATATGTGTACATACAGTATATGTACACTGAAGTGCAGTGGATGTTCGGTGTTCCAGGATTATTAGAGAATGATGGTCTGTCAGGTGTCGACTGTCAGTTTTTATTTTATGTTTACTAGTACTACTACTACTACTACTACTATACTATGTTTAATATGATGATGACATCATCATCATTACGTTACGTGTTTATGGAATATGGTCATATGTCATGCTATCACGCTGACACAACAAATAAAAAAAATCAATACATATGTTTAGATTATATATTTTTTTGCCTTACAGGTGTGGTACATGGATGGTTACCATAACAACCGCTTTGTCAGAGAGTATCAGTCAATGTACGACTTCATGACGACAGATAACTTCACGTCTCACCGCCTGCCTCATCCTTGGTCTGGGACTGGTCAGGTGGTTTATAACGGATCCATTTACTTCAACAAGTTCCAGAGTCACACCATTATCAAGTTCGATTTTAGCACATCGCTCATCAGCCGCTCCCGACAGCTGGATTTTGCAGGGTACAACAACATGTATCATTACTCCTGGGGGGGGCACTCAGACATTGACCTCATGGTGGATGAGGGGGGGCTTTGGGCCGTCTATGCCACCAATCAGAATGCTGGAAACATCGTACTCAGCCAGTTAAACCCAAACACCCTGCAGATCATCCGCAGCTGGACCACCAACCACCCCAAACGTAGTGCCGGCGAGGCCTTCATGATCTGTGGGACCCTGTACGTGACGAACGGGTACTCAGGTGGAACCAAAGTTTACTACGCATACTCCACCAACTCCTCCACCTACGAGTATATCGACATTCCTCTGACCAATAAATACAGTCACCTGTCCATGCTTGACTACAACCCCCGAGACAGAGCTCTGTATGCCTGGAACAACGGCCATCAAGTCCTTTACAATGTGACACTCTACCACATCATACAATAAACACACAACAATGAGTCAGTACGAGTCCTTCACAATGTCACACTGTACCACATCATACAATAAACACACAACAATGGGTCAGTACGAATCCTTCACAATGTCACATTGTACCACATCATACAATAAACACACACTGAGTCAATATAAGTGTTTGTTAACTTTAGACTGTACCACATTATACAACAAATAAACACAAACGACTCAGCACGAATCCTTTATCTGACACACTACCATGTGATACAATAAACACACACCAATGAGTCAGTACGAATACTTCACAATGTGACACTCTACCACATCATACAAACACACATCAACGAGTCAGTACGAGTTTTTTATAACGTGACACTCTACCACATCATACAATTATTATACAGTAACACATTGTCAAGTGTCGAGACAGAGCATTGTATACCTGGAACAACGTCCACCAAGTCTTTTCTAAATGACACTGTTTTTTTTTTTTTTTTCACAGCAGGTCTAATACTAACTAATATAAACAGAGTGATGAAAGTTTTCTGTCATAAATGCTCATGTTCTCTGACTTGTGCAGAATTAGAGGAGAAGGTAGTTTTCAGGTTCATCTCCGTGCCTCCAGGACAGAGAGATGTATGTTGGCCTAGCTTAGCAGAAAGACCAGAATCAAGGGGAAGCTGTTAGCTGTTAGTTTAGCTCCATCAAAAGAAAATCCCTCCTTCAAGAAAACCAGGTCTGAGACTGATGGGTGTGTTTAAACAGTCTCACTCCCAGTTCAGGACATTTGGGATGATTAGTTCAATTATTGCACCAAGTGTTGTTGATCAATACTAAGTGCTTGCTCATGTGTCATTTGTACATTTCTATTTGTGGACACGTGCAACAAACCACATACGACATATAAACATGGAAATTGGAAACAGTAAAGTTTAAAGTTTTGTTGGTGTTTTTATTTCTGCTTCCAGTGTTTTTGCTAAGCTAACAGTTTCCCCCGTGGTCCCAGTCTTCATGCTAAGCTAAACTAAGGTAACCCCTTTCCCCATGGTCCCAGTCTTTATGCTAGGCTAAGCTACCAGTTTCCCCCCTGGTCCCAGTGTGTGCTAAGCTAAGCTAGCAGTTTTCCCTGCTCCCAGTGTTTGTGCTGAGTTAGGCTAAACATATCGCGGAACTTTCTCTGTACTGGTGCATTTTCAAATTGTTGGACTGTTAAATTAGACGTGTTAGTTTGTACATTATGTTGATATAACATTACATTTTGGTCACCTGTTGTTTTTCGGGTAACGACCAAAGTATTTGACATGAGTGCACTTGAGTGTGCACAAAATGTGGTCTATGACAATAAGAGACACTGAAATGTTTTGATGAATTGATGTTGACACTGAAGAATGCTTCATGTTTTTTTATGATGAAATTTATTTTTTCCTGTGGGTGACATTTTCTGATTTTAAGAAGTCAGACCCACCATTGCTACTCTAAAGTAATAATAATAATAATAATGATAATAATAATAATAACGATAATGATAGTAGTGTTTTCTTACTGTTGTGTATTATACAGTGATACAAAATATTTATTACAGCCTCTCTTTTCCAGTAATTCTCACAGTTTTTAAATCAGTAGTCACAGGTTGAGTCAGATCACCTCAACATCTGGAATGAAATAACGTTGAAAGCATTGTGGGAGATTTTGTGCTGCTATCACACACCTGGTCCTCCTCAGGTCAGAGTGAATACTGAAGTTGTGTCCATCACTGACTGGAAACTGCAACATCCACGTGTAGACGACATTTCATGGACTGTGCTGTGTGTTGGTTTGTTTGTTGAAGATTTGGTTTGGTTCCCTCACAGTTAGTCACTTAATATGTCAAAATCACATGACTTCACACAACTCTCAACTCTGTTAGTTTGTTTATGATGAAGCAGAATCTTTAGTGCCAAGAATTCTCTGAACCTCCTCATCTTCAGCTCAGGATCCTCCATCACCACCAGTGTCGTCATGCAGGTCAACGTGTCTACCTGCAGGTGGGTGTTGAGGACACAGGACTGATGTGTCAGACTGGGTGGATTGTGTTTCAGGCATTTTTGGGGTATTTTTAGTAACTTTATTTGTAAGCTCATATGACATTATAAAATCATTATAAAGGCTACATACACATGCTATATATTTTTTTTTTTCAGGACAATCTGGGGTAACCAGATTTGCCATCATTACATGTCCTTCTATGTGCCTGTATTTTATATTAATTTTTATGTCAATGAAAAAAACAAATCCGTATGACTAAATTCTTACATTTTTATATGTATTTCAGCATAGGAAGTTGGAAAATGACATATTCTGTCATATGTGAAGAGGGGAGACTGTCTGGAATCTGGCAATATAATAACTATGATGATGGGATATTCTGTGACTTCACAGTTGTCTAAAAGATGTGGTTTGTGCCAGGTGGACATGATTGCCAGCATTTTTTCATTATTGCAAGAAATTGCATTGAATCAAGTCAAAATGTATTTTATCTGAAAGAAACATGCAATATTTACATGATAGAAAAAAAGTTAACCAAGTGCAATGACGTAATATTTGTTTTTCAGTTTCAGTTATATATTGGGGTGATATTTTGGGCATTGGTGGTGGTGGTGGTGGTGGTGGTGGTGGTGGGGGGGGGGGGGTATATGGTGACTACTGTCCTGTCAGGCATGCATAATTAGGCCTCAGTTTACTGGGTGTGCAAAGGTGAAGTACAGTGGTTTTGTCATACAAAGTTTGATGGCGTGTTAACTGGACAATATGGAGATAGTTGCATCTTGAAAGCCAGAGTACAAATGTGGATAGACAGGGAGAAACACACACAAGCCTGAGACGTGATAAGATACGATTTTCCTCACTATATGAAGTGACTGATAACAAGATCTGTGTAAGGGATTGTAAATAAATTCGTCAGGTTTTTTTATTTTGTAGACAATCAATCTGTATTTATAGTGTGATGGGATCATAGCACAATGATGTGTGAGGTATCACTGGAAATTTGTGATACTGCACTTTCATGTGATATGCGTGGCATTTTTGTGCAAGCCTGCATTTGCGAGTAATTCATCCAAGAGTAATGTTTGTGCAAAGTTGTATGAAAGCTCTGTTATACATAATTTTAGTGTAACGTTGTCATATTTTTTTGCTGTGAAAACATTGGACTACTGACGAGTGCTTAGTCCTCTCGGAAAGCTACGATTCCGCAGTTTCATGTGATATGCATGGCTTCTCACTATGACAAACGGTTGTGGAGAAAATGAATTAAGAAGAATAGGTGTGAATTTGGAGGCACCATGCGTCGTTCGAGCCCATAGGATCAATGGACGTAAACATGTAAGAAATAAACATGATGGTTGTTTGTAGGTCCATGTTTAAGAATTGTCCTGCTGAGTGGGTCCCTAGTGTTTCTGGTGTCCCTGGGATACTTGGTGTCCCTGGAGTGTCTGGTGTTGTTAGTATCCCTGGGATACCTGGTGTCTCTGGGATTTCTGGTGTTCCTGGTGTGTTTGGTGTTCCTGGTGTCTGTGGTGTGTGTGTTGTCTCTGGTGTCGTTGGGATTCCTGGAGTTCCTGGTGTCACTGGAGACATTGTATTTAAATGTGTGTGTGGGACGAGTGTGATGTTCAGGTCAGTGAGTGTGTGTGTGACACATTTAGAGGACTTCAGAATTTCCCTGTTGTCAATTGGTTCTGATGTCATTATCATTTTTTATAAACGCATTTGACGGATCATTGAAAACAGAATGTGTTTGATTTTAGGATGAAGTTCAGATGAGAAGCACTGTAAAACATTTGGTGAATTATTTGAGAGCAATGCTGTTAATATTAAAAACAGCATTTTTAATTCCTTTCTACTTATTTCTGTTGAGTTTTAATTTCTGAGATTCAAACTGTTTGCTGCCTATGTTTTTAACTGTCCGTAACCCCAGAAGTGTAACTATTATCTCCTCAGTGTCTAATCATAACCCCTGACCCGTCAGCTAACCTGTCTAGCTTTATTCCGTAACTCCTGAGCCTGATGAGATGTTGGATGTGGTAGAAACAGAAATGTTTCATTATTTAAGTGCATGATATAAAAATGTCAAAGGATCACTTGGTTTTGATGACCTGTGGGCTTTACAGCTGATGCGTTTCGGTTTCATCATACAGTCATGATGGAATATTCATTTTAGTTTAGAAAGGTAACATGAACTCCACAGCGCACAGCTTGTCTTTGTGTTTGTTTCCAGGATCAGGATGTTGGTGTTGGCCTCACTATGCTTTGTTTCTTGAAAAGTCATCATATTTCTAAGTGGATTTCCTGATTGTCTTGTAAGAATAAAGGCCACATGATTACTCAGAAAAATGTGTATGACAAATTCTTCATGTGTGACTTATCTGAGGGTTAGGGATAGGGGACTGAATGCCCCATCCCCTGGAATAGGGGAAGAGACGGAGTGCACGGTCCATCACCCCGATGGATACCCTGCTGGACGGGTTAGGGAAGGGGAACTGAACCCGTCCCCCGTAGGGGCCCGGAGGTTAGGGGGTTAGGGGTTAGGGGTTTTAAAACTATCACGATGACTCCCCCCGCCTGGTCCGACGACTCGGCAGTTGAGACTGGGGAGTCAAAGGCAATGCACTGGCCGGCGCCCGTCATCCGCAGCTCTCTATCCTATTGTTCCTTCCAGCTTGTTGTTTGTATGTCATTAAAGGTTCCCTATTTATGGGGATAAGGTTATTGACTTGTAGGTTTTCTCTACTATCCAAACCGGATTGTTGTAATTTTGTGTTGATGGATGTTTTGATTGTAGCTTCCCTGTTGAGTGGTAAGTCTTAGCAACTGTCTTTAATTTGAGTTTTGTGGCTGTTATTAATGGATGAAGGTCCCTGGTATTGTGGCAAGTAGAAATGGGGATGTGGTAAGTTGTTTATTTTTTGTACCTATATGGTTTTAAGTTGAGAAGGGGAACTGAACCCGTCCCCCGTAGGGGACCGGAGGTGCACGGGCCTTCCCCCAGGACCGTCCGCCACCCTGGAACCCCCAGTCGTTTTGACGGGGGCGCTGGCCACGTCTGCCATAACGGACAGTGGTCCAGCCCCCTCTGTCATCTCTCGAACCCATGTTGGGTTCCTTAGAAAATAATATTGTTATTTATTTTAGGCTTTGTTATCTTAATGAGATATTAATTATTTCTAAATTGTTTTTATATATAAATGTCAATAATGTTTATAAAATAAAATGTACAAAATTTCAAATAAAAGTGTCCCTATTTGGGTTAATAAACAAAAGGTGTCCCCAAAATGGGTTTTAATGAACTGAAATTGTCCCTAAAAACGGGTTAAGTTATAATAAAATTAAAAAGTGTGTCCAAAACGACGTTTCGGTCCTTTCAGGACCTTCCTCAGGCAGGACACACACAACAAAAACAACAACACTACTGCTAAAGTGGCTTCTGTGTGAATGTTGTCACTTCCAGAACACAAGCAGAAATGACTCTGGCTGCCTGTCCCTTCCTTTTATATGCTCTGCCTAATAAGCTCTGCCCCCTTCCTTAAAACCCATGAATTATATCTTCTCTTGCTTTTAGTCTAAAAAACACCTAATAAAATGAACCCCTTGTATTTAAACACCCAATTATTACTCCCATTACAAAAATATTTATTAAGATTTTAATGAAATTTGAATAAAATATTTATACTTTTTAAATCTTTTTCAATGTTTTTAATCCTATTTAACCCTTACATTGGGTTAGGGAAGGGGAACTGAACCCGTCCTCCGTAGGGGACAGGGGGCGCACGGGCCTTCCCCCAGGACCCTCCGCCATCCTGGAACCCCCAGTTACTTTGACGGGGGCGCTGGCGACGTCTACCATAGCGGACAGTGGTCCAGCCCCCTCCGTCATCCCAAGACCCCATGTTGGGTTCTTTTAGAATGTTTTTTGTATTGTTTTTTTAAGGGTTAGGGTGAAGGAATTAGGGAAGGGGAACTGAACCCGTCCTCCGTAGGGGACAGGGGGCGCACGGGCCTTCCCCCAGGACCCTCCGCCATCCTGGAACCCCCAGTTACTTTGACGGG